>JBBCBC010000036.1:36727-443252 GCA_037126765.1 Stenogyne calaminthoides | reverse complement strand
AAATCATGAGAACTTGTTTACATAAAAACCAAAATCATTGTGACAACCTATCTATATCTACTTGCTATAAATAATAGGAAGCATAATGGAGTAGTGTAATTAAATGCATACAATTTGTTTATCTCTTTTAGTTACACTCCAAACACTTGGTTTTTGCGTTGCGAAACTAAAACTTTAGTTCCAACCTAAACCAGATAGAGATGATGGCAATAGTATATTCATTACTCAATGTACCAAGTTTAAGATCAAGTATGTATTCAGATGGAAAATAACTCCACCCACCCAAACATCAATAAGAAATATTTTGCAATCCAAAGAAAGGGAAGAGAAATGCACCGTTCTGATACTCCTCCTTAATCTCTGTCGCCTCTGCATCCTCGTCCAACGCCGCCTATAGAAACGACTAACAGCCTTCTTTTTCTTTTCCTCTTCTCTCTGGAGAATTTTGAAATGCGAAATTTCTTCCTGGTATATAAATATTCATCCTGTCCCACGTTAACTTCTCATTACTATTATCGTACTATTTCCGCCGCTATAGTCAAAATTTAGATCATCAAAGTGGAAGCTATTGAGCACACCGTCCGAGGCGGCGTCGAATTCATCGGAGTTCAGCGGTAATGGGTCATCCGGCTGAGCCTGCACCAAAAACGGCGGAAAAAGGAATTCTGTAAAAGGTCTTTTGCGGATTAGGGCGGCAGCAATTGAAGTTAATCTTCTCAAACGTTTTTCGTGTGGGGGTAGGCAGGCTTTTAGAATTAATGACACACTTGGTAAAAAAGAAATGGAATTAATGGCACATTTTAATCTATAATAAAAATAGCAGGGGTGTAAAAAAAATAGAAATTTAAATTATTATACATGTGGCATTAAAATAGCGTGACACACTGACACTTGAGTGACATTCTACTATTATATAATAAAAAAATTTATATATACAATATAAATAAGATGAGTTGTAATTACCCAGTGGATGCCTTTTATTCAACAAAAAGAATAGACAATTCAATTACATCAAGCACAGTCAGTCAGTCACCCGTTGCACTTTTTGATTGATTTATGCCGACGACTTAATTTACATTTAAAACAATCCAATAATTATATATAATCTCACTGTTGATTTTTCTTTTTAAAAATCCAATACTTATATATGATCTCAATTCTCATCTGTTAAATAATATGATATGTTGACAAACAAAGGCCACCAATAAATAACCAAGTGGGTTGTATTTGTGATAAGAAAGAATAATGAACTAATTAAAGAGTAAAGAACCATCATGATTCATGGCTTTGCCTTGCATAATTAATCAGGCCTTTATCTTGCATAATCATTGTAATGCACTCTTACATGATACAAAAATACATTATACCATCTTTATGTAAATTTTTAATATCAGTTGACCAAATAATTAAACTAACATATAAAAGCAATATTTTTGTATTATAATATATCATGTATACTTTTAATTAAAAGATGACAACTCATACAAATTAATAAAAATCAAAATTAGTGTTTTTAAAATCGGGTTGAATCGGAGACCGGCCATAAAACTAGTCCAGTTACCCAAAAAAATTATTTTTATGGTTGAACCTAAAAAATCGGCCGGAACCGGTTGAACCGGTTTTTTCTTGGTTTTCATTGTTTTTTAATTTAAACCTTAATCCTAATTTTTATTATTTCTATTTTAAATTTTAGTATTTTAAATTGTGTTGTATAATATTGTCCATGATTATATTATGTTTATTTACAATATGAAACTTATAAATTATCATATTTAAGATTTTATAAGTATATTATATATAAAATATTTTTAAAGAATAGATAGAGATCATTTCAACGGTTGAACTGTCGATTTGAGAGGTCCAACCGGTTGAACCATCAATCGGTGCCCAATTCGATTTGAACGCGGATTCCATTATTAAATATTGGTCAAAATAATAATATCTTTTACAAATATAGTGATAAAAAAATTAATATCAAAAAAAGACGCGCCACACTAAAATAGATTTCATCAATGAGAACATAAATGGGCTGCAAACAACTATTGAGCCCAGTGAATCTACAAGTACAAGTCCATTAAAGCATTTTTCTCACTACTCCAAATATGCATGACAACGTTGAGAATTTTTGTATATAACGTGAGATTTAAGAAATAGAGTTCACACGATTTTTTGTTAAAATATAAATTTATTAGGAATAACAGAAATGTGAAAAGATTAAGCATGGAATTCAACAGTTGAAAATTAAGTCAAATACAAATTCTATCCACCATGAACGAATGATACATCCAATTTTTTTTAATAACTTTATATCCGACCCAAATACCGACTATTATTGTTTTTAGCCAATTATTTACCGGCTACTTAGTGGGCGGATAATTGATATGCATGGTATACGTTCATCTTTTAAATGTACATCCATAACTAGTTGCTTTTTAAAAAAAAATTAAGTGCTTTGGTGTAGGATAATAGGGACAGATCGTTTGTTGACCCAGTTCATCGAGAACGATTAGGTATGGGGCATACCAAGCCAGGAGATTTCACTATATCATCAGCATATTATTCTATACAAGTGATCCCTTTATATAGGGTAAAATCTAGGGTTACATGGAATATGAGGAATTACTTAAACTACCCCCATCAGTTATTTCTTGATGAAGGCACATAAATGTATTTTCCTTCAACACTCCCCCCTTGTGCCAAATCAAGAGGGTAGATGGTGCATGAATGTTGTCTCGCTAATGCCCTTGCCAAATACCAAAAGCTAAGTAGGAATATAAATCTTAGTTGAAAGGAAAAGAGTTACAACGCACCTATGTCGAGACTCCCCCTGAAGTCTACACCTCTCACTTGATAAGTACGTTTATCATGTGAGCTGCAAATCTCAATTCTTGTCATATATTTCTCAAGAATTGTTCTTGATAATAATTATGTAAATAAATTAAACATAATTTCTTTAAAGCTTACTTAAGTTACTTGTACCTGGTTAAAACTTGTTGGTTCCCATGGTAAATGCATAAACCATTTTGGGAATGACCTTTATGTGGATTACAAAGATAATCAACATAAACAAAACCAACTAACACATATTTAACTTATAGGTGTAAGGGGTAGCTTCAACATTTCTTAAGGGTTACAATTTCATCTGTTATCTCTTTCCAAATTTCTTTAGGAGGCACAATTCCATTAGTGGTCCCTTTAACATTTTCTGTAATGACATAGTAAGCCCGTTCAAAGGTTTCTTTTTTAGGTATCAGAGCGTATCAATGACATCATTCTGATGATACTGCGTTTGGTCCTGAATTAAATCTAGCTAATAAGTTCATTGAGAAAGTAATAATCAATTGAGTGTATTGAGCTAAGTACAATAATGCGCATACTGGACTTATATAGGGAATTTCAGATCTCAATAGCTCTTTGTCATCTTTCTTTAGATGAAATGGATCTTTCTTTAAATCCATACTTCGATCGATCATGGGAGTGCTAACCAGATGCATCTTGTCCATGTTAAATCGACTGAACATATTTTGGACATGTGCAGATCGGTGGATAAATTTCCCACAAGCTCAATGTTCTAGTTCAAAGCCTATACAAATTGAGTTTTTCCAAGATTCTTTATCTCAATTTCGGATTGCAAGTAGCTCACGATTCTCTTATTTCGTTAAGAGTACCTATTATTTGTGGTTCCTCTTAGTTCATTAAGAGTACATATTATGTTCATCCATCAACATAAACTGTAAATCCGAAGCTTGTTTCTTTATAAAACGTAGGGGCACTTTTCATCATTCTGTAATATTTTCCAATCAAGTAGTCACTTAAGCGGGTATACCACATACGTCTAGATTGTTTCAATCTAAAGTGAGTATTTCAAGTTTATTGCAAACACGCTCTGTGGTTTAGAGTCACTTGACTTGGGTAATGGAAAGACCATCAGGTACTTCCATATATATCTCTATATTAAGATCCCCATAGAGATATGCTGTAACCACTTTCATATATTGCATTTCCAGCTCTTTGGAAATTATTATGCTAACTAAGTAGCAAAATGTTATAACATTAATTATGTCAACCCAGGGCATAGTGAGAAACATATCAGAACTTTGTATTTATCATTACGCTTTTTCACAAAGACTCATTTATGTCCTACAGGCTTTACACTTGGTCAGGCTAGCACTACCGGACCAAATACCTATGTCTTTGTTATATAATCAAGTTCTTCATGGATTGCTTATTTCACTTTAGGCCAATATGCTCTTGGTTGTCATTATACAATTGAGTGTGGTTCAATATCATCGTGCTCTATAATTCCTTGAGCAACAGTATAATCAAATACATCATCAATCTGTGTGCAATGTCTATCCATCGACTCATGTGCACTCTAATATATTGAGATTTTTTTATCTATGAAATCATATAAAATATAGGAGCGTCCTCCAGTAATGATTCATGGACATAACTATAATCATAGATAATCTTACGAGATGTATTCTCGACATTGACGATCAATAAATTGAATTGTGCCACACCTCCATTTTTTTTTTTTTTAGATGGTGTCAATCGAATCAGGTGGCTTCCCCCATTTACTTTTGAGAGCCACAACCTCAACCACACTTCCACCAAGTGTGGTTGCAAAACCTTTTCTACGGCATTGTGCCCCTTGTTGGGGACTTCTAACTTTGCAGACATTTGCAGCTGGTATATGAGACCTAGTCACTATAGCAGTATAAGTAAACGTACTAGACATCGGATCTACTATGTTCTGAATATCAATTATTAATTGTACTTCACTTTCACGCTGTGAAGGTTGGAAATCAATGAGACATAGTGGGGATAGACCACATTACTTCCAGACGTTCCCTTAGAAAATTCTTTTTCTTATGTCCCCCTAACGACGGGAAGACTGCCTCATTAAATTGACAATCCACAAGCTTAGCGGTAAATAGGTCGTCTATCAAAGGTTCTAAATAGCGGATAATTGTTGGGGATTCATATCCAACATATATACTTAATGGTGTTTGAGAACCCATCTTAGTATGTTGTGGGGGCACTATAGACACGTATATTGCACAATCAAATATGCGTAAATGTGAAATATCAGGCTTATATCCAGTTACCAACTGGTACACACAATGATTGGTCAATAGTGGGTTTGAAACAAATATGTAAAGTTGCATGCAATATTGCATAACCCCATGCAGAGATAAGCATATTGATGCACATAAACAGTGCCCTAGCCACCATTTATTTTCTTTTGATGATGGCCTCAACGAGACCATTTGTGTAGCACAAGGGGTGCAGGATGCTTCATATTGATCCCAATAGATATGCAATAATCATCAAATGCTTTTGATGATGATAAGAGTGGTAAGCCCTTAAACATATAATATGTGCTAAGAGTTTGCAATGTAAAATTAATTGTGGACAATATAACGACATGTGGCTATATGTCGAACAATCAACCAGAACCATAAAATACTTGAATAATCCGCACTCTGGATGAATTGTTCCACAAATATCATCTTGTATTCTTTCTGAGAATGAAATATTTTGTTTTGAATCTTTAGCATAAGTAGGTCTTATTGTTACTTTTGCTAAAGAGCAGACTTTCTAAAATGAGTGATGTGCCTTTGGGATTTATAATGAGGTACAGTGCAATGTAAATAGTATTTCTGGTACTTCAGAAAACAGAGGTCGCAGAAAAGCAACAGCATGAACGATATTGTGCATTATATCTAAAAAAAAATTATGTCCTTTTATGTTTCACTCAAAAAATAGATGTCCATATTAGTTCTTCAAAATATGGATCATCAAGTCACAACTTCGATATCCAAGATTGTCATGACAAAGCCTATATTAATCAGTGTCTCATAGTTCATCATTGGCGACAATATATGATTCGACAATCCAAATAACAGTGAGATACAATTCACTAGATTAACTAATTAATTTCTCTAAGATGTGTTTTCTTCCACACTCACTAGAGGTAATTAAATTTCATTCTCATTATGATCTTTCAAATGATAATTTTGGCACAAACATCTTTAAAATTAAACAAGAAATATTGATGCACAATTTTTTATTTTTTTAAGAATAAAGTTCAAAGTAATAAGCCAACATCACTAAAAGATCTTAATCCAAAAATCAAACTAAGAAATCAATTGGTCTAAATAACTTTAAGACCCAAAGTACTTTTTCAAATAAAAGGGAGGCACAATACCTTAACAACATTCTTGAAAATTGAGAAATTGGTATAGTAAAGCAGTCAAAATCACAAATTCTTATTGACTGGCAAAAGTCCTTGTTGCCATTGAAATCTGCATTTGTGAGGTTAACATCTTTACGATGGTTTGCCTTCCATATAATGAGTTTCACGTTCTTTAGATTCCCCATGCCTCTTATAATTAATTGTTACTTTGTGCTTGCATGATAATGGTGACCCTTCCATGGGTCCCACAGCCCGTACCACGTGGTGCATTTATTATTTTTACGTTGGTAGGGATTAACACGTCATGTCCACTTTTCTTTCGGGAGTCTTTCCATTGTTCCCTTTATAAAGTTAGCGTTGGGAATTTTCTTTGTTCCATCAGGTCTGATATTATTTTTTAAAGAATTTGCTCATACTTTTTAAAGAACTTGTTGGCTATCTACCATAGCTTGTATCAGGACAAATGTCGAATTATGAAATGTCTACCATAGCTTGTATCAGGGCAAAGGTCGAATTATGAAAACGTACAAGCCAAATACGAATTTGGGCAATTCACCAGAATGATAGCATAATAATGGCCACACACGGGAATGAAAAACACTTTCCTTATTTTCTTATTGAATTTTATAAAAAAAGTGATAGTTCATAAAAATAAGAACTTGATTAATAAAATCATCATTTGAAAATGGTTAAAGAAGTATGCATAGCGGCCAGAGATTTGAAAATATGAAGCAGTTACGAAGCTGAAGTCTATCAATAAAATCAAAACCGCTATGCATGGATAATAAAAGGAAAGTATGATAATTTTTTGTGATTTGCTTTTCACAGAAGGTAAGACGTGTTTTAAAACACAACATATCATTAAAAATTTTGACCCTTTGATAGTCAAGTAAGTGGATTTCATTCCCATTAGACAATTAGTTCTGGAAGCAGAATATCATTTATGTTTCCAAAACGCCCCAATCTCCCACAGTTCTTCGGGTGTTTACAATTGAAGGTAATCCTAGCATAAATTAAGATTGATATGTTGTCTTAAAAATATAATTAGGACAATTGATTTTGACCTTGTCAGACGGTTCTTCGTCTGTGGGGTTAGTGGATTGTTTGATTGTGAAAAGATAACCCTTTCCTAAGAAGGTAGTTTCCACATCAAAGACCCAACAATGATATTCAATTTCTTTTGAGTTCAATGTTATAAATTTAGGTCAAGTTGGTTAAGCCCTTTACTGCAAGTAAGGGATTTTACATATTAATTACTCAAACATAACAATATGAGATATTTACTTTTCAAGAATGTGCATAAAAAAAATAGAATTTTGAGACCAAAAGTCACATATTTCGATGTTTTGTGAAAATACTTTATCACATTGATTTATACTCATATATTTCACTCATGAATTTTCTTTATAATGTGAAGGTGTATAATGACGAACATGTATCATATACAAACATAATATGACATGTAGATGACAATTTAAATAAATAAAAATTTTCAGTTCAAAAATAATAATCATAACGTCATATACCCAAATACATCATGGGAGTTTCAATATAATATCTTAGTGTGGCTTTACTTGAAACAATATAATCGTCACCACCTATTTCTTTAGGTGGAAAAATATTCAATAAATTTCAGTGAATCAAATTAGCCACAAAAAATAAGCAATTACAAGGAAATAAGGATTTTTCACATAAATCCTAATTTCTACAGCAAATAATTCTCAAGCTTATTCTGCGACAAGCTGTTCTAAATGCTGATATTTAGAAGGATTAAGCTTATTTACCTGAGCGGAACCCTATGGTAAGGGTTCCTAATCGTCTAATGAAATATTTGACTCTTGTCAAGCGCGAACTCATGAGAGGTTCAAGTATCTACTTCATCGTCTCATATACATGAGCAATTCCATCAGCCTTATACTTATCTCAAATGGGTAAAAGTCAATAGATACATAATGACCAATATTGAGTCCAAATAAAATCTCAACGCAAAAAATGGATTAGATGTACATGAAGTTTGAAGGTTTATATGTAATTCAAACATCTTGTGGATGTACAAATAAATTCCAACAATATAAATAAGCAAAAGTTTCTGTAATAACACAACATTTGGCTCGTATGGGTGTTTCACAATACCACAATTCCAGATTAACACATTAAAAAGGTAACTGCAGTAAGCGCAGCTCAGTATAAATTAATTGCACCTTATCGGTAATCGAAGATTTACAATAAGTCAGCATCTATGAGGGCACGGAAAGAGGCGATCATTTTCCGCTTGCCCGTAGTTGTGCTTATACCCATACAACCACAATCAATTTATGAACACACAAACACAACTAATATTTAAAAATTGCATCACAATAAATTTATCCCAATTGGAAGCAGATTAAACCCAAAGTACATCATCCCGTCAAACTTAATCAGATCGGCACAAACGTGATAGTCCAAACGAGTCATTCAAATATAATCACAAAAAAAAAATTCTAAGTTGACAACACAATTAGCTTATTTTAGAGAGCATAAAATAAATACGATCCTTACCAATTCTGCGAGATCGTGAGACTCAATTGGATACGATCCTTACCGATTCTGCGAGATCGCGAGACTCAATTGGATAGAACACTCGTGCTGATAACGTGTTGTAGGATAATAGAGACAGTAGGATAATAGAGACAGATCGTTTATTGACCTGGGTTAAATCGAGAAACTACGCCCGCAAAGAGGCATGCTGGGGAGATTTATTTATATCATCAAAGATATTATTCTATACAAGTGATTCCTTTATATAGTAAAATTTAGGGTTACATGGAATATGAGGAATTACCTAAACTACCCCTCCACCAGTTACTTCTTGATGAAGGCACATAAGTATATTTTCCTTCAACATGCTTAATAATTTTGGCTTGATTAATGCTTCTACCTTGCACTATCATTTTCATTGTTATGAACGAGTGGCGGATCTCTATGATTTTATGAACGAGTGGCGCTTCTTTTTAAGAAGTGGGGTAACCCAACTTTTAAATAAAAATGACGTTTTTGGACTTCTGTTTTGTTTGAAAACACATTTAATTAACATATATTTATTTCAATAATATAATATAGTCTATAATATAATATGATTGACAATGTGTTTGAAGAAAGGAAAAAGGAAAGCGCTCATTTTTCATAAGAACGGTTCGATTCGATTTTCCTGTTTTATTTTTCGTATTTTATTAGTGTTTCATCCAGGACCGATCCTAAATTTTATGAAGCCAGAGTCGACCAAAAAAATTAGGCCCCCTCAATTCTTTTATATATGAATCTATGCAATATTATATGATAAAAAATGTTTATATAAATTAAAATTATATAATATACAATACTAAAATACTTTTATATTTAAATGAATATGATAAACATGTTTAAAATAAATACTTCATTCCCCTTAATAGCTTTGGTGGAAAAATGTATTAATTAAATATTGCCTAATCCAGTTATTTACTCCCTCCGTCCAAATTTTCGTGAGATTGTGACTGTTCATAAGCATTTAGTATAATAGTGATAAAGTGGTGGGGTAGGAAGAGTTGTTTATTAGTATTTTATATGATAAAGTGATAAAGTTATGAGTAATTGAGGGATAAAAAGTGTTGTTTATTAATATTTTAAGTGATAAAGTGATAAAGTAATAAAGTGTGTAAGTAATTTTACCATAAAGATTGAGACAAAAAAATGAGTACTTTACCATAAAGGTTGGGATGGAGGGAGTATTAAATTATTTCTCAAATTAATATGATCAATATATAGAATTGAGATTATATTCTTAATTTTTTTATTTTTTTATAATCTAAAGGTATTATAATACTAATAACTTTCACTACATTTATATTAATTAAATAAATTGTACTCCTTCTTTAGTATTTCAACCCTCCTTATTCATACTATTTAAATTTTTTAATTGTTATGCATATACTAAGGAACATTTTAATAATATCTTAGCTTATAATTGTAAAAAAAAAAAGTCAAAATTTATTTATAATTAAAGTATAGATGAAAATGTTTAAAATCGAACCTAGGTGTCTGTGCAATACATTGCAGCCTTGAACCGCTAAACCACCATAAAATACATTCAATTTAAAGAGGGCTTTAAAGAGGATTTTAACGAGGGAAAGGAGTTTAAGGAGGGTTTTAACGAGGGAAAAAATCCCTCGTTAAAATGCTCGCCGGTAGTTATTTAATGAGGGAAAAAAAATCCCTTGCCAAATAGCGAGGGCTTTGGCGAAGGCCTGACACATGTCAGTTTAACGAGGGCCTGCAGCCCTCGCCATTTTCTCGACCAAAATTCCCTCGACAAAGCCCTCATTAAATTTAACGAGGGCCAGCCGGCCCTCGCCTTTTGACACCACAGGTTTAGCGAGGGGGACGTGGCCCTAGTCTATTTGGCGAGCACTTTGCCGAGGGAATAAACCCCCGTGAATTTAATTCAGGTATTAAAAATGTTGCGGCCAGGTTTGAGCCCGGGCTGGAGGGGCTCCGAGCGCACCAACGAACCACTGGGACACGCAAGCCCCTCCACTGTAGCAACATATTGTTGGGGTTCAAACAATATCCCACATCGGAAAAATATGGGAGGATCATGGGATTTAGTAGGATGGACACTATCTCAATTGGAATGAGGCATTTTGGGAGATGCCCAAAAACAAATCCGTGCGGGCTTGACCCAAAGCGGACAATATCATACCAATGGGGGGATTTGGGTCCATCCAGGGTCATAACAGTGGTATCAGAGCCATGGTCCCAGATGAAACGATGTGGAGTAGTCCCCGGTGTTAAACAAATAAGACGGTGAAGGCTTGGTGAAAAAACGGGGGTCTCTATGGACTAGGCGGTGTTGACCTAGATAGAGCGGGTCGTTTGAGGAGAGGCTCGGTGGTCTTTGTTTGAGGGGAGGATTGTTGGGGTTCAAACAATATCCCACATCGGAAAAATATGGGAGGATCATGGGGTTTATTAGGATGGACACTATCTCAATTGGAATGAGGCCTTTTGGGAGATGCCCAAAAACAAATCCGTGCGGGTTTGACCCAAAGCGGATAATATCATATCAATGAGGGGATTTGGGTCCATCCAGGGTCATAACACATATGTGGGTCAAATTCGCCCCCCATTTGGGCTAAGCGAGTTATTCATTAGGATTGTATTTTTAATTGTATAGGTATTATATATTGTGTTTTTCCATTTTATTTTCTTCTATCATTTATTTTAATTGTTTGTCATGCATATATATATTTTGATTAAGTTAAAATATTTATAATAAAATTGTGAAATAAATAATTTATATTCTTAAGAATTATTTATTATTATGTATATATTTATATATATACTTTTATTAATTATTTTTATAAAAATATTATTAATAAAATTTTAAATAATTAATTTTATATTCTTTTTAACTATTTATTATTATGAATAAATTTATATATATATGTTTATATTAATTATTTTTACTAAAATATATTCAAATAATCATTTTAATACTCTTTTTCACTAAAGGTAATCCTAATACGTTTGAAATAAATTATTTTTAAGGGAAAAAATTTTAATAATCATATTTACGTATGTAATATTTACTAACAAATATACATATTGATCATTATTTTTTAAATATTTTCAATAAAATTGCAAAATTATTACTTTTATATTAATTTTCAGTATTTAATATATAGCACACACACACACACACACACACACACACACACACATATATATATATATATTAGTGTTAGTGTCCTAGAGACAATCCATTGTAAGGACATAATGCTCAAATAATATTCAGTATTGGTTTAATATTATTGTTTATTTAATATTAAATATATGGCGTTGCACTTATTATAATATTATGTTTGATTGTTTGCATTTGTTCTTATATGTTCCCTTGAGTCATTGCTGTCATTGAGTGAGTGAGAACTCAGATGACTTAAGCGTGATTCTCAAATAACCCCGATCGAGGATCATCAAGAATGGGATATTGATGATGCAATGGAGATTGGTGTGCGATCTGCATCATACTCTTAGAGAGTGTAGTAACATCTCACTTACTACGAGATACTAGGTATCTCATGATGGATGCACAAATACCTTAGAGGGTATTGGTATACCCATCCGAGCAACCGTTTGATACAGTTTCACTATATGTGTCTACGGGTGTCTCGGTTAATGGGAGCGATGCGATACTCCTTTGACTTGAGGTCAATACGCACGACATGTGTGGAGTGATGAACTTTGACCATGACCGACGCTTGCACCCGTCTATGGGTAGATATGGCTTGGATTGGGTTCATCACGAAGTGCATGTGCGTGGTAGTTGAGCCAAGAAAAAGGATTCATTCCTCAAAGTGGATTTAGAGAGAATACTCACTTTCTCATCTTAATTGGATCAAAGTCATTGGCCAATGCACGTCAACTTGGTCTTTGTGGCCAAGTGTGACATAAGTGATCAATTAATGATTAGAGATAAATCGATTAAGTTATTTGAATAGACACTTCATCATGTTCAAGACTAATCGAGTATTCAAGAATGAAAGGAGGAAATCGTAATAGCCTATGTTACAGTTACAGGTAGTTGCACGTTTCTCGCAACTTACCTCATATATTGAGAATGTCTGATTTATTGTCTAGGGTTCAATTAAGACCGTTAGTTTGACTAATCGCTCGATATATGAGGGCCTAGGGGTCACACATCAAGTAACCCCCGTGTACGGATTATAGTTGGTTTATTAAGTATTAAATTAGATTTAATATTTAATTTATGGAGAATTAATAATATATTAATTTAGAATTACTTATTATTACTATTTAATTAAATTAGATTTAATTAAATAGGAATCCCAAAATAATATTATGGAATATTATTGTAGGAAAATATATGTAGGGTAAAACATATCTTTGAGATATGCTTTGCAAGATTAGGAAATATCTTCCTAATAAAGATTGCTTAAGATTTAAGCCAATCTCTCCCTATATATATGACATCCTGGGATTCATTATTTACTATAACAAGAAAACCTAGTTTCTCCATAAAATCTAGAATAGGAGTTTTCCTAGCAAATTCCGTCTCAAATTCAACACTGGCAAACCTGTGCAAGTCTGTCCACGGGGATTACGTGGATACCATAGTTGAGAAATCTGCTATCGAATCACTGTAAGGTTTCTCGTTATGATTATTGTAATCGTCTATGCAATTATATGTTCGTTGTTGGTGAACTATTTATTTCCGCTGCGCATGTATAACGTGTTTACGTGCCTCTAAATTCAAAAAATATATACATGCACCTATAATAATTTCTTTTTAAATAAAATTTTAAAGCATTCTCACAAACTAATAGTAGAAATTAATCAACAAATAAACATAATACACACATGTGGTATTCAAATATTCTAATTAAAACATAACAAAATAAGTGGCGTTCAAAATTAACATACAACATAACAAAATTAATATTCAGTCAAATGTTTAATGCACACACATACAAATATTTAATTCATCACATGATCATCACCATCACTATCATCATCATTGTCATTTGCCGGGGGAAATTGATTATGAGGAAACAAATTGGGATCAAATGTACCGACACTTCTCAACATTTCAGTGATTCCTTGAGTACTGTCGAAAGAGTCGATGAACTACGTCGAGCACGAGTAGTAGAACCACTGGGACCTACAGGAGCATTAGGACCTACAGGAGCACGAAATTGAGGGAATGAAGGAACAAAAAGACCAGGATGTGGTACGGGATCATAATAACCACTGGTCGGCTAGGGAATCTGTGTAAAATTACCGGTCTGACTTCTCCACTGTTGGGAACCACCGATTTGCTGTAACCCCTGCTGGGGAGTAACACCCATCTGTGGAGCACCGGTTCCCTGCAACCCTTATTGAGGACCACCGGTTCCTTGCCACGACGGTTGCTGGGGAGCAACGGTTGCCTGCCACATCGAGAAAAACTGGCTCATCTGGTGCACTTGACTTTGCATTTGTGACATCTGGTTTATTAGACTTTTCATTTGTGCCATCTGTCTGGCTATTTCCTCTCGTTGTTGTCTTTCTCTCTCGAGTTCGCGCTCCTGTGCCAAAAAGCGCTCTTGATCAATTTGAGTGTAGCCGCCGATATAAGTGCCCCCAGATGTCCCGCTTGGGCCAGATTGAATTCGCCCCAACTCCGACATTTGCCCCAAATCCCTATATTTCCTGTGTGAGTACGACACCTGTTGTATATAGTACTTGCTGGCTTGTTTACTGTTCTCGTACTCGTCTGCATCCTGGGGAAACTCAGAATTGATCCGTGCCTCCACTTCTCGCTGACATACAAATATTTTGACATTTAAAATTAGATATACTATTAATTAACTAAGTTATATATTGAATAAACAACGTTACTTCAAGCACTTCCAATTATGGTTTCCATCTCAGCATAAGTGGAATCTTTATTGTGAAAATTATTCACGAGTTCCCATGCCGTTGGGAGGCGTCCATTTTTCTACCACTGACAATTTTGTATAATTTTGTTAATTATTATTAATTATTATGATAAAGTAATTAAAATATCAATTTGTGGTGGTGCAAAAACTTCTTACAAAGCTATACGCAAAATCAACCGCTCCTTTTGATCCTCCATGATGCGTAGATTTTTTGGATGCCCGATTTTTGCGGCATTGATCGCTTTTCGCTATGACTTTCGGTCGGATCCAGTAATCTTTCAATGCCCTCCACACATCATCATCCCATGGGGGCACCTTTCCCTTCTTATGGTGTATCGTCTTCCAGTTATTGAGAAGATCAACATACCGTATGCTAGCCCTCCGCATAAACAGATCTTTGATCTGTCTTGTGTCCTCCCGTCTTTGATCCTAGGTGACATCCCTCTGATAAAAAAATGAACGTTAAACGTAGATCGGCGTATAAGTAATAATATAATGAACGAGCTACTTAAATTAATCAAACTAATGCATACCTGGAATGTCTTCCACCACCTGTTTTTCCAATTTTCAGAAACCAATGCCCACGTGTACCCGTCCAACTCCATATCTCGGGACATGATGTTCCTGATGATCCTCGAACATTTATTCGAGGGATACAACCTGTAAAATTAAAAGAGTGTTACACATGTATATATTATATGATATATAAATAAAAGATATAGTGGAATAACATATTTCTCATTCCACACTTGTATAGGTAATCAAATCTGTGGTGGATCATGATTTGCGAGTTCCTCTTCGTCAATCTCCCAAGACTTAGATGAATCATCATCGCCACCTTAAGTTGATTCATCACGGTGGTCATCTTCAGTAGTACTCGTCGTCTCGACATCGGGTATCGGTACCCAACTCTATTGTTCCTCTTTGTTTTCACGGGAATTCAACCCTGATCTACTGGATCTCCCGAATAGGCGTCTGCAAAGTGCCTTTCGTATATCTCTGCCGCCGGTCATCTGTAAGATTGGTTAAATAAATTAAATATTATAAGATGGATGATTAAAACAAGTACATACATCATCAATACATTAATTAAAACAACTAATTTCACAACATATATATATATATATATATCATATTCAACAATATCAATAATTAAAAACAATATTCTTCTTCTTCTTCTTCTTCTTCTTCTTCTTCTTCTTCTTCTTCTTCTTCTTCTTCTTCTTCTTCTTCTTCTTCTTCTTCTTCTTCTTCTTCTTCTTCTTCTTCTTCTTCTTCTTCTTCTCTTCTTCTTCTTCCTCAAGTACTGCACCATTTAAATATGCCAAAACGACAGGATCATCATCTATTTGCACATTCATTTGGGATGATATGTCGTCCTCTTGGAGTGGGGGAAGCTCTGGTGCGGTATTTCTATCGATTTTCACTAAGGATCTCTGTTTTGTAGTGTAAACAGCCCACCATTCTCGGCCTCGCACAGGCCCGGGGTACTTGCAATAATAAACTTGACTGACTTGACTTGCTAGAACAAATGGATCAAAACGGCTGTATCGTCCTCTCGGATTAACGTCCACGAGCTTATAATTGGGATGTATTCTTGTTCCCACTGGCACAGTTGGATCAAACTACTCAAACTTGAAAAACTACTTTTCTTTTGGTAAGTCCAGGATATTCCAACACCACTACCTCCTCGAGTATCCGGTAGAAATCATTTTCATTGAATCATAGTTTGTTCCCTTAATACAAACTCCACTGTTCATAGTGGCCTTAGATGCGCCATAAGCTCGTGTGTGAAATTTGAATCTATTAACGTAATATCCAGGGTACGTGGTGACACTACTAAGAGGACCGCCCAAAAGATCGCATATAGATTCATCCTGAATACGATGTATCCTCACCTATATATTATTGACAAAATACTTAATTATCATAATACTATACTATTAATTGAAGTTAACCACTAGCTAGATCACTTACAAGTTGATCAAACCATAATGCGAATTGTTGTTGAAGAATTCATCTTTTTCAGCATTCGATAGATTCGGTTGAACTATATGTAGTTGCTCGAAAAACACACTACAATTGTAAATTTCAATGAGAAATTGCGGTTGTAATTATCAAATCAAATTAATATAGAATTAATTCACTTACTTAATATACGGTTGCACCTCGTTGCAATTTAGTAGCATGTACGTATGAGTTATTCGCTTCTCCAAGTCTACAATTGGTCTTCTACCCTTCTTTCCAAGTGTACTACCAGGAGGCACAAATATCGAGAGTTTACCTCCCACTGATCGTGGTACTTCACGAGGTATATTGCGAGGTCTATTGTGTTTCCTCGTCAGCACGTGTTCCTCAAAGTAATGAGAACAAAACATTGATGCTTCTTTTGTTAAATAGGCATTTGCAATTGAAGCTTCCACATGTGCCTTGTTACCCATACTTAACTTTAAGTTGTGAAGATACCTAATTCAATTGAATGGGTAAGTGTAAATTGTATTTTTTTTTTTAATCAAATAATTGAATGAGTTAAATAGATTATACATACCTCTCAAATGGATACATCCATCTATATTGTACTGGACCAACAATTTTTGCTTCATATGCAAGATGGACAGGAAGATGCTCCATTGAATTAAAGAAGCTTGGTGGAAATATACATTCCAACTTGCACAAGATCACTGGGATATCATTGTCCAATCGAGTCATGTTTTCTACAGTAATGGTCCTCGATGTTAACTCTTTGAAGAACAAACTGATTTCAGTGATGGTTTGTCAAACCTTAATCGTCAGAATCTCACGAAAAGCAATTGGGAGTAGTCTCTGCATAAGTACGTGATAATCACGACTCTTCATCCCAAACATCTTTAATTTTGACCAGTCTAAGCACCGAGACAAGTTGGACACATAGTCATCGGGGAATTTCAACTCATCTACCCATTTGTAAACCATGTTTTTTTGCTTCTTATCAAGGGAATAACTAGTTTTGGGCTCTTCTGTGTGTGCACATTCTGCAACGAGGGTCGGCGACAGTATTCATTAAGTTCATCCCTCAATTTCGTTGTGTCCTTTATTTTCCCTTCGACATTCATCACCGTGTAGAACAAATTATCAAACACATTTTTTTCGATGTGCATCACATCCAAATTGTGTCGGATCAACAACGAGCTCCAATACGTCAAATTCCAGAAAACACTTTTCTTCTTCCAACCACATTGTAAACCTTTGTTGTGATCATCAGCACCCAACTCTGTTACTTTCTTCAAGCCAATCCAATCAATTTGCAGGAGGACCTGATCACCTGTAAGGATGGGAGGTGGATAATCATTAACTACTACATTCTTTCT
The DNA here is from genome assembly GCA_037126765.1 of Stenogyne calaminthoides. NCBI lineage: Eukaryota > Viridiplantae > Streptophyta > Magnoliopsida > Lamiales > Lamiaceae > Stenogyne > Stenogyne calaminthoides. Next base: position 425,250 of record JBBCBC010000036.1, on the reverse strand, counting down.
GAATGCAGTCTTGTTCCTTCGGTATGGATGACGTCTACCTAAGAACTTACGATGGTTGTCAAACCACGATTGCTTGCGACTGTGCCGCAAACTGAAAGCATCAGTGTAATCTGCACAGTGTGGACAAGCAAGTCTTCCAGCTGTGCTCCATCCAGACAACATCGAGTAAGCTGAAAAGTTACTGATGGTCCAGATTAGTGCAGCCCGCATCATAAAATTATGTTTTGTAACAACATCATACGTTACCACTCCATATTCCCATAAAAACATCAAATCACGGATCAGTGGTTGCAAAAATACGTCAAATTTATCTTTTGGATTCTTTGGACTGGGCACTAGAATAGTAAGAAACATGAATTGATCCTTCATGCACAACCACGGGGGTAGATTGTACGGTGTCACTATCACTGGCCATGATGAATACTGTTTTCCATGTGCCCCAAACGGTTGAAAACCGTCAGTGCTCAAGCCCAACCTCACGTTCCGAATTTCTGAAGCAAAATCAGGATGCGACTGGTCCAAGTGTTTCCAAGCATGTGAGTCTGCAGGGTGACGCATGACACCGGAGTGCTCGTTCGAGCAACGTGCATGCCATGTCATATCCTTCGCAGTAGCATTAGACTGATACAACCTTTGCACACGAGGGATGATGGAAAAATAGAACATCTCCTTAAAAGGACGGTTCTTTTTCAATCGCCCATTCACTTTACGTCTAGCAGGTTTGAACCGTGGCCGACTGCAAAACTTACAGTTTTCAAGTTTGTCGTCTGCACCTAAGTTATGTGCACAACAATGAATCCTCTCCATTGGAAGATCCATCTCACTCATCAGCTGTTTGCTATCAGAAAATTTCTTGGCCACCAGACTATTCAGACAAAGAACACGAATCGCATCAACCATTTGATTATAGCCCCTTTCAGACAGTCTGTTTTTAGTTTTAATGTTCTGCAATAGTGCATTGTATGATAACTGTGAGTGCGATTCACAACCAGACATTATATCCTGATTCGCTGCACGAAACATGTTATAAAAATGTGCAGCATGCTCATTAGGAGGTTCCTCATTAGGGGCCTCAACATCCACATTTAAGTGGGGACCAGAGGTTAAGTCCGTCATCATATCGTGGTACGAGCTAGATGCAAAAGTCTCGTCAACCGGCCCGTGTGAAGTCGAAGCAGACGGATGATCGTATTCATGACCCCACATTTCCTCACCGTGAAAAATTCAATTGCAATAATTGGGCATGAACCCATTTCTATACAAATGTGCTCTCACCTCATCAGGGTCATGATACGTATTATTGTTCCGACATCGAAATTTATTGCAGGGACACCTAATCTTGCCCTGAATCATCCCATTACTAGTGGCAAAATCTATAAAAAATTCAAGTCCGCTTTAGAATTCCGGAGATATATTGTCATTAATCGATCTAGGACCATACATCCAACGTAAACGGATGGAATAATTCATATCAATTATCTGTTTAAAATATTTACGAATTAATTAGTATTCAAAAGCCTAATTAATAATTATTATTTCCTAAAAATTTCGGCAGAGTATCGTCTTATTTTATCGTATTCCCCAATTAATCAAGATCTTACGTGCATCCATTTCCGACTTAATCAATTAAAATCAATCAAGTCGGAACGCACATGTTTTACAACTAGCAATAACCAACATCCATCAACATCAATCCCTCCACTCCAAGGTCCAACATAATTAATATATTAAATAATACTAAATTAAGCTAGGAATATTAAGCTAAATAATACTAATATACATGTACTAGCTAGAAATTAACCTAAATAATACTAAATATGCAACTATCAAGTAAAATTAAACTAAAATATACACTACAAATAATATATACACTATTTAACAACTAATTAAACTAATATATACACTACAAATTAAACTAAAATATACACTACAAATTAAATTAAGCTAAATTAAATTAAAATTTAGACTAATACAACTAATACTACATATATAAGCAAGTAATACTACATATATAAACTAGTAATACTAAATACACAATATAAACAAGTAACACTAGATATATAAACAAGTAAATACATAATATAAACAAGTAATACTAGATATATAAACAAGTAATACTAAATACACAATATACTAATACTAAATAATTAAATAACTAATACTTACCTCAAATTGGCAAATTGGGCTACTAATTCTCTAAGTTTTCGCCTCTCCTCTTCTCTCCACGAAACAAACCAGCAAAAATGAGACGAATTTGGGTTGGGGTTGTGTATTTAGAATTTACCGAGGGCATTAAAGAGGGTTGTTTCCTCGGTAGATGCACCTCGGGTAGGGCGTGGCAGAACATCAGAAATTTTGAATTGGCGAGGGGGAGGGGCCCTCGTCTCAGCTCTCGCTGAATTTGCAGAGCTCTTTACCGAGGGATAAAAGCCCTCGTTGACTTGGCGAGAGCTTTACCGAGGGTTTTAAGCCCTCGTTGAATTGGCGATGACTTTACCGAGGGATTTTGCCATCGTTGAATATACCGAGGGTTCAGCCCTCGTAAAAGCCCTCGTTATGTCTCTCTCTCGTAAAAACCCTCGTTAAATAACGAGGGTTCTTTTCCCCTCTCTAATAGCCCTCGTTAAATCAATAGTTTTTTGTAGTGAACTATCCACGTCATATTCAACTTTGATGATCGAATTTTATATACTCCCTCCGTCCCGAAACACTTTGCACCAACTTTTGGGCACGTAGTTTAAGAAAAGTGTATAATGAGTGGAGTGTTAAAGGGTAATTTTATAAATTTTTATGTATAAAATAAATAAAGTAGATGATTGAGAGTATGAGTGAGTCCCAAAGCAATGACATTTTATCATTTTTATGTAAATATGTGAATATTGTGAGGACGAAGTTTAATAAGAAGTTTCCATTTTTTGTGTGCAAAGTGTTATGGGACGTCCCAATAAAGAAAGTGTGCAAAGTATTTTGGGATGGAGGGAGTATAATATATACTTATAAATAAAAAATAATTATGGGCCCCTTAAAATCACAGGTTTTTCGGGCCTGAGTCGACCGCCTCATCCGACTCATGATAGGAGCGGCCCTGAGTCACTTTCACCATACTAAATTTTTAACACATGAATTCAAAATATGATGGTTCGTTAGATATTTTTTTATTATTTCACATGACACTTATTTATATTATGAAATATAAAATGAAACGCTAATTATAGAATAAGTGATTTCATTTCTCATATGAATATACGTGTTAGATAAATCATGTTCTCGCACGATCACTTGTAAAGTAGATGATAAAGTTAAATCCATATGTAATAGATTCAAATAGTAAAATGTGGGTAGAAAAAAATGAACTCATGACATATATACTCCATTAAGTTGTCCATTCTAGAGGTATGTGTTCATATTATTTGCATAGGCTTCAATTGATGATATTGTGAGTTAAAATTAAGTTAAATTATATATGTGGGCTTGGACCCATCAAAAATTCAACAGCTACCACTCTACGTGCAGCCAATAATCAAATTATTTTCATGTCGCATGCCTAGTCAGTCCTCCACTTTCAATCGAACCTATTTCTTTCTTTAACAAGACAAAATTTTAGAGTTGTACTATCACGTGGTGAATAAATTTCAAATAAAAATTCGTAAAATTAACCGTAAAGTGTGATTTATATTATTAAATGTTATTAATTATGATATATAAAGGATGTGATTTTTTTTATTATTATAAAGGGTAATATTTATAATATTGAAGAATGTAACTTATATTACAACAGGGGTATTAGTAATGATAATTGAAGGATGTTAATTATATTACAAAAAAGTATTAATTATAATAACTGAAGGATCATACCTATAAAAAAAGAATCACTTTCACAATGAACAAATTTCACGACATCCCAACACAACGGTACTATTACATGTAAAAGAATAAAATATATTCAAGATTTGTAAAATCCCAAACGCGTCACGGGCTATCATGTTTAATGTCGTATGCTTTTATTTTAGTTACATTTTATTCAAGAGTTGTAAAATCTCAAACGCATCATGGTCTCTCATGTTTAATTATATTCTTTTATTTTAATTACAACTCTACTACTCTATTAGTCATTTTTTTGTATCAGTATCACACTACTCAATACATCAAATAATAAGTAATAGTATAATTAGACTTTCAATATATTTATTAAATGCGTTGGGACAAAGAAAAATATATTTGATAATATAGAAATTAAAGCGAATCATATTCTCTTAAAAAAAGGTTTCGTTAAGGGTTCTGTAGTCTGTACTATTCTATTATTATTAAATATAAACAATTTGAGAAAGACCATGAATATCATTAATGGAGAAAGATTATAATGATCATATATAATCCTAATCAGGCAAAATTTTGGGTGGAGTGTTAGACCATTGTTAGACATTATCACTTTTTAAATTTTGTCTTAAAATGATACTACAATTTACCTTAGTATTAAATTTTGTTTTAAAATGATACTACAATTTACCTTAAGTATTAACACTTTGAAAATTGATAATGTTCTTATATTTCTCATGATGAGAGGGTCCCATCCAAAACTCTTTTTAATTAAGAGTGAATCTCTTATGAAACTAATTTATAATATGAAATTTATGTTTTTATAAGAGAGTTTGTGTTTAGTTAATTAGAATATATATATATATATATATTAGATGGTAACCTCGCGAATCTCGAGGGTTGAAAGGATTTTTTTGTGTAAAATTAAAAATAAGATTTTAATATTTTTTTATGGTCAAAATTATTATAATTCACAAAATATTAAAAATAATTTGTAACTTAAATACAACAAATTGAAAATATGTTTTTTATACACTATGACTTTATACACAAATGAATTCACCAATTTAGATTTAAAAAAAAAAGAAATACTTGAAATTATAAATTTAAAAAATAAATAAATTATAAACAATATTTGTTGTATACTTATATGATCTTTCATTTGATCTGTGACACGTATAATTTTTTGTGTGAAATTGATTTGAGAGTTTGCAAACCTACTGTCGAAAAGGTTTACCTTGACTTTTATTTATCGTTATTGCAAAACATAGTAGGATTGGAAATCCCTTATTCTCAATATTCCTTCCTAAAATTATTTATTCTTCAAGAATATGATTTTTTATTCTCAAAATTCCTTCAGAAAATTATTTCTGCTTCAAGAATATAATTTTCAAGTTTTGTGATAATCAACCTTGTGTCATTGCACAAATTTGAATTTTGATCAATATTTATAAGAAGCATTATCGACCCCTTCCTTCAAAATATAACGGTGTGGTCTAGTAGTCTTGAACACTTAATATAGTTTAAAAAATCAACAAAAGTTAAATCTCCATTAGCTCCAGATTGAAACTATGTTCTGCAGACACTTTCGGAACTCATATACCATAGTACACCATATATCATAAACATAAGCTTCTCATTAATAGACTCCACTTTTGTGTTTGTGCAAGTATTGCTCTCCTCGAAATATTTTTGTGTACGTAAATTATCTGCTACGAACTGGTAAGTACGCGGACGTAAAAGAAAAATTATATTATTATTTTTTTATCAAATACTTCAATTTTTTATTTAATTCAAATTAGTTCTATTTAATAATAGTAACGTGGTTTAAATTTTAAAATAATTATATAGGTAAAATACAAAAAATATATTAATTTACTATCTAAGTAATATTTAAAAGAAAAAAAATATAATTTTTTGACAAAAAAAAAAGGTTAATACCTTAACATAACACATTTAAAATAATTTAATATTTAAAATTACAAATTTCCACACACATATTTTTAAAAAACATTAGTTGTAAGTTTGCATAATTTTCTAGCATAATGAAGATAGTGTTTTTAATCTTCTTTGCTCTTTTGTCTTGAGACAACACTGTGTAGTCGAACGGGAAAAATGTTTTTTAGGTCAGTAATTATGAGGGTGACAATTTAAGGACAATAAATTTCAGTTTGAGAAAATGTATATTAGGTAGTTTCAGTTTGACAAAAGTAGACCTCTATATTTGAGTTTTCGTAAAAGTATGCCCATAAATTTTAAGTTTTTGTAATATTTGAGTTTTCGTAAAAGTAGGCCCGTTAATTTTAAGTTTTGTAAATTTAGGTCCGTCGGTGTGAGATAATTGACATTTTCTAGAAAGAAAAGTTAATAACCTATTTTTATCGAAAAAGAATTGAAGTCCTACTTTTGGCAAAAGAAAACGTTTATGTCCTATTTTTTGCCAGAAAAAGAAAATATCATACTTTTTCCAAACTGAAACTTATTATTCTTAAATTGTCACCTCGCCTAAGTTACGGGCCTTAAAAAAAATTCTCATAGTTGACCCTATGCAAAAACTGGTTTGGAAAGGTACACACTTACTGTAGATAGTGATTGACCTTAACTTTTATTTATCGTTATTGTGAAATAGAAAAGGATTGAAAATGTCTCATTTTAAACTAATTGATGATGTTTGATCTGAAGTGGTTAAGGTCAATAATGAGATCCTTCTGGAAATGATTCTTGCCTCTAACCTGACTTCCGAAATAGTAATGATCAATCTCGTTGCACAACACAGCCTGTTGATCAATATTTGTTTATAACACATATCTTCAATACCAAACAATTATTTCATATTTTTTTAGCTTAATCAGACTATATTATAAAACAATAAAAAAGATAAACTTTTGAAATGTTTTACATTGAGCCTGTAAAAAATGATAACATAGATTAGGTGAGGGTACTCATTCTAAATTTTATTATATTACAAATTTATAAAATATTTGCATTCAAAAGAGTGAGATCGTAATGTACCAATTTTATTTTTCTATCAGTATTCCTGCTTAATCATTGTTGACTCAAACACGAAGGGACCAAGATGCTCAATTTCTTAGAGTAAAATTTGTAAGATAATCTTCTGAAATCTTCCCACATCTCAACATTTAACTTGTCTTTAACCATTTGTTTATATGTTCTCATCCTTTCAACAAATTTAGAGAATGAGCAACTAATATTAAAGCATATAGGCATAAATTGAGATTGTAAAGTTTTTGCAATGATTGCATTTATCGTATTTTGTCCGACATATATTTTACATATGAGGATGGTCTATAATTATTTACATGTCGAGCTACGTAAGAGAACCTTTGTTCTTCAATTTCAGTAAATTATGTGAAAAAATTATATATACTATAAAGCTTTCTCTACTCATCACTCCTATTATTCCTAATCATTTTCTCACTCATATTTAGTTTGTATTCTCCTTGTTGATTTTCCTACTACCCAACGCGTAATAAATCATTGATACCAATTAATTGTTAAATTTGATAATGAATCGGGATAAAAATAAAATATATAAGTGAAATATGTTTTAGTATTTATTTTATTATTGCTAGGTATACAACAATAACATTTTTATCAAAAAAATCCATATAGTAAAATGTGTGTTTAATATTATATAAAAAAAATTAAGTTAGTTATTATTAAAGAGGTCTTTAAAATGAGAATATATAATTTCAACATCTTAAAAAAAAAAAATACAAATTCACTTTTTGTTTAAAAATTGTAATCTAACATAGGGTCGGGCTTATACACATATTTAAATTATTGTTAACAACATCAAAACTATGATTTTATCTATATATTTTTTTCTAAATTTAATATTAATTACCTTAATAATTAATTGAGTTGAAAATAAAATAGTTTAAGATTGTATCGTTGTGGCATATTCTTTTTTTAATTTGAAGATATATCATACACACATATATATATGTGTGCGGAATAATTATATATTGGAATATTTACCAAAAAAATGAATATATTTGACCTTCATATCCAAAATTCGTAATAAATGCATATCACCAAAACATAATTCACAAATTTAGAAAATAATTAACACATATATTTGACTTCATCTATATCTATATCTAATTTTGTATAATTTTAAAATACTTGAATACAAATCAGTTGAATTAAATTAACAAAATTAAAAAATTACATTAACGGCAATATTTTACGTACCTTCACTATTTTAAATAAAATCTTGTCGACTCAACATATTGATTTTATTTTTGTAAATTACAAAAAAATTGGAAAAATTTATAAATTGATTGGAACTTATATAAATAAAAAATAATGAAAACACTATCACTTTATTATATTTTGGAAAATCCATTAAAATATTCCTTTAAAAAAAATATCAATTACAACAAAACGCAATTTAAAAATGTAAAGGAAGAATGTTTATTACCGATATAAGTTTGATTACAAAATATTAAAATAATTGTTAATTAGAATTAATATTACTATAAAAATTGTGTAGTATAGCTAGTGCATGATCCTTTTGAAGCTATTAATTAAATCTTATAAATTTAAAATTTTGAAAAAAAATAATACCATTAAAAGACCATATTAGTTGCATTCTCAATACTAATTCTTTTAATTTAGTTTTTTTAACACTATAAATATTTTCACTAATTATTTTAATTTCATAAATTAAACATATAATTAACACGATATCAAAATTGCAATCATAAAATTATGAATCATGAAAATATACATATATTTTTAAAAACTTAAAAACAGAATTGGTTAAATACCTTATGAGTCTCTACAGGCTTAAATTTAATATTATTAAATCTCAAAATTTTGCATGGCATTATAATATGGGAACGACCTTTAAAAAATCAAAATAAATAAAGATCAATTAATCAATCTTCACAATTTAAGTGATACTTCAATTCATATAAGCCAATACTTTTAGCACAATTAGAAGCAAATATGCAAAATACATTATAAATATCACAGCTAGAAACATATGCGTTATATTAAATGTTATCATTTTATATAGCATAAATCTATCAGATTCCCATTATAATTTATAAAATGATCATACAATATTAGTGTGGTGATCATGAAGTATCAGTTGATAGATCAATTTTGATCCTATAATAGCCTAAATTACATTCTAAATTGATATTAAAAAATGTAAAAATATCAGTGCTACATTGTAACATAATTTAGAGTTTTAAATTTGAACTTGATAATTGTAAAACGTAAAATGTTAAAATAAATTTTATTATTCTTAATTTTCGGTCTATTGAAATATATAGGTCTTGTATGAAATATTGCACATTAGTGTTATGTGCAATACATCACAATCAATACAAATTTTTTGCACACTAGTGTTATGTGCAATACATCACAATCAAGGTAAATTTGCTTAAAATTTCCGGGTTAAGTATTGGGTCGGGTGATGATGGCGGTGTGGCTTGATGAGGGTTGTGGGCTTCAGGTTGGGCGGGCGAATATGTATTAATAAAAGGATATATTTATCAAATATGTAATGTAGCCCAGTAGTTCAGGTTTATTGTTAATATATTTAATTGCAGGTTCAAATCCTACTAAACACATAATTTTATTTTTTTTTTTTTGGTCAATTTTTTTGAGTGTTACTACATCTATGTATAAGTGTTACTATATTGTTATATTGAATTTTATTTATTTTTTGTTAATTTTTTGTGTGTTACTACATCTATGTATAAGTGTTACTATTGTTATATTAAATTTTATTTATTTTTTGTCAAATTTTTATGTGTTACTACATCTATGTATAAGTGTTACTACATTGTTATATTGAAAAAACTTCATATCTTACGTAACACTTAATAAAACATATCGTAACACATAAATATTCATAACGTAACATGGGTCACATGGTAACACATTATTATTCATATGATAACACATGCGTATTCACATAGTATTATTTAATTTATATATGAACAATGTTACATATTACTAAAAAAAACACGTGTTACTACATGAACAAAAAGTGTTACCATATAAAAAAAAAACGTGTTACCACATAAATAAAATCAAGAAAAGCGAAAAAGAAATTTCCAAATCCAAAATTACAGATTTAAAGAACAACTTGATGTGTTACTACATGAACAAAATGAGTGTTACCATATGAGCAAAAGAATGTTACTACATGAAAAAAAAAACGAAGACGAAAAAAATCTTCAGTCCAAAATTACAGATTTACAGAAAACAGAAATAGTGCAGAAGGATCTGAAAAACTGCTTCACAAAACCATAGGAAATCACCTGTAAAATTGCAAGGATGGGAAAATTGAAGAAAACAAAAAGAATATGGAAGAGAAAGAGAAAAGGAAGAAAAAGAGAAGAAGAGGAAAAACCTAGATATGCACCACCATTAAAATCAACGGCGATCTGGTCGCATTTGTAGCAACGCGAGAAGAGGAAGACGAAGAAGAAGAAGAAGAAGAAGAAGAAGAAGGAAGAAGAAGAAGAAAAATCTGCGTGAAGAAAGCGCGTGAAGAAGAAGAAATCTACCGATCGATCTTGAAGTCGTGAAGATGAAGGAGGAAGCCCATTAATCTGCCAGCAATCTGCCCTAACCCGGCCCTATTATTTGACCCGCGAAAAAAAAAAAAAAAACTCAATTGCACATATCACTTGTATGTAATATTGTATACAAGTTTTTGTCATTTGACTTTATGCTATATAAATATTGTGATACTTTTTGAAAACGTGATTAAAAATTATTGGAATTAGATTGACAAAATAAATAAAAAAATATATTAATGGTATTCTTTTATCTTCATTATTTGGAATAAATATTTTCAATGCAACTTATTAATATTTATATCTTTCAATTAAAAAAAATTATAAATTATAATTTATTGTATCATTCATCTATTGGCCCGCACATGAATATTTAGATTATCATATTGAAAAATAAATATTTTTAAATTATCGCCCAAGGCCCCCAATAACGAACACGTATAAACTGCTGAAAAAGAAAATCTAAAATGGCAAATAAAATATTTATAAAATTAAGGTAAATCACAAAGTGAATATTGATTAAGAATATGGACCGCCGAAAAATTACATTCCTTCATTTGACAATGTAGAAACAAATATTGAATATAGTAATCATATATTTATACATTAATTGTTGCGGATAAAATAATATATAAAAAGAAATTGAGTAGTTTATGTAATTATGATTTGCGCAAAGAATTATTTATAATTAAGATGATTGAAATTAAATGATTGTTATTACCATAATTCCATGAAGTGGAATCACAATCTCGACGACATTTATGTGAAAACAAAAAATGGAAATTAGTTTACTGCAATTTATATATTCCTAAAACAAAAAAATCAACATAAAAACCAGTCATTTAAATTCAATCATCATAATTATGCATAATAGATTTCTTAATTTCATCTAATTATTCTACATAATTTTTTTTATTTAAACTGGAATTGTATAATTAAAAACAATTAAAATAAATACTGTCAACTAATCATTATCCACATGAGTAAATTAGTATATTCATTTATTTTCATCTATTTGAATTTCAAAATGCTTTTAAAATACGTGATCAGTAATTAGATTGTAAACATTTAAAACTACACTATTTTTTTTTTATTGTTTAGTAAAATTATTGTCAACCAAACATGTTGATCGATTTTTTTTAAAAAATTTAAAAATTTATTCAATAGACGGTTAGATGATTTAAATTAAACAATAAATTGATAGCATTTATATGAGCTAAAATTATGTTGAATTAATTAGTATTATTTTAAATTAAAAACATATCTTGTATAACATTACATTAACAACTTTAATATATATATATAGTAAAAATCAATTTTAATTAAATATAAATCTTAATTATTTAATAAATATAGTATTAGATTAGTTCTGGGAAAGTATCATAAATATTAACATAGACTTTGACTTGTTGTTTTGGTAAATATATTATATAAATGTGATCATTAATTACACACTATATTTCAATTAAGCAAGAGTATTGATGTATAAAAAAAATTAAAACGACTTATACAATTAGTATTAGTTCACATTATACAAAAGGGGGAGTGACTCTTCACTACAAAGTCACAAACAAAAGAACTCTAAGATACATTACAATTTTATTGTGACTCTAAGATACAAAATTATGGTTAAAAAGTCTAAGTTACCCTTTTAATTGTTTTCTGCAATTCTAACCCGTTTTCTGCACTTCTGACGCATTTTGACTTTTTATAATTTAATTTTTTTAAAAGTCCAAATATTTAAATTATTAAATTTATTAAATTATTTATTAATATAATTTCATTATTTATTTCAAAGTGCATTTTATTAACTCATTTTGCAATTCAGAAAATATGTAACTTTAAAAAAATAAATTCTTTTAATTTTTTCACCTCTAATCTAATTTTGAAGTGCATTTAAAAAAAATAAAATTTGTATTTTTATCAATCTTGGAGTGCTTTTTTTTTTTTTGGAATGCAGTTTTTTTTTTATTTTCTACACTATTAGGCCAATTTTGGAAGTACATTTTTTAAAAAAAAAATTGTATTTTGAGTCAATTTTGGGCCAATTAAAGAGTGCATTTTTTTAAAAAAAAAGAAATTGTATTTTAGACCAATTTTGGAGTATATTTTTTTTAAAAAAAATTGTATTTTGGGTCGTAAAAAAATTTGGAAGTGCATTTTTTTTAAAAAAAAATTGTATTTTGAGTCGATTTTGGGATGCATTTTTTTTTTAAAAAAATTGTATTTTGGGCCAATTCTAGAGTGCATTTTTTAAAAAAAAAATGTATTTTAGATCAATTTTAGAGTACATTTAAAAAAAAAAGTATTTTGGTCCTAATTTAAACAAAAATCCTAATCCGCAAAAATAAACATCTAATTACAAATTAAACAAAAAAAAATCTGCAAAAATAATGTACTTTCCCAATAACAAAATATAATTAAAAATCTGCGAAAATAAAACAGAAAATTACACTCTAAAAATTTACAAAAAATCAACCAGTATACTACAGAAAAATTACAAAACAACAATCTGCAGAAATTACAAAACAACAATCTGCAGAAAAATCAATTTTTTTGCTTTTAAATAATTAAAAAAATGTATTGAGGAGTAATATTGGTACATTTTGTAGTGTAGTGTCACTACATTTTTCTTTTGTATCTTAGAGTACTTTTCACTCTAAATATGTAGTGGAGAGTCTTTACTCCACTACAAAGTCACAAACAAAAGAACTCTAAGATACATTACAACTTTATTGTGACTCTAAGATACAAAATTATGGTTAAAAAGTCTAAGTTACTCTTTTAATTGTTTTCTGCACTTCTAACCCGTTTTCTGCACTTCTGACGCATTTTGACTTTTTATAATTTAAATTTTTTAAAAGTCCAAATATTTAAATTATTAAATTTATTAAATTATTTATTAATATAATTTCATTATTTATTTCAAAGTGCATTTTATTAACTCATTTTGCAATTCAGAAAAATATGTAACTTTAAAAAAAATAAATTCTTTTAATTTGTTCACCTCTAGTCTAATTTTGAAGTGCATTTTTTTTAAAAAAAAAATTGTATTTTTATCAATCTTGGAGTGCTTTTTTTTTGAGTGCAGTTTTTTTATTTTCTACACTATTAGGCCAATTTTGGAAGTGTAATTTTTTTAAAAAATTGTATTTCAGACCAATTTTGGAGTACATTTTTTTTAAAAAATTGTATTTTGGATCGTAATTTAAACAAAAACCCTAATCCGAAAAAAAAAAAATTGGAAGTGCATTTAAAAAAAAATAAATTTTGAGTCGATTTTGGGATGCATTTTTAAAAAAAAATTGTATTTTGGGCCAATTTTAGAGTGCATTTTTTTAAAAAAAATTGTATTTTAGACCAATTTTAGAGTACATTTTAAAAAAAAAAATTGTATTTTGGGTCCTAATTTAAACAAAAATCCTAATCCGCAAAAATAAATATCTAATTACAAATTAAACAAAAAAAATCTGTAAAAATAATGCACTTTCCCAATAACAAAATATAATTAAAAATATGCAAAAATAAAATAGAAAATTACACTCTAAAAATTTACAAAAAATCAACCAGCATACTACAGAAAAATTACAAAACAACAATCTGCAGAAATTACAAAACAACAATCTGCAGAAAAATCAATTTTTTTGCTTTTAAATAATTAAAAAAATGTATTGAGGAGTAATATTGGTACATTTTGTAGTGGAGTGTCACTACATTTTTCTTTTATATCTTAGAGCACTTTTCACTCTAAATATGTAGTGGAGAGTCTTTATTTCTATACAAAACTATCATGTATTAAAAGTATTTAAATAAATAATGGATTTTATTCAAAAATCAATTTTAATTAAATATTAATCTTAATTATTTAATAAATATAGTATTAGATTAGTACTGGGAAAGTATCATAAATATTAACATAGACTTTGACTTGTTGATTTTGGTACATATATATATAAATGTGATCATTAATTACACACTATATTTCAATTAAGCAAGATTATTGATGTATAAAAAAAATTAAAACGACTTATACAATTAGTATTAGTTCACATTATACAAAAGTATCATGTATTAAAAGTATTTAAATAAATAATGGATTTTATTCGAAATAATAAAATGAATTACAAACATTTTACTAAATTACATCGAAAGTACAAGACGAATAAGAGAATTGAAGATGTAGAAAGGAGAAAAGGTGAAATAGAATGGAGAAAAATTGAATAAGAGAGGTCACAATTTATAGAAAATTGAAAGCAAAATCAACGGTTGAGATCAATCTACAATTAAAGTTAATGAGATTAGAGAGATTTTAAATAGAGACATGAGGTTTTGCCACATCAACGGACACATCATTTTATTGCTTGCCACATCATCTTTTATAATTTTTGCATTATAGAGATTATAGATATTACATCTTTTAATTATTAAATACATTAGTGTTTCTAAATATATATATATATATATATATATATATATTAATTAGCCACGTTTAGGACTTCAATTTTTAAGGTTGATAGTATTTTACAGTAAACGTAGGCCTATTGGTATTATTTGACCTAATTTGAATACAAAAAATTGCAAAATAAATATTAGAAAATAAAAATAATAAAATCTCATAATTAGTTTGAATTTTAATTGTGTAATATTTGTTCTATACTCACGTTTGGTAAATTATGAATATTGAAAAATATTTTGATAAATCATTATCCATAATTTGAATACCAATATAATTTAAATCTTATATGTTCTTTAGGTAAATTCGAATGGAATATTTATGTAAATCATTTAAATCTTTATTATAATTCGTTTATGCTTACATTATTTATGGAGTTACCAAATAATTAAAAATATGTAATTAATTATCAAATCAATTCTAAATTCAGAGTTGACTAATCATGCTTTAATTGCGGATTTCATTACATGATTAATAAAAATAATATTAGTATTCTTTAGGTAAATTCAAACTAAATATTTAGGTAAGTCATCTAACTATTTATTAAATTTTATCTTCTTACATAATTTATGAAATTTACCAATTAATTAGAAAGATATAATTAATTATCAAATCAATTTAAAATTTAAAATTGGATAATTATGTTTGAATCCCAGATTTCATTACATGATTAATAAAAACAATATTAATATGCCTTAAACAAAAATATTAGATTTTGAAAGCACTACATAGAATAATTAATTTCATGAGAAAAATATTCATGGCGAAATAATTAAAATGATTAATAAATTCTATTTTATTAAATAATTCGAATATACAATGGTTGAAGTGATCCAAATCTCTTACAATAGAAAAATCTACAATTTAACATTAGATATATGTTGTGATCGATGTTTTTGCCTCAATTTATTTGTACACGTCAGAGGGACACGTGTATCAATAAATTATTAAAATAACCACACAAGTATGCTCGCCTTGCCAACTATACAAGTGGCACCGATGGAGAGGTGTTCGCCTAGATAATGATTGTCAACCATACAAGTGTGCTCGCCCTGCCAACATACAAGTATGCTCGCCCTGCCAACCATACAAGTATGTTCGCCATGCTAACCATACAAGTGTGCTCGCCAAATCTGGCGAGCATTATAGTCATTCTTGTATTCTCGTTAAGGACAATGTTCCTGTACAAAATCGATATGGTCGAAGCGGGGAGCAGAGCAATCGGCCGAGCAAAAATCGATACAAAGGACACATGACATAAAAACCAAGTCACTTACTGAACCGTCTGGACAAGAAGAATGCTTTATAAGCAAGTAAATCCAACACCAGAAAGACGAAGTTGAAAACGTGGCAGCATCACATGAGTTCTTGTAAGACACGAAATCTCCAGCTTATGCTTGCCAAACCAGCACATGCTTGTCAAAGTACTATAAGTAGAATCAAAAAGAACAAAAAGAGGGTTCAGAAAAATTCCCAAGTACTCACACATATATTCTCCAATTCACCATCTTTCGTAGAATGAAGTTTTCACCACGAGTAGTATTGTGTACTGTATACTTGAGCCTCGCAATATAACATCCCTGGCTTGGAATGGCCCCAGAGTAGTCAATACGAAATAATAATCCTGTATTTAATCATGGTTATTACTTAGGTATAAAATTGATATGCATATACTTCCCCGAAGTCCTTGTCAATTTTATATTGGTCAAGTGGGAGCCAACTATTAATCTGGATATTAAAGGTTTGTAACTGTTCTTGTTTGTAACCTGCTTGAATGTGTTTAAATAATGACCCACCCCACGTGGCTTATTTAAACTGTTTGGAGATGTTGGCTGATGCATGTTCATATTTTTTTGAGATTTTAATATGATACATGTGATTGAACCTTGTGATATTTTGTGCTTATGCATATTATTGTTTATTTCAGTTCATCATGTCGCAACCTTTTAATCCAATATTCAATATACTTAAAGACAATTTGCTCACTGGAGAATATTTTGTTGATTGCAGTCGTAAACTTACTGTTGTCCTCACTGCACAAAGTCATAACTGGGTTCTCACCACACCTAAATCGGAAAAGCCAAAAGATGAGTCCACTAAAACGGTTAAGAAAGAGTATGCTGACTGGGAGCGATCCAACGAAATGGCAAAGTGTACCATCTTGGCTTCTATGTCAGATGTGTTGCAACACCAACACCAGAACGTTGAGACCGCTGCAGACATCATGACTAGTCTTAAACCAATGTTTCAACATCAGAACCGTGTGGCTCGTCAGATCACCATGAGGGACTTGCTCTCTATGAAAATGGTGGAGGGAACGCCCATAAGGGAGCACGTTCTCTAGATGATGGCACACCTTAACAAGCTTGAGGTACTTGGCGCTGAATACGATATCGAGACCCAAATCGATTTCGTGCTCCACTCTCTGCCGAAAAGTTTTGAACAGTTCAGGCTGAACTACCAGATGAATAATCAGAAGTTCTCGATGCCTGATCTGTTGCAAGCTTTAGTCTCGGCGGAGGCGATATTGGGGCAAAAGAGCCAAGCCTTGGTGGCAAATGGACCTTCTTCTTCTTCTAGGCCAAGGGGTGGTAAGAACAAGAAAAGGGACAAAGGCCACAAGCAAGTGAACTCAAGTGTTGCCAATGGTAAAGAAGGGCGGTGGAGTGAACAAGCCAGCTAAGGGGAAGTGCTTCAACTGCGGTGAAAAAGGACTTTGGAGGTCAGCCTGTTCCAACCCCAAAAGGGACAGAAAGAAAGGTAATTCTCACGCACTAGTTGTTGAAACTTGTTTAGCGGCGTATACTTCTCATTCGTGGGTAGTTGATATGGGCTCTGCTGACCATATATGTTTCACGTTACGGGGTCCAAGCTGACCCAACAACTTAGTGGGAGTGAGATCCTCATCACACTGGGCAATGCTACGAGAGTGGCAGCTGAGGCAGTGGGAGAAGTGCACCTGTCTTTTGAAGATACAGTTTTTTTTTAGATTATCTTTATGTTCCCAGTTTTAGAAAGAATTCACCTTCAGTTTCTAAAATTCTATTAAAGGACACTAAGTTTCTTCTAATAAGAATGACATCATTTCTTGAAATGATGAGTGTATCTGTTATGGGACATTAGTCAAGTAATCTCTATACAATTAACTGTGCATACCACTCAAGAAATGCATCCTATAACACATCAACTGTTTCCGGTAAAAGAAAACGTTCATCAGACGTGAACGAGACACTTCTTTGGCATCTAAGATTAAGTCATATAAATCCAAAGAGGATCTAAAGGTTGGTGGAAGACGGTTCACTAGAGTTTCTCCAAGTTGAACCAATTCTAACCTGTGAATCATGTTTGGAGGGTAAAATAACCAAGAGGGCATTTGGAGCCAAGGGGAATAGAGCTAAAGAAGTGTTAGAGATCATTCACACAGATGTATGTGGTCCAATGTCAACCAAAGCAAGAGGAGGTTATGAGTATTTTGTCACTTTTATTGATGATTACTCAAGGTACGGTTACATTTTCCTTATGAAGCATAAATCTGAGACCTTTGAGAAATTCAAAGAATTTAAGGCTCAAGCAGAGAATCATAGGGAAAAACATATCAAGTCTCTACGATCTGATCGTGGAGGTGAATACCTCAGCGATGAGTTTTTGAACTACTTATCTGATGAAGGGATTGCATCCCAGCTCACTGCACCCGGAACCCCTCAACAAAACGGGGTTGCAGAGCGAAGAAACAGAACTCTTTTGGAAATGGTTAGATCTATGATGAGTTATGCGGATCTTCCCAAGTCGTTCTGGGGTCATGCCTTGGAAAGAGCAGCTTACATTCTGAACTTGCTGTCATCCAAATCGGTTCCCAAAACTCCCAAAGAATTATGGACCGGGCGCAAGCCTAGTATTAGACACATGAGAATTTGGGGGTGTCCGGCCTACGTGTTGGACAAGGAATCCGGAAAATTGGATCCTCGATCAGAATTAAGGTTGTTTGTAGGATACCCCGAGGGAACAAAAGGGTGCATGTTCTATGGTCCCGAAGATCAAAAGGTGGTCATAAGCACCCACTTTAGATTTTTGGAAGAAGACTATATGAACGAAAGAAGACCCAGAAGTGAGATTACCTTAAATGAGCTAAGAGGGCAAACCTCAATGCCAACTGTACAAGATGATATACCAAATGACACACTTACACAACCGGAACCTCATCGTAGTGGGAGGGTTGTGAAACAGCCCGAGAGATTCATGGGAATAGGAGAGTCCTCAGACTTGATTCCCGGACAAGACGAATCAGACCCATGGACATATGACGAGGCAATCCAAGACAAGGATGCAAATTCTTGGCAAACAACAATGAAAGCCGAAATGGGTTCTATGTTTCATAATAGAGTGTGGGAGCTAGTCGAACCACTTAATGGGGTCAAACCCATTGGTTGCAAGTGGGTGTATAAGAGAAAAAAAGGACCGGGCGGGAAGGTGGAAACCTTCAAAGCAAGACTAGTGACGAAAGGTTATACTCATAAAGAAGGGATCGATTATGAGGAAACTTTTTCGCTCGTAGCCATGCTTAAGTCTATCCGTATTCTCTTATCGATTCTTCAAGATCTCGACTTTGAAATCGGCAAATGGATGTCAAGATGACTTTCCTTAACGGAAGTCTTGATGAAGAGATCTATATGCAACAACCCCAAGGCTTCATTGAAAAAGGCCAAGAACACCTAGTTTGTAAGCTCATGAAGTCCATTTACGGACTCAAACAGGCATCCAGAGCTTGGAACCAATGTTTTGATCATGTTATAAAGTCTTATGGGTTCGATCAAAACGAGTTCGAAAGTTGTGTGTACAAAAAGCGTGTCGGAACTGCATTGGTATTCTTAGTACTATACGTAGACGACATTTTGATCATCGGGAACGATGTGAAGGTGTTATCAGACGTAAGGGCATGGCTTTCAAAAGCATGGTTTGATATGAAGGACTTAGGGAAGCCGCGACACATCCTTGGGATCAAGATCACTTCGAGATCGCAAGAAAATGATGATAGGCTTATCGCAAGCTTCATATATAGACACTGTCTTGAAACGATTCTGCATGCAAGATTCCAAGAAAGGCTTCGTACCTTTCAGACATGGAATCCATCTATCCAAGAAAATGTCCCTTAAGACGCAAAAAGAGATAGATGACATGAGAGGTATTCTTTATGCTTCGGCTGTGGAAAGCCTTATGTATGCAATGTCACAGACGAGGGATATCCGCTTTTGATTGGCATGGTGGCAAGATATCAAAGTAACCCGGGAAAAGAACATTTTTGCGATTAAAAATATTCTGAAGTATCTGAAAAGAACTCGGGATAGAATGTTGGTTTATCAGTCAGATAGTCCAATCCCCATCGGCTACACGGACTCGGATTTCCAATCGGACATAGACTCGAAAAAATCTTCCTCCGTAGTGTGTTTTATATGGGGAGGGCCGTGACATGGAGAAGCGTCAAGCGAAATCGTCGCAGATTCTACCATGGAAGCGAATATGTATTTCTTTCGAAACGAAAAAAGCGGTTTGGCTCAAGAACTTCCTAGTGGACTTAGATGTGGTTCGAATTTGCCCCGGCAGAATCACTGTTTATTGTGACAATGCGGAGCCATTGCAAATTCAAGGGAACCAAGAGCCCACAAAGCCCAGCAAACACATTGAAAGGAAATACCATCTTATACGAGATATCGTTAAGAGAGGAGATATAGATGTGGCAAAGATAGCGTCAGAAGATAACCCAGCGAGATCCATTCAAAAAGGGCCTCTCAATACATTCGAGACATGTGAAAGGAATGGGTGTCAAGACCGTTGTCAACTGCTTTGAGTATAAGTGGGAGAAATTATTAGGTTCGTGTAGGTGACATTAGATGTCACGGATCTACACGAGACATGTTGTAGTATACTTAAAAGCAGACTTTGAGTATAAGTGGGAGATTGTTGGGATTATACTGGAAAGTATGCTTTTTACTTTTGTATAATCAAAACTGAATTTCCGACTTATTTACTAAAATAAATTGTTTATCACTGATGCTTTAAATATTATCGAATGTTACATATATTTCTTCGCATAACTATTCAATAAATCATGACGTGTTACATTGTAGTTAATTTAGTGATACCGGATCACGAAGATTAAATTAACAAATCCCTTGTAACTAAAAAAAAAGTACGTCATTCACGACCTAGATGGAAATGAACAACCCATCGTGAAAGGTTGAAGTGTAAGGCTCGAGATTGGCTTGTCTTGACCAAGAGATTACACTAGTGCATGATCGATGTAATTGAATATGACCCTCTGAGGAGGACAAATTCTTTGGCCCGAACAAGGAAGAATTAGACCTCAGTGGTTCGTTATTTCTTAATCTTCGTTCCTAAATAGGATCACATGTGGTTGGTAACTATTGCTTTGACTTATCATGGGTAGAGAATCAACGAGATTCAATACCTTTTATCTTGGGCAATATTATTGGTCATATGTGATTGCTAAGATTTAATACGGAGAATCGTGTGCAAGTACGCATGTTTGATTTTCCCCCTTGGGAGGTTCATAAGCTTTATCTCACCAAATCTTGCAAGTGGAATTAGTTTCCGGTATGGATAATAATGTTGAACCGTTCCTTGACCAAGGACAAAAGATATTAATTAACGGAAAGTTATTTCAGTGGCTTGAATTAATTAATGGGCTAGATAATCTTAAACATGGGAAATAATAACCGGGAGCCATATTGACTGTAATATGGGTTAAGATGGATAGTGCAATATTAATTATGTAGTGGGATTAATTAATATTTATGAGCTTGAATAATATTGTGGCTCAATATTGATAATTCAAGATCCATTGGAAGGTCCAATCTTAATTCTCCTAAAGGCCCCCTGAGTAGCTCAACATATAGTCCAATAACTGAAAAAGATGTTTAAAATAAAATAAATATTGTTGCTTATTTTTCCTAATTATTTTCGAAATTTATAGATAAAAGGAGAGAAATATTTTATTTGAATTTTGTTATGGAATGAAGATATGTATTCTTGGAATTCAAGATTATCTCATTAAATTCAAGAAATCTCCCACTAGGTTATTTATAAGGAATATTTCGAAATTTTTGAAAGATAAAGTGCAAGAAAGATTTTCTTGAAAAAGATATTATGGAAGATATGTATTTCTTGAAATACAAGAATATCTCATAAATTCATGAAGATCCAAATCTTGGATTCTTGCCTATTATTTTTGAAAATATCCCATAACAAAGAGTAAGTGGAATTTTGTGGAATATTATAATTATGGAAAAAGAATATAGGAGATATATTCAAGATTTCTTGGAGATCAAGAAAAGATTTTTCCACATTATTTTTTGCCACAATTTTCGACCACTTGTGCTCTATAAATAGGGGATGATTCTTTCATTCCCAAGTACAATTCCATGTGCTGGAAAAATTAGTAAATCCATAAAGGTGGTGCAACATAATTTATTTTCCTTTTGTTAATTGTTCACAAGTGTCCTACCACCAGATAGTCGAACAAGGATTAAGGGAATACTTGGGAAGTTCTTTTGGTTAGTCTAATCAGCCAGACCGTTGCCATCCCAAGAGGTACATTCACGTAAACTCGTAGAATTCCGCATGCGTAGGATTTACGTGAATTAATTATATGCATGATATGTTATTGGATTATTATTTGAATTAATATAGGATTAATTCATGCTAGTAATAATTATAAGAATTAAATTTGTATTTAAATATTCACCCCGAATAGATCTGTGCAACTAATTCCCCAACAGTCATTTATTGATGAACTGGGTCAACAATTTCTTGTTCTTTACTGTAATAGTGTACACATACTTATTTTGTTTGTGAGTTGTTTTAAAATTAGCCACATAGTATTCTCATTAAAAAATGACTTGCAACAATTGGCGCTAGAAGGAGGGTGGTAGATAGCCGAGGTAGAAAAAACAAATATAATGCCTCAATCTAGGAATACTCAAACGGAGAAATCGTGAAATAGCCGATTTCACAATTTTAAAGAAATTCAAGCACAACCCCAAGAAAACGAGACGGTGGAAACCATCAGGCTGGAAGAAATTACCAGTGATCCAACAACAACGACAAAAGCCATTACTTTTTTGCTAAAAGCGCAAAAAGAAAGAACTGATAAAGAGTTGGCCAAGTTAAAAGCTCCAAATGATGATGATCGGCGATCAAAAACTTTTGATAGCGATCAAGTCAAAAAGAAAGTTGCACAAACGCAGGTTGAAAAAGAGGCAGGAAGTCAGTCGGATGGAGAACAGCCCCAAGCTTCCAGGCAATCAGCGTTTGAACGTCTGAGAGTATTAACAAAAGAGCGTATTGGCGAGCATAGACGTCGAGATCCTGGAAAGAAATATCATGCAAACACAGTGACCCAAGTGGAACATTATGATCGCCCACTACATAAATGACCACAAGATTCCCAAGTGGAACATCATGATCGTCCACTACGTAAACGACCACAAGATTCCCAAGTGGAACATTATGTCATCCACTGCATAAACGACCTCAAGATTCCCAAGTGGAACATCATGATCGTCCACATCATGAACGACCCCGTGATCCTGAAAAGTTAGTCGGAACTAGATTGTCTATTCATCATTGAATGGGTAATCGGGAATCA
Organism: Stenogyne calaminthoides; assembly: GCA_037126765.1. NCBI lineage: Eukaryota > Viridiplantae > Streptophyta > Magnoliopsida > Lamiales > Lamiaceae > Stenogyne > Stenogyne calaminthoides. The sequence continues at coordinate 401,753 of JBBCBC010000036.1, read as the reverse complement.
ATACGGAAAGGGGGACTATCCCATCCTGAGCATGACCGACCAGGTCCTCAAGATGGAATCCAGCCTCGTTCCGGGTCAATCAGTTCCGCAAAACTGGCAGAGATGCAAAAGGCAATAGAGAGTTTGCAGACCGATCTTGCAGCTACTAAAGGGATCACTCGAGCGAGCGCAGTCCCATGCTCACCGCTCGCCCCAGCTGTCATGTCAGCAGAAATACAAGAAAATGTGGCAAAGAATCGGCCACCCATACCAGTGTTCGATGCGGAGTCGGATCCTTATGTTCACCTTAGTAAATATTCAGATTATATGATCGCAATGGGTGCCACTGACGCAACTCAGTGCCGGTCTTTTCCCATGACCTTGGGTGACCGGGCACACAGGTGGTTTTCAACTTTGCCCGCTGCGTCCATCACGTCCTTCGCACAACTGGGACAAAAATTTCAATCCCACTTTTCATCCATGTGTGCTCGCCCAGCACCAAAACAGAGGTTGGTACATTTCTCCCAGCTAAAGGGTGAATCAGATCGAGCATATATTGAAAGATTTGACAAGTGTTTATACGATGGAGCCCCAGTTGAAGAGGATGCTAAAATCCTCACGGTGGTGGGGGGCTTGACCCTAAATACGGATATGTGGAAAGCCATGCATCAGGATTGGCCGAACACATATGCCGAATTATAGCTATGCAGGATCTGCTTGCCCAATCACGGTTAGGCCAAGAAGTAGAAACAAAAAGAGTCGTTGGTAAAAGAGTAATGCATGAGGGGGGATATAAACCCCCAGGATCTTTCAAACCTTTTGAAGAAGGAGCAGAAGCACATGCACTACGAAGTCTTCTAGGCGTTTCAGCAGAGACGATATTTAATCAAATTAAGGATCGAGACATGTTAGATAAGCCACGAAGAATTGTAAGAGATAAAAATCAGCTTAATGCTTTCAAGTTTTGTAATTATCATGGGTACATCGGACATAATACCGATGAATGTCGCGATTTACTTCATCAACTTTGGAAGTTATATGAAGAGAATCGTCTTACTCAGTTCCTCAAAAAGCCGGCGAACAGAGACTCCCGAACTAAAAAATCGGGTGATCGTAGGGGTAAGCGTAAGACAGAAGAAGTATCTGATAGTGATCCTGAGGAATCCAGCAAGAAGTTGGAATTACCCAAGAGAGGAGTTCCTACCATGAGCAGAGGTCGAGAGAGTCAAGAAATCAACATGATTCGCCCAGACTATGGGCCAGTGGGTGGATGCTATCAGACACTGACGTTATCAAACAGGCAGAAAAAGATGGAAATGTGCGCCATGCAAAGCATACATCAGGTGAACGTTGCGAGCACCTCAGCGAGCATACCACTCTCTCACCAAATTTTATTTTCAGAAGACGACCTTGATGGTATCATCACCCCTCACAATGATTCGCTAACGATAATGTTGGGGAATGCTTTGCACAAATCTATTTGGGGTGAATATTTAAATACAAATTTAATTCTTAATTATTACTAGCATGAATTAAACCTATATTAATTCAAATAATAATTACAACAACATATCATGCATACAATTAATTCACGTAAAACCTACGCATGCGGAATCTACGAGTTTACGTGAGCGTACCTCTTGGGATGACAGTGATCTCGGTTGAGCGGACTAACCAAAAGGACTTCCCAAGTATTCCCTTAGCCCTCGTTCGACTATCCGGTGGAAGGAATCTTGTGAACGATTAACAAAAGGAGAAAAATAAACTTTGTTGCACCACCTTTGTGGATTTGCTAATTTTTCCAACACATGGAATTGTCTAGGAATGAAAGAATCATCCCCTATTTATAGGAGTGGGGTGGTCGAAATTTTAGTGGAAAAATCAATGTGGGAAAATACTTTTCTTGGTCTCCAAGAAATCTTGAATATATCTTCTATATTCTTTTTCCCATAATTAAAATATTCCACAAAATCCCACCTCTCCAAGTTATGGCATAATTTTCGAAAATAATGAGGCAAGAATCCAAGATTTGGATCTTCTTGAATTTATGGGATATTCTTGTATTTCAAGAAATACATATCTTCCATAATATCTTTTCAAGAAAACCTTTCTTGCCCTTTATTTATGAACATTTCGAAAATTTCATTATGAATAACCAAGTGGGAGATTTCTTGAATTTAATGAGATAATCTTGTATTCCAAGAATACATATCTTCATTCCATAACAAAATTCAAACAAAATCTTTCTCCCAAATTATCCATAATTTTCGAAAATTGCAAGGAAAAATAAGCAACAATATTTATTTTATTTTCAACACCTTTTTCAGTTATTGGACTTTATGTTGGGCTACTTAGGGGGCCTTTAGGAGAATTAAGATTGGACCTTGTAATGGACTTTGAATTATTAATATTGAGCCACAATATTATTCAAGCCCATAAATATTAATTAATCCCACTACATAATTAATATTGCACTATCCATCTTAACCCATATTACAGTCAATATGGCTCCCGGTTTTTATTTCCCCGTGTTTAAGATTATCTAGCCCATTAATTAATTCGAGCCACTGAAATAGCTTTCCGTTAATTAATATCTTATGTCCTTGGTCAAGGAACGGTTCAACATTATTATCCATACCGGAAACAAATTCCACTTGCAAGATTTAGTATGATAAAGCTTATGAACCTCCCAAGGGGACAAATCGAACAAGCGTACTTGCACACGATTCTCCGTATTAAATCTTAGCAATCACATGTGACCAATAATATTGCCCATGATAAGAGGTATCGAATCTCCTTGATTCTCTCTCTATGTTAAGTCAAAGCAATAGTTACCAATCACACGAGATCCTATTTAAGGAACGAAGATTAAGAAATAACGAACCACTGAGGTCTAATTATTCCTCTTTCAGTGCTGAATAATTTATCCTCTTGTAGGTCCTATTCAGTGCATCATCATGCACTAGTGTAATCTCTTGGTCAAGACAAGCCAATCTGAGCCTTACACTTCAACCTTTCACGATGGGTTGTTCATTTCCATCTAGGTCGTGAACGACGTACTTTTAGTTACAAGGGACTGTTAATTTAATCTTCTGTGATCTGGTATCACTAAATTAACTACAATGTAACGCGTACGATATAATGAACAGTTATGCAGTAAATATATGTAACATTCAATGATATTTAAAGCATCAGTGATAAATAATTTATTTCAGTAAATAAGTCCGAAAACAGTTAGTCTGATTATACAAAGTAAAAGCATACTTTCTAGTATAATCCCAACAATCTCCCACTTATACTCAAAGTCTGCTTTTAAGTATACTACAACATGTCTCGTGTATATCTGTTACATCTAATGTCACCTACACGAACCTAATAATTTCTCCCACTTATACTCAAAGCAGATTGGCAACGGTCTTGACACCCATTCCATCCACATGTCTCTCGAATGTATGCAGAGGCAGACCCTTTGTGAATGGATCTGCTAGGTTGTATTCGGACGCTATCTTTGCCACATCTATATCTCCTCTCTTAACGATTTCTCGTATAAGATGGTATTTCCTTTCAATGTGTTTGCTGGCTTTGTGGGCTCTTGGTTCCCTTGAATTTGCAACTGCTCCGGCATTGTCACAATAAACAGTGATTGTGCTAGGCAAATTCGGAACTACATCCAAGTCCACTAGGAAGTTCTTGAGCCATACCGCTTCTTTAGCTGCCTCGCAAACAACTACATATTCGGCTTCCATGGTAGAATCTGCGATGCATTTCTGCTTGACGCTTCTCCATGTTACGGCTCCTCCCCCCATGCAAAACACACTACCGGAGGTAGATTTTATGGAGTCCATATCTGATTGGAAATCCGAGTCCGTGTATCCGATGGGGATTAGACTATCTGACTGATAAATTAACATTCTATCCCGAGTTCTTTTCAGATACTTCAGAATGTTTTTAACAGCCGTCCAATGCTCTTTCCCAGGGTTACTTTGATATCTTGCCACCATGCCAACGACGAAGCAGATATCCGGTCTCGTACACAACATTGCATACATGAGGCTTCCGACAGCCGAAGCATAAGGAATGCCTTTCATGTCATCTATCTCTTCTTGCGTCTTAGGGGACATTTTCTTGGATAGATGGATTCCATGCCTGAAAGGTGCAAAGCCTTTCTTGGAATCTTGCATGCTGAATCATTTCAATACAGTGTTTATGTATGAAGCTTGTGATAAGCCTATCATCCTTTTCTTGCGATCTCGAGTGATCTTGATCCCAAGGATGTGTCCGGCTTCCCCCAAGTCTTTCATATCAAATTGTTTTGAAAGCCATGCCCTTACGTCTGACAACACCTTCACATCGTTCCCGATGATCAGAATGTCATCTACGTATAGTACTAAGAATACCACTACAGTTCCGACACACTTTTTGTATACACAACTTTCGAACTCATTTTGATAGAACCCATAAGACTTTATAACCTGATCAAAACATTGGTTCCAAGCTCTGGATGCTTGTTTGAGTCCGTAAATGGACTTTATGAGCTTTCAAACTTTGTGTTCTTGGCCTTCTTCAATGAAGCCTTGGGGCTGTTGCATATAGACCTCTTCGTCAAGACTTCCGTTAAGGAAAGCTGTCTTGACATCCATTTGCCAGATTTCAAAGTCGAGATGCGCAGCAATCGATAAGAGAATGCGGATAGACTTAAGCATGGCTACTGGCGAAAAAGTTTCCTCATAATCGATCCCTTCTTTCTGAGTATAACCCTTCGCCACTAGTCTTGCTTTGAAGGTTTCTACCTTCCCCTCAGGTCCTCTTTTTCTCTTATATACCCACTTGCAACCAATGGGTTTGACCCCATTAAGTGGTTCGACTAGCTCCCACACTCCGTTATGAAACATAGAACTCATTTCGGTTTTCATTGTTGTTTGCCAAGGATCTGCATCCTTATCTTGGATTACCTCGTCATATGTCCATGGGTTTGATTCGTCTTGACCGGGAATCAAGTCCGAGGACTCTCCTATTCCCGTGAATCTCTCGGGCTGTCTCACAACCCTCCCACTTCGACGAGGCTCCGGTTGTGTAAGTGTGTCGTTTGGTATATCATCTTGTACTGTCGGCATAGAGGTTTACCTTCTTAGCTCATTTAAGGTAATCTCACTTCTGGGTCTTCTTTCGTTCATATAGTCTTCTTCCAAAAATCTAAAGTGGGTGCTTATGACCACCTTTTGATCTTCGGGACCATAGAACATACACCCTTTTGTTCCCTCGAGGTGTCCTACAAACAACCTCAATTCTGATAGATGATCCAATTTACCGGCTTCCTTGTCCAACACGTAAGCCGGACACCCCCTAAATCTCATGTGTCTCATACTAGGCTTGCGCCCGGTCCACAATTCCTTTTGGGAGTTTTGGGAACCGATTTGGATGGCATCAAGTTCAGAATATAAGCAGTTGTTTCCAAGGCATGACCCCAGAACGACTTGGGAGGATCCGCATAACTCATCATAGATCTAACCATTTCCAAAAGAGTTCTGTTTCTTCGCTCTGCAACTCCGTTTTGTTTAGGGGTTCTGGGTGCAGTGAGCTGGGATACAATCCCTTCATCTGTGTGAACGATCTCTAACACTTCTTTGGCTTTATTCCCCTTGGCTCCAAATGCCCTCTTGGTCATCTTACCCTCAAAACATGATTCGCAGGTTGGAATAAGTTCAATCTTGGAGAAGCTCCAGAGAACCATCCTCTACCAACCTTTGGATCCTCTTTGGATTTATATGACCTAATCTTAGATGCCAAAGAAGTGTCTCGTTCACGTCTGATGAACTTTTCTTTTCTCGGAAATAGTTGATGTGTTATGGGATGCATTTTGTGAGTGGTGTGCACAGTTAATTGTATAGAGATTATTCGCCAACGTTCCATGACAGATAAATTTATCAAAAGGGAAAAATGATAACAACTTTATTAAAAGTCACTGAATATCCATCATAAAAAATTAGAAACTTGAAAACAAATTCTTTCTAAAATCCGGAACGTAAAGAACATCTCTTGAAATTAAACTTCTGTCTTCAAAAGACAGGTGCACTTCTCCCACTGCTTCAGCTGCCACTATCGTAGCATCGCCCAGTGTGATGAGGACCTCACTCTCACTTAGTTTTCGGGTCCGTTTGAACCCCTGTAATGTGAAACAAACATGATCAGTGGATCCCGTATCCACCACCCACAAATGGGAGGCATACGCCGCTAAACAAGTTTCAACAACTAGTGTGTAAGAATTACCTTTCTTTCCATCCCTCTTAGGTATGGAACAGGCTGACCTCCAGTGTCCTTTTTCACCGCAGTTGAAGCACTTCCCCTTAGCTGGCTTGTTCACACCACCACCTTTCTTCACCTTTTCTTTGCCATTCGCAACACTTGAGTTCACTTGCTTGTGACCTTTGTCCTTCTTCTTATTCTTACCACCCCTTGGCCTAGAAGAAGAAGAGGGTCCATTTGTCACCAAGGCTTGGCTCTTTTGTCCCAATATCGCCTCAACCGAGACTAAAGCTTGCAACAGATCAGGAATCGAGAACTTCTAATTATTCATCTGATAGTTCAACCTGAACTGTTCAAAACTTTTTGGCAGAGAGTGGAGCACGAAATCGATTTGGGTCTCGATATCGTATACAGCGCCAAGTACCTCAAGTTTATTAAGGTGAGCCATCATCTGGAGAACGTGCTCCCTTACGGGCGTTCCCTCCACCATTTTCATAGAGAGCAAATCCCTCATGGTGATCTGACGAGCCACACGGTTCTGATGTTGAAACATCGCTTTAAGACTAGTCATGATTTCTGCAGCGGTCTCAACATTTTGGTGTTGGTGTTGCAATACATCTGACATTGAAGCCAAGATGGTACACTTTGCCATTTCGTTGGACCGCTCCCAGTCAGCATACTCTTTCTTAACCGCTTTAGTGGACTCATCGTTTGGCTTTTCCGGTTTAGGTGTGGTGAGAACCCAGTTATGGCTTTGTGCAGTGAGGACAATAGTAAGTTTTCGACTCCAATCAACAAAATTTTCTCCAGTGAGCAAATTGTCTTTAAGTATATTGAATAGTGGATTAAAAGGTTGCGACATGATGAACTGAAATAAATAATAATATGCATGAGCACAAAATTATCACAAAGTTTGATCACATGCATCATATTAAAATCTAAAAAAAATATGAACATGTATCAGCCAACATCTCAAAACAGTTTAAGTAAGCCACTTTGGGTGGGTCATTATTTAAACACATTCAAGCAGGTTATAAACAAGGACAATTATAAACCTTTAATATCCAGATTAATAGTTGGCTCCCACTTGACGAATATAAAATTGACAGGGACTTCGGAGAAGTATATGCATATCAATTTTATACCTAAGTAATAACCATGATTAAATACAGGATTATTACATCGTGTTGAACGAGCCTCGTTGGGAGGGTCATCGTTGCCACTAATAATAACCCACAATCATCCATTAGGAATTCATTCATGTGAAAGCTATCTTTTGACCGTCCCGTTGGGGGAATTTCTCCAAAAGAATTCACAAATAAATAAATCATGGAGGTCAAAATTAATTCAATTTTATTATCCGGAATAAAATTGTTAATTAATTATTTAAACATACTTAGTAATTTTGAAGGTGAGATTTTTCATTGGGCAATTCTCATGCAAACACATTTAAACAAATTAAATAAAGCATAAGATAGCACAAGAATAAATCAAGCAAAAACAAAAAAAATAAACATATTTGGGCACAAATTATCCAATTGTCATGGTTTGATTTTTCTTGGCTTGATCTTGAAGAAACACCGTCTTGAATTTCTCCCCACTCGATCGTCTCGAAAAAATACTCCAAATCTCGAAATGCCACGCCAAAGTAGCTCGCGGCTTTGCCAAGATCCCGCGGCCACTTGCCTAGACCCGACTTCTCGGCACGCTTGGCGGGCAGGCCACAAGGTGCCTCAAGCATGACCCTCGGTATCGGTCGGCAGCATCGGCGATCCTCGGTAAGCGTCGGCGATCCTCGGCAATCATCCGTCTTGTAGCCTTCGCCCGCCTCCGCCTTGCCCGAACCTCGGCCGCCCAAGCGCGTCCCCAAGACGCCCGCGTGTAGCGCCTCATCCTCTCGACCCGATCTTGCGGTGCGCGTCGCCTGCACCCACCCTTTGCACAGGCCTGGCCCGTCTCGCCGGCTCGCCGCCGTAAGCCGGCCTCGCCTGTGCCCGCAGCGTGCCAAGCGCCGCCCTTCCGCCCCGGATTTCGATTTCGTCCTTTAATTCTCTCGTTTTCGATCCGGTTATAATTTATTTACAAAAAATAAATAAACCTACATCTAAACTAGTCTATTACATTGATGAAATCAAACAAAACCTAGTCTACTCGTGGATTTTCTCACGAGGCAAAACAAATCCGAACGAATCGAATTAAAAAACCACAATTTATATGCATGCATAAATAAACACATTAAATTCCATGACAATTGGATACCTGCAAAATAGATCTAGCAATTCTACTATCCAATTTCAAATTTAATGTCCACGAATTAAATTACAATTTAAAAAAAAATTGAGGCAAAACCGTGACTCGATGCAGTTGTTGGGGAATGCTTTGCACAGATCTATTCGGGGTGAATATTTAAATACAAATTTAATTCTTAATTATTACTAGCGTGAATTAAACCTATATTAATTCAAATAATAATTACAACAACATATCATGCATACAATTAATTCACGTAAAACCTACGCATGCGGAATCTACGAGTTTACATGAGCGTACCTCTTGGGATGACAGTGATCTCGGTTGAGTGGACTAACCAAAAGGACTTCCCAAGTATTCCCTTTGCCCTCGTTCGACTATCCGGTGGAAGGACTCTTGTGAACGATTAACAAAAGGAGAAAAATAAACTTTGTTGCACCACCTTTGTGGATTTGCTAATTTTTCCAACACATGGAATTGTCTAGGAATTAAAGAATCATCCCCTATTTATAGGAGTGGGGTGGTCGAAATTTTAGTGGAAAAATCAATGTGGGAAAAGACTTTTCTTGGTCTCCAAGAAATCTTGAATATGTCTTCTATATTCTTTTTCCCATAATTAAAATATTCCCCAAAATCCCACCTCTCCAAGTTATGGCATAATTTTCGAAAATAATGAGGCAAGAATCCAATATTTGGATCTTCTTGAATTTATGGGATATTCTTGTATTTCAAGAAATACATATCTTCCATAATATCTTTTCAAGAAAATCAAGAAAATCTTTCTTGCCCTTTATTTATGAAAATTTCGAAAATTTCATTATGAATAACCAAGTGGAAGATTTCTTGAATTTAATGAGATAATCTTGTATTCCAAGAATACATATCTTCATTCCATACCAAAATTCAAAGAAAATCTTTCTCCCAAATTATCCATAATTTTCGAAAATTGCAAGGAAAAATAAGCAACAATATTTATTTTATTTTCAACACCTTTTTCAGTTATTGGACTTTATGTTGGGCTACTTAGGGGGCCTTTAGGAGAATTAAGATTGGACCTTGTAATGGACTTTGAATTATTAATATTGAGCCACAATATTATTCAAGCCCATAAATATTAATTAATCCCACTACATAATTAATATTGCACTATCCATCTTAACCCATATTACAGTCAATATGGCTCCCGGTTTTTATTTCCCGTGTTTAAGATTATCTAGCCCATTAATTAATTCGAGCCACTGAAATAGCTTTCCGTTAATTAATATCTTATGTCCTTGGTCAAGGAACGGTTCAACATTATTATCCATACTAGAAACAAATTCCACTTGCAAGATTTAGTATGATAAAGCTTATGAACCTCCCAAGGAGGCAAATCAAACAAGCATACTTGCACACGATTCTCCGTATTAAATCTTAGCAATCACATGTGACCAATAATATTGCCCATGATAAGAGGTATCGAATCTCCTTGATTCTCTCCCTATGTTAAGTCAAAGCAATAGTTACCAATCACACGCGATCCTATTTAAGGAACAAAGATTAAGAAATAACGAACCACTGAGGTCTAATTCTTCCTCGTTCAGTGCTGAAGAATTTATCCTCCTGTAGGTCCTATTCAGTGCATCATCATGCACTAGTGTAATCTATTGGTCAAGACAAGCCAATCTGAGCCTTACACTTCAACCTTTCACGATGTGTTGTTCATTTCCATCTAGGTCATCAACGACGTACTTTTAGTTACAAAGGACTGTTAATTTAATCTTCTGTGATCTGGTATCACTAAATTAACTACAATGTAACGCGTACGATATAATGAACAGTTATGCAGTAAATATATGTAACATTCAATGATATTTAAAACATCAGTGATAAATAATTTATTTCAGTAAATAAGTTCGAAAACAGTTAGTCTGATTATACAAAGTAAAAGCATACTTTCTAGTATAATCCCAACAGATAAGTGCCCGACTCCTTGGGTTGAAAGTACATCGACTCCTTGTAGATACCGGGGCATATGCGAATATTTTGTTCGTCAACACTCTACATCAGATGGAGAAACAAATGAGTGACCTAAGTAGTTATATCGAGCCCTGTGATCACACCATAATGGGTTTCAGGGAATCTATAACTCGACTATATGGAATGATTAGGCTAGGAGTTGAGTTAGAGTCAACTAATAATACGGAGATTTGACGAACTAGAATGTAAGACTTTGTAATCGTCGATGCTCCGTCTACTTATAATGGGTTTTTTAGGTCGCCCGTTTATTCAGGAATTCAAAGCTGCTTGTTCGACTTATTACTATTGTGTTAAGTTTCCGACCCAAGAAGGGACGTGTAGCGTAAAAGGTGACCAGAAAAAAGCTCGAGATTGTTTGCTGTCATGCGTGCCAGAAAATCAAAATATCGTTAACATGATGGAGCAAATATGGGAGACCGGAGAATCAAGCCAACAGGCGAACATATTACGAGGACGCTTATACCTCCTCTGTCGAGCACATCTCCAGGGGCGAACACAAAACCCAAAATGATTACTCATGTTTCGGATCTAATGAAAATTAATCCACCAAACGAGCTACGGGACTTAGAACCTCGTATAGATTTTGATCCTATGGAGGTAGATGACGAGCATCGGGGTTTGATCGAAGATCCTCGATGGAAGCAAAAAAAGAGGCGAGCAACACCTGTTGAACAATTGGAGTCTGTCAATATCGGCCCGATCATACCAGAATTAGAAGTGTTCATTGGTTCAGAATTACCGGAGTCATTCCGAACAGAAATGATCGCTTATCTTAGAGCAAATTTAGATGTGTTTGCTTGGTCACATGAGGACATGGTCGGCGTAGATCCTAAACATGCATGTCACTCTCTTAACCTTGACCCAACACAAATTCCAATAATCCAGAAGCGGAGAAAATTTAGTCCGGAGAAATATGCAGCTATGGATATTGAAATTAGGAAATTGCTCGATAATAAATTGATTCGAGAAGTAAAGTGCCCAAGATGGCTTGCTAACCCCGTGCTCATCTGCAAATCTAAGGGAGCTTGGAGGTTATGCATAGATTTCACTGACTTAAACAAAGCATGCCCAAAAGACAATTTTCCTATGCCACATATCGATTATTTGGTCGATAACACATCAGGACATGAGCTCATGACATTCATGGATGCATTTGCTGGGTATCACCAAATATCCATACATCCAGACGATCAAAAGAATACGGCTTTCTGCAGCGAAAAGAACATGTATTGTTGGCAACGCATGCCGTTCGGATTAAAGAATGCTGGAGCAACGTATCAACGTTTGGTGAACAAGATGTTCGACGAACATATAGGTCGAATAATTGAGGTGTACATTGATGACATTGTGGTAAAAATCGAGCATAAGGAAGACCATATTACCCACCTGGCACAGACGTTTGATATTCTCAAGGAGTATAACATGAAGTTAAATCCGAAGAAATGCAGTTTTGGGGTTCATTCGGGAAAATTCCTAGGACATATGGTCAGTCAACGGGGGATCAAAGAAAACCCATCAAAGATTCAAGCTATGCTCGATATGCAGGCCCCCAGAAGTGTGAAAGAAGTTCAAAAATTAACTGGACGTTTGGCTTCTGTAAACCGGTTTATATCACGAACTGGAGATAAATGCAAACCTTTCTTTGAAGCATTAAAGAAAGGGAGATTCAAGTGGACAGAGCATTGCCAAAATGCATTTGAGTCATTAAAGCAATACCTTGCGGATACTCAAACATTATCTAAGCCTGTTCCAGACGAACAACTTTATTTGTATCCTGCCGCGTCAGAGCATGCAATTAGTGTTGTGCTCGTTCGAGCAGAGGGGGCAACACATTTGCCTATTTATTATGTAAGTCAGGTACTCAAAGAAGCCGAGCTCCAGTACCCTCCATGGGAAAAACTCGCGTATGCTCTCGTTATGAGTGTTCAAAAACTGCGACCATATTTTTTCGATCACTTAGTTGAGGTGCTAACCTCATTCCCATTACGAAAAGTTCTCCACCGACCAGACACTGCGGGCAGGTTACTCTAGTGGGCGGTGGAGTTAGGCCAATTTGGCATTACGTTCGCCCCACGAACAGCAATGAAGGGCCAGACTATGGCCGATTTCATGGTTGAATTGGCATATCCGCAAATACCCAAAAGAGGTGTTGACCAACCATGGCACATGTATGTAGATGGTTCATCAACAAGTTCAAGAGCCGGAGCGGGCGTGGTTCTCATCAGCCCAACTCGACAAACTTTCACGACAGCCATTCGTTTTGATTTCCCAGCCACAAATAATGAAGCCGAGTACGAAGCTTTGATTGCCGGATTACACATGGCTATGACAATGGGAATTCAGAGGCTGATGATTTATAGCGATTCCCAAATAATTGTATACCAAGTATTAGGCGAGTACTGGCTAACGCAGGCGAACAGATGACACAATATCAGCAACTAGCAAAGGAGCTGCTTGAGCAATTCGAACAAGTTTACATAGAACAATTACCACGATTGGATAATTCATTTGTTGATGCCTTGGCGCGATTGGCAACAGCAGAAGGAGTGACAAACACGACGGACATTGTGGTAGTCACAACTTGTTCGCCATCAATTCCCAGAGTTGTGGTCGCCCATGTGATAGGCGAACAAGAAACCTGGATGACTCCAATTTTAAGCTACTTACAAAAAGGGTTTCTCCCTGAAAATAAAGCACAAGCTACTCGCCTCAGATTATAAGCTGCTCGATATACTATCCTAGACGGACATTTGTATAAAAGAAGTTTCTCTCTTCCATTATTGAAATGTATTACTCCTGAAGAGGGTCATGTGATTCTGGAACAGATTCATGATGGGGTATGTGGAAACCATACAAGTGGACTTGTCCTGGCATATAAAATTGTCAGACAAGGTTACTATTGGCCTACTCTCAAGAAAGATTCGCTCGCGTATGCCCGCGCATGCCATAAGTGTCAGGTATACGCCCCACTTATCCATAGCCCACCCAAAGAACTAGCATCTGTTTACAGCCCGTGGCCATTTGCTAATTGGGGAATCGATTTGATTGGCCCGTTTCCTACTGGCACATCGGGAGTAACATATGTCGTGGTTGCCGTTGATTACTACACTAAATGGGCAGAAGCTGAAGCCATTGTTAAAGCCACCGAACTAAGAATGTGGAATTTTGTTTGGAAAAATATCATTTGTCGTTTTGGGCTTCCCCAGTTATTGGTAACAGATAATGGCAAACAATTCGATGGGAGTGAATTCCGACAGATTGTGCTCATTGGGACATAAAAAAGCATTACTCTACTCCGTATTACCCCCAGTCAAAAGACAAGTTGAAGCTGTCAATAAAATTATCAAGCATACTCTCAAGGCTAAACTTAATAATTCCAAGGGGGGAGGATGGGCTGAAGAGTTACCAGAAATATTATGGGCATATCGTACTACTTTCAGAACATCAACTGCGGAAACCCCGTTTGCCCTGGCATTTGGTACAGAAGCTGTTATACCGGTAGAAGTAAAGATTCCGAGCCATCGGACAATGAGTTTTGGAGAGCACATTAACGACCAGGCGCTCGCCCTAAGTGCAGATCTATTGGAAGAGAGAATGATGGAGGCCGATTTCAGGAACACTATGTATAAATAAAGATCAGAAAAGTTCTACAACTCCAAAGTCCAAACACACGGTGTTCAACGTGAGGTGAAATTTGGTTCTAAGACGAGCAACGGGGGTACCAAGTGGTGTGTTCGGCCGAGTATGGGAAGGTCCATTCAGAGTAACAGAACATTTGTCAAATGGGGCATATGATTTGGAAGACTTGAATGGAGTCCCGTTGTCCTATTCGTGGAATGCGTCAAATCTGAAAAAGTATTATCAGTAACGGCGAGCACAACTGATAGTCAGAGGTCAAAGCGCTAACTAGTGAGCATAATCAACCATTCAGCTAAGACGAGCAGGATGAACACGAAGGACGAACACACAACGTCTGACACAAATTTTGGAATCTTTTAGAAGGAGTTTTGGTCAGCAGTATTAAAAGATAGAAGATACGTGTCAGAACAAGATGAGAAGCGGTGGCAACCAAAAGAAGTACGTGTCAATCCTCGAATTAGAACTGACAAAGACAAGGACAAATGTCAAAATGAGGATTTAAAGCAAGAAGACCAACACCAACTAGCTATGCCAGCACCTGTTTGTGATAGTAGTATAAATAGGCATATTGATAGCTGAAGAAGGGGGAAGAAAAAGAGAGAAAAAGGAAAAAAAATACTGCAAACATATTAGAAGAAAATTTAGTTTTCGGAAGATAGTTGGTTTGGTATGCCTCCAGACGAAATTTTTGACACTCGATTCAGCTATCATTTTGCTGACTCAATCATGTGTCTTGGCGCTTGCTCTAGTACGAGCTTTATATCCCATATCGCAGTCACGAAGGAAAATACTTTCCCTTCGATTTGGGAAACCCAATCCAAATCGGGAGAAGTATTTTCTTCAAAATAGGGTATTGTCACTCTGAGCACAGATTGGTGCTTGTTACGGACTCAAGATGCTCAGCAGAGTCATGATTGCCACTCCACCTTATCCACTGCTTATGCAGTAGTAAATCACTAGTCCCCTACGCATCCCATAAACTCCTCCGAGGGGGTGGGATGTCGTGGCGTGCGCACAAAACGATGCGCGAACGCTGATGCTCAGGCATCCTCCAAGGGGATAGAATGGTGCGAGCAGAGGTTTTTGCCCGCACCTGATATAGGCGAGCAGGCGTGCTCGCCATATGCTCATGCAGACAGCAGTTCGCATAATCACAACTTGTCCAGGAGGGGCAAACACTGATGCTGCTGCTGCTCGAGCATATTACTTGAAGAAGAGTAGACAGGTTGATCCGCCTCATACTTGTCAACATCAATTCCATGGACGAGATGAGGTCAGCTCATGTCTATTTCAAGATGAGGTTTTGAATCTAGCAAAACGATAGTGTGATGTCTATAGTAGAATAACAACGTGTTGCGAATCATTTTTGTTTGTTAAGTTTTTCTAGTTAAAGCCTATGAATGGTCGCACCTAAGCTGGATGACATGAACAAAGACGAATGAGCAGAAGTTTATGTTCACCTGATGAAACAATTCGTACTTATAGATACCCGCAACGAAGCGAGTGATGGGTACGGGGTCGCAACTGTTGGGATTATACTGGAAAGTATGCTTTTACTTTGTATAATCAGACTAACTGAATTTCGGACTTATTTACTGAAATAAATTGTTTATCACTGATGCTTTAAATATTATTGAATGTTACATATATTTACTGCATAACTGTTCAATAAATCGTACGTGTTACATTGTTGTTAATTTAGTGATACCAGATCACAGAAGATTAAATTAACAGTCCCTTGTAACTAAAAGTACGTCGTTCACGACCTAGATGGAAATGAACAACCCATTGTGAAAGGTTGAAGTGTAAGGCTCAGATTGGCTTGTCTTGACCAAGAGATTACACTAGTGCATGATGATGCACTGAATAGGACCTACATGAGGACAAATTCTTCAGAACTGAACGAGGAAGAATTAGACCTCAGTGGTTCGTTATTTCTTAATCTTCGTTCCTTAAATAGGATCACGTGTGATTGGTAACTATTGCTTTGACTTATCATAGGGAGAGAATCAAAGAGATTCGATACCTTTTATCTTGGGCAATATTATTGGTTACATGTGATTGCTAAGATTTAATACGAAGAATCCTGTGCAAGTACGCTTGTTCGATTTACCCCCTTGGGAGGTTCATAATCTTTATCATATTAAATCTTGCAAGTGGAATTAGTTTTCGGTATGGATAATAATGTTGAACCGTTCCTTGACCAAGGACACACGATATTAATTAACGGAAAGCTATTTCAGTGGCTTGAATTAATTAATGGGCTAGATAATCTTAAACACGGGAAATAATAACCGGGAGCCATATTGACTGTAATATGGGTTAAGATGGATAATGCAATATTAATTATGTAGTGGGATTAATTAATATTTATGGGCTTGGATAATATTGTTGCTCAATATTGATAATTCAAGATCCATTAGAAGGTCCAATCTTAATTCTCCTAAAGGCCCCCTGAGTAGCCCAACATAAAGTCCAATAACTGAAAAATGTGTTGAAAATAAAATAAATATTGTTGCTTATTTGTCCAAGTAAATTTCGAAAATTATGGATAAGTTGGGTGAAAGATTTTCTTTGAATTTTGTTATGGAATGAAGATACAAGATTATCTCATTAAATTCAAGAAATCTCCCACTTGGTTATTTCATAAGAGAATTTCGAAAATTAGGAAATATAGAGGGCAAGAAAGATTTTCTTGATTTTCTTGGAAAGATATTATGGAAGATATGTATTTCTTGAAATACAAGAATATCTCATAAATTCAAGAAGATCCAAATCTTGGAATCTTGTACCTCATTATTTTCGAAAAATCCATATATTGAGGAGGTGGGATTTTTGTGGAATATTTTAATTATGGGAAAAATAATATAGGAGATATATTCAAGATTTCTTGGTGATCAAGAAAAGTCTTTTCCCACATTGTTTTTTCACTGAAAAAATCGACCACCCCTCTTCTATAAATAGGGGATGATTCTTTCATTCCTAGACACAATTCCATGTGCTGGAAAAATTAGCAAATCCACATAAGTGGTGCAACAACGTTTATTTTTTCCTTTTGTTAATTGTTTGACAAGTGTCCTTCCACCGGATAGTTGAGCAAGGGCTAAGGGAATACTTGGGAAGTCCTTTTGGTTAGTCCGCCCAGCCGAAATCACTGCTCATCCCGAGAGGTATGTTCACGTAAACTCGTAGATTCCGCATGCGTAGGTTTTACGTGATTAATTTATATGCATGATATGTTGTTGCAATTATTATTTGAATTAATATATGATTAATTCATGCTAGTAATAATTATTAGAATTAAATTTGTATTTAAATATTCATCCCGAATAGATCGGGCAAATCATTCCCCAACAACTGGTATCAAAGCCGCGGTTTCGGGCTCTGAATTATTTAAATTGTAATTTAATTCGTGGACATTAAATTTGAAATTGGATAGTAGAATTGCTAGATCTGTTTTGCAGGTATCCAATTGTCATGGAATTTAATGTGTTTAATGCATGCATATAAATTGTGGTTTTAATTCGATTCGTTCGGATTTGTTTTGCCTCGTGAGAAAATCCACGAGTAGATTAGGATTTGTTTGATTTGATCAATGTAATAGACTAGTCTAGATCTAGGTTTATTTATTTTTTGTAAATAAATTGTAACCGGATCAGAAACGAAGACGGAGATGAAGAATTAAAGGACAAAATCCAGAACCGGGCGTAGGAGGGGGGCGCTTACGGCACACACGGAGTGGCGAGGCGAGGCCGAAGCCCGGCGTCTTGTGAGAGAAGGCGACAAGACGGGCGGGCGTAAGGCGACCTGTGCACTGCGTCTTGTACAAGATCGGGCCGAAGCGGACCAGGACGACGCGCGGCGCGATGGGGCTCGCGCAGGACAGGACGCTGGATCTTGAGGTCGCGGCAAGGAAGGAGGCGAAGCCGCCTGTGGATGAATCTGTCGAGTCCTCGGAGACGCCGCCGACCGATGCCGAGGCGCGTGCGAGGCATCTGGCGGGGCGGCCCGCCGGGCGGTGCCGAGGTCGTTTTAAAGGCAAGTGGCGGCCGGATCTTGAGGCGTGCATCCCGCGATTTGAAGCATGAAGCGTGGCATTTCGAGATGGAGCATTTTTCGAGACGATCGAGTGGGAGAAATTCAATACGTGTTTCTTCAAGATCAAGCCAAGAAAAATCAAACCATGACAATTGGATAATTTGTGCCCAATATGTTTATTTCTCTGTTTTGCTTGATTTATTATTGTGTTATCTTATGCTTTATTTAATTTGTTTAAATGTGTTTGCATGAGTGTTGCCCAATTGAAAAATCTCACCCTTCAAAATTACTAAGTATGTTTAAATAATTAATTGACAATTTTATTCCGGATAATAAAATTGAATTAATTTTGACCTCCATGATTTATTTATTTGTGAATTCTTTTGGAGAAATTCCCCCCACGGGACGGTCAAAAGATAGCTTTCACATGAATGAATTCCTAATGGATGATTGTGGGTTATTATTAGTGGCGACGATGACCCTCCCCACGAGGCTCGTTCAGCACGAAGTAATAATCCTGTATTTAATCATGGTTATTACTTAGGTATAAAATTGATATGCATATACTTCCCGGAAGTCCCTGTCAATTTTATATTGGTCAAGTGGGAGCCGACTATTAATCCGGATACTAAAGGTTTGCAACTGTTCTTGTTTGTAACCTGCTTGAATGTGTTTAAATAATGATCCACCCCACGTGGCTTATTTAAACTGTTTTGAGATGTTGGCTGATACATGTTCATATTTTTTTTGAGATTTTAATATGATGCATGTGATCAAACCTTGTGATATATTTTGTGCTTATGCATATTATTGTTTATTTCAGTTCATCATGTCGCAACCTTTTAATCCACTATTCAATATACTTAAAGACAATTTGCTCACTGGAGAAAATTTTGTTGATTGGAGTCGTAAACTTACTATTGTCCTCACTGCACAAAGCCATAACTGGGTTCTCACCACACCTAAACCGGAAAAGCCAAACGACGAGTCCACTAAAACGGTTAAGAAAGAGTATGCTGACTGGGAGCGGTCTAACAAAATGGCAAAGTGTACCATCTTGGCTTCTATGTCAGATGTGTTGCAACACCAACACCAGAACGTTGAGACCGCTGCGGAAATCATGACTAGTCTTAAAGCGATGTTTCAACATCAAAACCGTGTGGCTCGTCAGATCACCATGAGGGACTTGCTCTCTATGAAAATTGTGGAGGGAACGCCCGTAAGGGAGCACGTTCTCCAGATGATGGCTCACCTTAATAAACTTGAGGTACTTGGCGCTGTATACGATATTGAGACCCAGATCGATTTCATGCTCCACTGTCTGCCGAAAAGTTTTGAACAGTTCAGGTTGAACTATCAGATGAATAATCAAAAGTTCTCGATGCTTGATCTGTTGCAAGCTTTAGTCTCGGCGGAGGCGATATTGGGGCAGAAGAGCCAAGCCTTGGTGGCAAATGGACCTTCTTCTTCTTCTAGGCCAAGGGGTGACAAGAACAAGAAAATGGACAAAGGTCACAAGCAAGTGAAATCAAGTGTTGCCAATGGCAAAGAAAAGGTGAAGAAAGGTGGTGGTGTGAACAAGCCAGCTAAGGGGAAGTGCTTCAACTGCGGTGAAAAATGACACTGAAGGTCAGCCTGTTCCAGACCTAAGAGGGATGGAAAGAAAGGTAATTCTCACGCACTAGTTGTTGAAACTTGTTTAGCGGCTTATGCCTCCAATTTATGGGTGGTGGATACGGGATCCACTGATCATGTTTGTTTCACATTACAGGGGTCCAAACGGACCCAACAACTTAGTGGGAGTGAGGTCCTCATCACACTGGGCGATGCTACGAGAGTGGCAGCTGAAGCAGTGGGAGAAGTGCACCTGTCTTTTGAAGACAGTGTTTTAATTTTAAGAGATGTTCTGTACGTTCCGAATTTTAGAAAGAATTTGATTTCAGTTTCTAAACTTTTTTATGATGGATATTCGGTTACTTTTAATAAAGTTGTTACCATTTTTCTTTTTGATAAATTTATCTGTCATGGAACGTTGGCAAATAATCTCTATACAATTAACTGTGCACACCACTCACGAAATGCATCCTATAACACATCAACTATTTCCGAGAAAAGAAAACGTTCATCAGACGTAAACGAGACACTTCTTTGGCATCTAAGATTTGGTCATATAAATCCAAAGAGGATCCAAAGGTTGGTAGAGGACGGTTCTCTGGAGTCTCTTCAAGTTGAACCAATTCCAACCTGCGAATCATGTTTGGAGGGTAAAATGACCAAGAGGGCATTTGGAGCCAAGGGGAATAGAGCCAAAGAAGTGTTAGAGATCGTTCACACAGATGTATGTGGTCCAATGTCAACCAAAGCAAGAGGAGGTTATGAGTATTTTGTCACGTTTATTGATGATTATTCAAGGTACGGTTATATTTTCCTTATGAAGCATAAATCTGAGACCTATGAGAAATTCAAAGAATTTAAGGCTCAAGCAGAGAATCATAGGGAAAAACGTATCAAGTCTCTACGATCTGATCGTGGAGGCGAATACCTCAGCGATGAGTTTTTGAACTATTTATCTGATGAAGGGATTGCATCCCAGCTCACTGCACCCGAAACCCCTCAACAAAACGGGGTTGCAGAGCGAAGAAACAAAACTTTTTTGGAAATGGTTAGATCTATGATGAGTTATGCGGATCTTCCCAAGTCGTTCTGGGGTCATGCCTTGGAAACAGCTGCTTATGTTCTGAACTTGGTGCCATCCAAATCGGTTCCCAAAACTCCCAAAGAATTGTGGATCGGGCGCAAGCCTAGTATGAGACACATGAGAATTTGGGGGTGTCCGGCTTACGTGTTGGACAAGGAAGCCGGTAAATTGGATCCTCGATCAGAATTGAGGTTGTTTGTAGGATACCCCAAGGGAACAAAAGGGTGTATGTTCTATGGTCCCGAAGATCAAAAGGTGGTCATAAGCACCCACTTTAGATTTTTGGAAGAAGACGATATGAACGAAAGAAGACCCAGAAGTGAGATTATCTTAAATGAGCTAAGAAGGCAAGCTTCTATGCCGACTGTACAAGATGATATACCAAACGACACACTTACACAACCGGAGCCTCGTCGTAGTGGGAGGGTTGTGAGATAGCCCGAGAGATTCACGGGAATAGGAGAGTCCTCGGACTTGATTCCCGGTCAAGATGAATCAGACCCATGGACATATGACGAGGTAATCCAAGATAAGGATGCAGATTCTTGGCAAACAACAATGAAAGCCGAAATGAGTTCTATGTTTCATAATAGAGTATGGGAGCTAGTCGAACCACTTAATGGTGTCAAACCCATTGGTTGCAAGTGGGTGTATAATAGAAAAAGAGGACCGGACGGGAAGGTGGAAACCTTCAAAGCAAGACTAGTGGCGAAGGGTTATACTCAGAAAGAAGGGATCGATTGTGAGGAAACGTTTTCGCCAGTAGCCATGCTTAAGTCTATCCGTATTCTCTTATCGATAGCTGCGCATCTCGACTTTGAAATTTGGCAAATGGATGTCAAGACAGCTTTCCTTAACGGAAGTCTTGATGAAGAAATATATATGCAACAACCCCAAGGCTTCATTGAAAAAGGATAAGAACACAAAGTTTGTAAGCTCATGAAGTCCATTTACGAACTCAAACAAGCATCCAGAGCTTGGAACCAATGTTTTGATCAGGTTATAAAGTCTTATGGGTTTGATCAAAACGAGTTCGAAAGTTGTGTGTACAAAAAGCGTGTCAAAACTGCATTCATATTCTTAGTACTATACGTAGATGACATTCTGATCATCGGGAACAATGTGAAGGTATTATCAGACGTAAGGGCATGGCTTTCAAAACAGTTTGATATGAAGGACTTAGGGGAAGCCGGACACATCCTTGGGATCGAGATCACTCGAGATCACAAGAAAATGATGATAGGCTTATCGCAAGCTTCATACATAGATACTGTCTTGAAACATTTCAGCATGCAAGATTCCAAGAAAGGCTTCGCACCTTTCAGGCCTGAAATCCATCTATCCAAGAAAATGTCCCCTAAGACGCAAGAAGAGATAGATGACATGAAAGGCGTTCCTTATGCTTCGGCTGTCGGAAGCCTCATGTATGCAATGATGTGTACGAGACCAGATACCTGCTTTGTCGTTGGCATGGTGGCAAGATATCAAAGTAACCCTGGGAAAGAGTATTGGACGGCTGTTAAAAACATTCTGAAGTATCTGAAGAGAACTCGGGATAGAATGTTGGTTTATCAATTAGATAGTCTAATCCCCATCGGATACACGGACTCGGATTTCCAATTAGACATAGACTCCAGAAAATCTACCTCCGGTAGTGTGTTTTGCATGGGGGGAGGAGCCGTGACATGGAGAAGCGTCAAGCAGAAATGCATCGCAGATTCTACCATGGAAGCCGAATATGTAGCTGCTTGGGAGGCAGCTAAAGAAGCGGTTTGGCTCAAGAACTTCCTAGTGGACTTGGATGTAGTTCCGAATTTGCCCAACACAATCACTGTTTACTGTGACAATGCCGGAGCAGTTGCAAATTCAAGGGAACCAAGAGCCCACAAGGCCAGCAAACACATTGAAAGGAAATACCATCTTATACGAGAAATCGTTAAGAGAGGAGATATAGATGTGGCAAAGATAGCGTCAAAAGACAACCTAGCAGATCCATTCACAAAGGGTCTGCCTCTGCATACATTCGAGAGACATGTGGATGGAATGGGTGTAAAGACCGTTGCCAATCTGCTTTGAGTATAAGTGGGAGAAATTATTAAGTTCGTGTAGGTGACATTAGATGTCACAGATCTACACGAGACATGTTGTAGTATACTTAAAAGCAGACTTTGAGTATAAGTGGGAGATTGTTGGGATTATACTGGAAAGTATGCCTTTACTTTGTATAATTAGACTAACTGAATTTCGGACTTATTTACTGAAATAAATTGTTTATCACTGATGCTTTAAATATTATTGAATGTTACATATATTTACTGCATAACTGTTCAATAAATCGTACGTGTTACATTGTAGTTAATTTAGTGATACCAGATCATAGAAGATTAAATTAACAGTCCCTTGTAACTAAAAGTACGTCGTTCACGACCTAGATGGAAATGAACAACCCATCATGAAAGGTTGAAGTGTAAGGCTCAGATTGGCTTGTCTTGACCAAGAGATTACACTAGTGCATGATGATGCACTGAATAGGACCTACAAGAGGACAAATTCTTCAGAACTGAACAAGGAAGAATTAGACCTCAGTGGTTCGTTATTTCTTAATCTTCGTTCCTTAAATAGGATCACATGTGATTGGTAACTATTGCTTTGACTTATCATAGGGAGAGAATCAAGGAGATTCGATACCTTTTATCTTGGGCAATATTATTGGTTACATGTGATTGCTAAGATTTAATACGAAGAATCGTGTGCAAGTACGCTTGTTCGATTTGCCCCCTTGGGAGGTTCATAATCTTTATCATACTAAATCTTGCAAGTGGAATTAGTTTCCGGTAAGGATAATAATGTTGAACGTTCCTTGACCAAGGACACAAGATATTAATTAACGGAAAGCTATTTCAGTGACTTGAATTAATTAATGGGCTAGATAATCTTAAACACGGGAAATAATAACCAGGAGCAATATTGACTGTAATATGGGTTAAGATGGATAGTGCAATATTAATTATGTAGTGGGATTAATTAATATTTATGGGCTTGGATAATATTGTGGCTCAATATTGATAATTCAAGGTCCATTAGGAGGTCCAATCTTAATTCTCCTAAAGGCTCCCTGAGTAGCCCAACATAAAGTCCAATAACTGAAAAAGGTGTTGAAAATAAAATAAATATTGTTGCTTATTTTTCCAAGTAAATTTCGAAAATTATGGATAAGTTGGGAGAAAGATTTTCTTTGAATTTTGTTATGGAATGAAGATATGTATTCTTGGAATACAAGATTATCTCATTAAATTCAAGAAATCTCCCACTTGGTTATTTCATAAGAGAATTTCGAAAATTAGGAAATATAGAGGGCAAGAAAGATTTTCTTGATTTTCTTGGAAATATATTATGGTAGATATGTATTTCTTGAAATACAAGAATATCTCATAAATTCAAGAAGATCCAAATCTTGGAATCTTGTACCTCATTATTTTCGAAAAATCCATATATTGAGGAGGTGGGATTTTTGTGAAATATTTTAATTATGGGAAAAAGAATATAGGAGATATATTCAAGATTTCTTGGTGATCAAGAAAAGTCTTTTCCCACATTGTTTTTTCACTGAAAAAATCGACCACCCCTCTCCTATAAATAGGGGATGATTCTTTCATTCCTAGACACAATTCCATGTGCTGGAAAAATTAGTAAATCCACATAAGTGGTGCAACAAAGTTTATTTTTTCCTTTTGTTAATTGTTCGACAAGTGTCCTTCCACCGGATAGTTGAGCAAGGGCTAAGGGAATACTTGGGAAGTCCTTTTGGTTAGTCCGCCCAGCTGAAATCACTGCCATCCCGAGAGGTATGTTCACGTAAACTCGTAGATTTCGCATGCGTAGGTTTTACGTGATTAATTTATATGCATGATATGTTGTTGCAATTATTATTTGAATTAATATAGGATTAATTCATGCTAGTAATAATTATTAGAATTAAATTTGTATTTAAATATTCATCCCGAATAGACCGGGCAAATCATTCCCCAACAGCAACTAAATAAGACGACCCGAGCAGAATAGTGATCGCAACAAACATAAGACGATCACGAAAGAAAGAGTGGGGGTTGCACATAAGTTAACCCATCTGGTTGCAGCGAAATAAGACGACCAATCCAATCGCAACTAAATAAGACGATTGAAAAACCAAAGAAGTCTGGTTGAAACATAGGCACATATCACGTTCGATTTCATTCAGAAGACAAATGACATAAAGTAGGAAACAAAACAAACATCATCTATTCATCAGCAAAATTTACCCTCCACGATCGAATCAAAGGAAATTGTTCAACAAGCAAGCACAACGGAAACAACAAATTGTTCAAAAGCAGAAGTAAAAATTATACATGTAAAAATTAGGGGAAAATTCATTGTTTGGGGTCGGAGGAAGTGACTGATCGAGCACCCCTTGCATCGTCTGCTCGGTCCCTTCAGGAGCATCTCCCTCTGTATCATTTTAAACAATAGGTTCCTCGGCAGTGCTGTTTGTTCGGCATCGATGGACCATCCGCTAGTCGCTGACTGATCAACTCCCATTCGGCTTTGGACGAGGTTGAGCGGGGGATCCTTCAACATCATCATCCGGACCATCTTCTTCATCCAATATTGGGTCATCAATTTCGATCCCCTCAGGAAGATTAGAGAAATCGCACAGATCACTCAAATTAGATATTGGAAGGTTGCGATCCGGGGGGTTGTCGAGCAGGTACTTCTCGAGATGGGCTATGGCGGGAAATCTGGTCGTGATAAGTGTTTGTCTAGCGAGCGGATGGCATTTGCAAAGGCGCATATATAGGAGAAATTGGACATGGAATCAACATACTCTTCAGTGTGCAGTTTTGAATTTCAAGACCCAGACGAGTGTTGGTCTCTTCAGCGGTGAGGAGTTGTTGGGCGAGCAGAGCTTTCTCGCACTCTACGACCTCGATACCTGTTTTAAACTTTCGGAGCTCAACGTTATTTCGTCCCCGAACCTTCACGATCTTGCCACCTCTTCTCATTACGGTGTAACTCATCCCGAAACAAAGGCGTAGCTCTTCTGCGGCTTTGGCGAAAGCATCTTCCTGAGCTAGGCGAGCATCTTCTTGAGCTTTACGAGCCTCTGCTTGGGTAGAGGATACTTGTTCTTGAACCAGCTTCATTTCATCTTGGGCTCTGGTCAGCTCGTTCACCTTCTCTTGGAAACTCGAGATAAGAGTCACATATTTGGCCTGAAGTTGGGCAGACTCAGTGTAAGCTTTTTCAAGGAGAACCAAAGATTGACCATGGCGCACTAGGCCAAGTCGCATGGTTTCCAAAGTTGTTGGACCCTTGGTGGCCTCTTCGAGCTCAGTAGTCCATGCTTGGATGGGGGTCTCACACGCTTTCTGGACATGCTCGGGAAGGCCTGGAATGTTGCGGACAGTAGGGGAGCAATAATAGTCTTTCAACTCTGGCATCAGAGGCGACAATCTGTTCAACCTATGTGTTCACCCGAGCAAATAGATATGATTAAACGACCAAATCAGATGGAACAAAGAGACACTCCAATAGGCGAGCAAACATACCTGTTCACCCGAGCAGGGTCCCATCCCATAAACGACTTATCATCGGGAGAACGGAGCTGGGAACTTAAAGGAGTCCAGGTTCGGGGTCCAGCAGGGGGTGGAGTAGATGTACCGACCTCCATTTTAGAGATCGGACCGACCACAGAGGCAGTTATTCTGGTCGTTTCAGCAGTAGGGATCACCTCATTAACAACATCAGTGCTCGATGGGGCTATCGAATTTTTATCGTCAGGTAGCACTTTGGATCTCTTTGGTGAGGAAGTCTGGTCGCTCGATCCATGCTCGACAGGACGAGTTGTCCTTTTCTGCCGACTCGACTCGCCCGGTCCGGGCGCGGCAGGACGGCTCGCCTTTCTCAGTCTGCTCGCCTCCCCTCGGTTTGCTTGTTGAGCATCTCTTTAGGTCTGGATCCGAGCAAGCTCTTGGGGTCTCTTGGTTTGAGCCATTTCAGTATGTTAGGCTGTGCTTACGACAATATTTATGGCAGAGAAAGTTGTAGACAGAAGAATTTATTAAAAAAGGAAAAAATTGGGTACAAAAGGCACAACATATTCACAAGTGTAAAAGACAATCCTTACCAGTTGGATTGAGGGCAGCTAAATGGTGAGGGGGCACGTACAATCCTCTTTTCTTCCTTTGGCCAGCAGTGTTCAACGTTTTCACCGAGTGTTCTGAGTATGGCTCAAGGTCGATTTGCCAGATACTACTGAAATAACCATCTTTTGTCTCTTTGTCTGTGGCTGCTTGAATTCCTGAGATTGAGGAAATAAGTTAAAATCAGTTCACTGAGGAGAATAAAACAACAAAAATACTTACTTCGACAAATTCCAAAATCAATGGGGATGTCTAAACGGGCATTTGGTTCACATCCTGAAGCAGGACTTTTCCAATCACCCCCGACGAACCAAAACTTCTCTTTCCAATCCCTGATCTTATTAGGCACATCCTCGATGACCTTACACTTTGCATTCGCTTGCATGAACAACCATCTGTGTTCGCCTTTGGGTCGAGACAAATGAACTAATCGAGTAAGTTCTGTTGTTGTTGGGTAGTACATAGGTTTCGTTTTGCCGAACAGAGTTAGGAATCTCATAATCATGTGCCACCCATTCGGTATTAGTTGTGTAATGGTGATATTCCATTCTACGAGCAAGCGAGTAATAACTGGATGAAGTGGGAATCAAAGACCCGCTTCCATTATATCTAAATTCACAGCAACACAATCTTCAGGAGGCTGGTCTGCTCGCTCATCGGGACCGGGCGCCCAGAAAAACACATCCTTTGGAGTCTCGTAATTCCGATACAATTGGCCGAGCATATCTACATCGATCACACTTGTAATTTTGCTCGCTGGATATTCATTTTCAACCCTTGTCCTGTGAGGTTGTTCTGGCCATTCAAAATCATAGCGAGCACTATACTCGGTATATGTTGGGCTATGAGGAAGACCAATAGGAATATCAAGCACCATATTCTGTTCGCCATCAGTTCCTCTGTTCGGCTCATTAGCATTTTCAGTTACTAGGATTTCCTCCCTCATATGATCGTCACCCCTATTTACATCACGATTACCTACAACCCTAGATTCTATTTGGGGTTGGGATAATGAATCTTCATCCGAATCATCTAAAAAACTGG
Organism: Stenogyne calaminthoides; assembly: GCA_037126765.1. NCBI lineage: Eukaryota > Viridiplantae > Streptophyta > Magnoliopsida > Lamiales > Lamiaceae > Stenogyne > Stenogyne calaminthoides. Next base: position 373,664 of record JBBCBC010000036.1, on the reverse strand, counting down.
TGCGGGTTAAATCCCGATCTAATTCGTTGAGGGCGTCATCGGAATCCGATGAAAGAATGGCAAATGGTTGTCAAATTTGCCAGCGGGATCTTGAACCCGAGGCGTTCATCTCCGGCGCATTAGCACCACTATGGATGATCGGACGGTAATATGAGGAAGAGGAACTATGATGGTTTGACTCTATTGAAGCAGTAGAACTCGGACGAGAAGTCATAATTGGAATTAAGGGGGGTACGAAGTAATTACCTGGAAGAAATCTTTCGTAAATAAGCGGGCTCTTGCCGGAAATTTTAGACGGGACGGAATGTGAAGAAAGAAAGAAGAGAGAATGAAGAGAAGGAAAAAGGACTAAGGCGACAAATTGGTTTTTATTAAGGTTCCGGATTTTTGAAAATTCAAAAAAAGAGAGGGGTTTCTGATTGAGCACTAGTCCCGACACTTAACACAGAAGACGAGGTGACACTTACAAATACCCACTCAATATAACCAACAGTCGGGCCCCCATGATGAATACAAAGCGACCCGGCTGGGGGGTATTGTTGTGATCGATATTTTTGCCTCGATTTATTTGTACACGTCAGAGGGACACGTGTATCAATAAATTATTAAAATAACCACACAAGTATGCTCGCCTTGCCAACTATACAAGTGGCACCGATGGAGAGGTGTTCGCCTAGATAATGATTGTCAACCATACAAGTGTGCTCGCCCTTCCAACCATACAAGTATGCTCGCCCTGCCAACCATACAAGTATGCTCGCCATGCTAACCATACAAGTGTGCTCGCCAAATCTGGCGAGCATTATAGTCATTCTTATTTTCTCGTTAAGGACAATGTTCATGTACAAAATCGATATGGTCGAAGGGGCGAGCAGAGCAATCAGCCGAGCAAAAATCGATACAAAGGGTATATGACATAAAAGTCAAGTTACTTACTGAACCGTCTGGACGACAAGAAGAATGCTTTATAAGCAAGTAAATCCAAAGGTCAACCAGAAAGACGAAGTTGAAAACGTGGCAGCATCACATGAGTTCTTGTAAGACACGAAATCTCCAGCTCATGCTTGCCAAACCAGCACATGCTTGTCAAAGTACTATAAGTAGAATCAGAAAGAACAAAAAGAGGGTTCAGAAAAATTCCCAAGTACTGACACATATATTCTCCAATTCACCATCTCTCGTAGAAGGAAGTTTTCACCACGAGTAGTATTGTGTACTGTATACTTGAGCCTCGCAATATAACATCCCTGGCTTGGAATGCCCCCAGAGTAGTCATTTATTGATGAACTGGGTCAACAATTTCTTGTTCTTTACTGTAATATTGTACATGTACTTATTTTGTTTGTGAGTTGTTTTAAAATTAGCCACATAATATTCTCATTAAAAAATGACTTGCAACAATATAACGAAATGTAACGAAAATTAAATTATGAAACTTTTACAAAAAAACTTTGTATCAGATCGATATAAACATAATCATGTTCTCATCTTCACAGTAAAAAAATATAATCTTCATGTAATCACATCTTTGTCTGAATTTTATATTGTCGATCTTCATCCAATCTGTAAAAAAACAAAAAACCGATAATCTAAGTTAAATAAGAAATTAAAGAAATATGATGAGAAAAAATTCGTAGATCAAGAAATTTCTGAGAAGAAACCTATAAATAATAACAATAAAATACATAATGAATAAGAACAAAAATAAATGAAATAAGAACAACAAAACACATAATGAATCCAAATAATTTCCTGAAATAAAAACGATATAAGAACAATAATGAATAAAATAAAAAAAAATTATCGATCATAAAAAAAAAGATTAGAGAGCATATCGAAGAATAAGATTAGAGGGAATACCGTATTGAGAGTAGATGAAGGAGACGAAATGAAGAGAAATCGCAGGCAAATGACAATGAAGGAAAAATGAATGGAAGAATGGAAGAAGTCACAATATATAGGAAATGGAAGACAAAATCAACGGCTGAGATTAAAACAACATTACAAATGAATGAGATTAGAGGGATTTGAAATAGAGAAATGTAGTTTTGCCACATTAGCTGCCACACCATTTTATCATTTGACACGTCATCTTTTATAGGTTTTGCATTATAGAGATTATAGATTATATATGGAACCTCTAGTCATCACTCAAAATTTGTTCATTATAGAGGATATATGGAACCTCTAGTCATCTTTTATAGAGGTTTTGCATTTGGAACCTCTAGTCATCACTCAAAATTTGTTTTATATGGATATATGTTCATTATAATTATATTAGGGTAGATAAAAATTTGCGTGAATTTGAGTTCATGTCAACTTTTTTTCTTTTTCAAATATCAAAAATAATATCGCAGTTATATATATATATATATATATATATATATATATATATATATATATATATATATGTGTGTGCGCATTATCATTTTTATTTAGAAACTGTAATTGTTATATTTATGTACTATTGTTGAATAATGTAACTGTTATATTTATGTAATATTGTTGAATAAAAATTCTTTTCTTAAAATTAATAATAATAGTACTATTCGGATATAACCGAAAACCGAAACCGAACCGAAATATTAATTCGGTTTGGTTAATTCGGTTTCGGTTTTATATTTTAAAATTTTCATTATTCGGTTTTGATTTCGGTTTTTAGTGTGAAAAAACCGAAAAATCGGAAACCGAACCGAATTAAATAATATAATATATACATATATAATATTACTTAAATATTATTTAAATAATATAATATTACTTAAATATTATTTAAATAATAGAATATTACTTAAATATTACTTAAATATTCTATTACGGTTTTTCGGTTTTTAACCAAAATCGAACCGAAAAAAATGGGTTCGGTTTACACTGAATTTGGTTCGGTTTCGGTTTCGAATTTTAAAAATTTCGGTCAATTCAGTTTGGTTCGGTTCGGTTTTAACCGAATGCTCACCCCTAAGTGATAGTATGTACTTTCCAAACACTTTTTCCTGATGGGGAAGAACATTCCAAGAAACCATCTCGAAGCTTAAACAAGATGTACTGCTCGAATGTCTAAAATTGCCATTGGCCTTATTAAAGGTTTCAATCTCCAAATATCTACTACTATTTATTTATTCATGAGAAAGAGTTCGTCTTTTTAGAAATCGAATAAATAATAAAAATACAAAAAGGCGTTCTATGTTGTCTTTGTAAAGAAGATTACAAAGCACGAAAAAGAAAGTAATTGCATACCTACCCCATGCATATTTGTGGATTATACATACTTATTTTTTATAAAATCATAAAATAATTAAATATGTATAAAGATAACTAGCTATTTGTTCATCCACTACACTTTGGAATTTAAAGACAATTTTTTGTTCATCTATTACACTTGGAATTTAGAATCTATCTCGATGGCCTTGGACGTTTGAGTTTATGAAAATGTGAACTAGAAAATGAATACTCATAAATTTAAATTCTTTTGTCTATTAATTCCAATTTTATAGGTTGGATAAATTGCTATAAGTTGCGTAAATCTGCAAAAGTATTGCATTTCTCACAAGAATTCGGAATTTCACTTTGAATCATTTTTTCCATTTTCTTTCAAATTAAAATCTTGCACCCGAGAGACATTAACATATTTAAGCGTAGGTCTCTTGTGAAACTTGTTTATAATATGAAATTTATATTATTACACTTATAAATTAATATAATAATATTTATCAACTGGTATTACTATATTTATAAACTGATATCATAATACTAAATGATATGAGTATTAGTTTATAAGAATAGTGATATTAGCTTGTAAATAAATGTAATGATATCAATTTTATACTATAAACAAATGTAACAGGAGAGTTTGTGCATATTTAACACTCCCCCGACTCATTTTATTTGTCTAGAGAATATTTTTTTTACTCAAAATAATTGCGACGTTCCATTTATATAGGAGAATTAAATATTATATTTTGATTTTCTCCTTTAATTCATTATTCTTTGTGATAGTATGCACTAAGGAGTAATGACTATGTAATTAAATACAGATGTAAAATAATCATCTCACACATATATTTATTATTATTTACTAATTTTTTTAATAAGCGTGAAACATTTTTAAACTAAAAAATATGGATAGGAGAGAATAGAAATCTCCAAACAAATGATACGATAATTTTAAATTCTTTCATGACAAATAGATGCTTTATTTGTTTTATTCATATTTTTAAAATACACTAATGCATATTTATATAGTGATAATATTGAGTAGGTCTCCATGTGCACCAGATATATCGTGTAATTCAAATATATTTTTAAATATATAACTTGTTCCATTGAAATATGCAACTTGTGTCAACGAGAACAAGTTGCATGTTTTAGTGAAGACATCTCAGTATAAACAAGGTACATGTTTTAATGGAATAAATGACATGTTTTAAAAGTACAATTGCATTGATAACATAAAAATAGGAATACATGACTAGGGTATATCATGGTAATTTAATGAAAATAAGTTGACGTTTTAAAAATATACTTGAGTTGCAAAATATATCATGTGCATACAAGAGATTTTGTCTTTTATAAAAAAAAAAAAAAGTGAGAAATTTGTGTAAAACTCGTTCGATTTCTTTAAATTCTGAGTCAGAAGTGTAACTCTCTTTAATGAGAATTTGTTGATATATATATATATATATATATATTGATACAATTTGTTGAGATATTTAAAATTTTAAATGCATGCATATATTTATATTTTGTACCGTTGTCCAAAGGAGGGCTTTTCTCTATTTGCTGATATGCATCTTTTTTATAGCATTCTCACAAAAAGGTTTAGTACAATTGTACAAAAGAGAAATAATAATATCCCGTAAAAGAAAAAAAAGTAAAAGGAAAGAAAATTGATAATACGAAAAAAAGAGTGAGAAATTAATTAGAGTTAGTTTGCAATTGGTTGTAATTTTAATTTTGTTTATTTCATTTCAGCTAAAATTTAAGGTGAAATTCATAAGAGTTAGCTAGGTTGCAATTGGTTGTAACCTTAGGTTTGTTCATCTCAATTCAGCTCACAATTTAATGTGAAATTTATCTTCTAGAGAAAGAAATAAGTGCAATTTAATACTCTTTTGACCAACAATACCAGATAAAATTGTCATTTTAAGATGTCACTTTTTTTTTCCTTGATCAAGCAAGAATTTTTTTTATTGAAGAACAAAGGGTACTCCAACTCGTACAAAAACTAGCAGTTACATTACTCGACACAATCAAAAAAATAAAATAATAAAAAATCTCTACTCCTGTGCTAAACCTTTACAACCTAGGGTTGGTCAACCAGTTTCCAAAAACAACTCTTCTATCTAGTGCACTTTGTAACATCAACCACATTCATACCTTGATTTTATTTCCTTCGATAATCTTAGTGGGATTTGGGATTTCACCATTAACGACTCGATCATTTCTCAACTTCCAGATTGTCCAGATAATACAAGCCCGTAAGGTGATTCATTTCTTAGCTTTCATTTTCGGTCCAAAAAAATCATCATGTTATAGAAAGTTACCGGTGAGTTTGGAATGTACAATAAGTATTGCATTCCAATAAGTATTAATTTTATACTTTTATGTGAACAAGAGCGAAAATAGAAACATTAATAAAATGAATTTATCATAAATTTTATAACTAAATCTGTGCGTGAAAAGAAACTTGCCTATTATTGTTTGACGGAAAAGATATAAGAAGGTGTAATACTATTTAGTTAATGAACATTGAATATTGTTTGATGTCAAGTATTTGGAATGAATAATAGTTTGAAAAATGTAGTAACTTTATACACCTATATTAAGATGGGAATATGATTATGTTTGTTGTGCACTAAATGCATGTTTAACTTAAATATATTTTTTTAAATATATGAATTATTTTAGAGTAGATTTCATGTGTATTTTAAGTGTACAGTGTACTCAGTGTAGTACATTTTAAAAATATGTAATTTATTATATTAAAAAAAATATAATTTATTTATATTGAATTGTATAGTTGCATGATTCAATGTAAGTAAATCCCGGTTTAGCATAAATAAATTGCATCTTTAAATATAATAAATTGCATATTTCTAAAATGCACTATGAGTGTCAGGTGCATCTCAATGAATACAACACTTAAGCCTTATTTAAATATACAAATTGATATTTGGGTTGATAAAAATTCTATTTGTACGTATTTTTTTCTATTTATACGTATTTTAAACCATGTGTCGAAAGAATAGATTGTCTGTGTTTGCAATTTGGTAATTTCTTTGTTTCTTGTGATGAAAAGAAAGAGAAAAGGGGCGAAATAATTGCGTAAACCCATCTCCATCAACAACACTGTTTTGAAAACCGAGTCAGCAGCATTTCATTTGGCCGGTGGTGATCTTTGCTGACCTGCTCTCCCACTCCTAACTTTTCGTCGTCCCACATTTTGATCTCACAAAAGGCAATCAATTCCCTCTAATTCCTTCTTTCTCCACCCCACAACGCTCAAAATCTTTCTTTCAAAATTTTATCTGGGCTTTTATTGGTTTATCCATCCATACAGCGATTTCAAATTTAAAAAAGAAAAAGGGGAAAATAAGTTTTTTGTTTTATTTTTATTCTCTGTCCTATTTCTTTTTGTTTTTCTTTGGGACTGAGAATTTTGTGAGGTGATTATCTTGGGGGCTCTGTAGTTGCAGAGTCTTGGACTTTTCTTGGTGGTTCTTTCTTTCTCTTTTGCAGATTCTGAAAAGGGGGGTTTGACTTTCTGGAGGGCGTTTAAAGATTGTTGAAGATGATCTTGATTTTTCACTGCCGTCATTTTTCACTCCAGTAGATAGGTTTTTTTTTTGGGGGGTTAATCTTTTTTTCTTTTGGGATTTGAATGATTTGATGATTCTGCGGTTTTTGTCTGCTTGCTCCCTCTCTCATGATTAGGGTTTTGAGTGAGTTATTATTAATCTTTTGTACTTTTTCACCCCTTTCATTGCTTTATTTTCTGTCTACTGTAATTTTCTTGAACTTATCATGTCCAGCATTTTTATGGATTAACAGATTATTTCTCTTAACGTGAACACAGGTTCAAGCAAGTCGGTGAGAAATTGAGGATTGGAGTTTTTTTACAGAAGCATTGATTTCAGGTAATAATTGGTCTTTCTGCTCTATTGATTTTAGATGTTCTTGTAATGCCTTTCCTTTAGTCTTTTAAAGATTGAAAATGAATCTCTCTTTGTTCCCCTGCTGATTCCCCCACCCTACGTTCTATGAGGAGTATTAGTTACTTGAAATGAGTTTTTCATGTAATTATAATGTCAAATTGTTATAAAATCTTTGATGATATAATATGCAGCTATGTTTATCTGGATTTGAATTTTATGTTACAAGACCATAAGTTTTTCTGTCAAACTTTCCTGTTTGACAAATCCATCATGTGTTTAAGTATGTTGTTATGGTTCTTCAGCTGAATCTTATTCTATAGCTTCAGTATTTTCCAAGTGGGTTTAGTTAAACTGTTAAAAGTGGCTTCAATCTTTCTATTTTATCTTTCTATGCCATTGTTTTTGTGGTATAGATGTGATTTTTCCATACAATGTTGTTGTGCTCTGTGAAAGGCAGATACATATTAGATATGTCATGTATTCTGTATCTGTCTGCTAAAATTTCTTGTAACATGTTTGCAATTACACTTTATAATGATGAAGTAATTCATGGTTTCTCGTAATATGTTCATTTGTTATTATTACTAAGCATTTCTCATCTTTCATCAAATGGCATTGGACACTGTCTTCATATGAGGCCTACAATGAGAGAGTTCATACCTCTTAAGAAATATATGATGGTGTACTGTGGGAGGGAGCATATTAATTTTTAAGCAAATGCAGTAAGGCATCATGATGGACTTGCTTTCATGATATTTTTTGCTCTGGTTTGCACATTGTGGCATTTGCATGAAATTTCTGCTTGGTTTTCCATGTTTCCTAGTTGCACCCTCATTCTCTAAAGTGCAATTAGAAGTTGATATTCCTTCTATCTTCAGATGCAAATATCTGTTATGGTCCTTTATAGTTTATCTCTTAGGGTTTTGATCGAGTAATTATTAACCTTTTGTACTTCTTTACCCCTTCCATTGCTTTATCATCTGTCTATCATAATTTTCTTGAACTTATTATGTCCAACATTGTTATGGGTTAACAGATGATTTCTCCTAATGTGAACTCAGGACCAACCAAGCCCGCGAGAATTTGAGGATTGGAGTTGTTTACATAAGCAATAATTTCAGGTAATATTTGTTCTTTCTGCTCCATTGATTATAGATGTTCTTGTAATGTCTTTCCTTAGTCTTTGACGGACTGTATATGAAAATCTGTCTTTATTCTCCTGCTGATTCCCCCACCCTACATTTGATGACCAATATTAGTTAATTGAACTAAGTCCCTCATGTAATTATTGTGTAAAATACCTCTAAATCTTTGATAATATGCAGCATTGTTTATCTGGATTCAAATTTTATGTTTAAAACTTTAAATGAATATGGAGAAATCCACAAGTTGCTCTATCAATCTGTCTTGCTTGACAAAATTCATCACATGTCTCAGGATGTTCTTATGGTTGTAAAGTTGAATCTTATTCTATAGCTCCAGTTACATTTCTCAGTTCCGAATGGTTTTAGTTAAAGTGGCTCAGTCTTTCTTAGTTATGTTCCCATTCAATTATTTTCATGGTATAGGATTTTAATGCTATTTTTCCATACAATGTTGCTGTGCCATTTTGTCAGTGCAACATGTTATGTAAATTCTAATTTAAATACTTAGTTCGATAATCCAATCTTCCTTCAATTTTTTACATGTGATGATTCAATATTTGGGCTGTTATTTTTTATCAATATATGTTACATATGGTCGTTATAACTCAAACAGAATTCAAAATTCTTAATATATGATCAGGTTATTCAAACCTCATTCTGTAAAGTTCACCAAGAATTTGGTTTTCTTTCCAGCTTCAGATGCTAAGTTCTTTTATGCTCATTTATATTTTCTCCCTTTGGCATCTTAGTAATGTTTGTATATTAATTCTAGTTGCAATTAAATCATTCCAACAACTGCCTGTTTTACTTGTTTCATGATTCAGAATCAAACACTAATCTTAAATATATCTTTTGAATTCAATTTTAGGACTCCCCCAATTTGTCAACACGTGTTTGATGTTCCCATACACTTGCAGCTTTTACTAGCATTTACTTCTCATTCTTTTAATTTGGAAAGTGTATCCTTTTTCCTATGGTATGGCCTTTAATTGTCCTCTTTTCCCCCCCCAAATGTTGTCTGTTTTCGTGCAGATAAGAGCTGAATAAAAAGTGAGAAATTATGGTGGCAAAAGATTATCAGAAAGTTAAAGGATCGAGTAAACCTGAGGTGGGAGAGATCGACACCAGTGCACCATTTCAGTCAGTCAAAGATGCTGTTAGCTTATTTGGTGAAGGCACTCTTTCAGGAGAAAAGCCTGCGATTAGGAAGATAAAACCACAATCTGCAGAAGTAGGTTTATTCTAATTCCTTCTCCATTCCTTGTTACACTTAATCACAACTTGTTTGTCGGTTTGCTTTTTCAAGAATGGTGGGTATATGTTCTATTACCTCGAGAGATTCTGAGGAAGACATCTGATGGATGTGGTTATTCTGACCGAATCACTATGTATGATTTTCGTCGATTGTTGTTGTGGTTCCTGGGTCAAATCTCGAGTTTGTTGTAGGTTAAGGCGTTAAGCTCAATTTAACATAATTTTATTTCCGCATAAGGCATCAACAAATCCCTAAACTATCATTTTTTTTCAATAGGTCCTAAACTATTTTTGTTTTTAAAACCCTTCAAGTATTGTAATTCTATTTCACAAGCTCCCTCTAGACGAGGCAGAATTTTTCGATTCATCTTAATTATCCCATTAATTAATATCTATGTTGATTTTTTAATTTCTAGATGTGTTTACTTTTTTATATAATTAAGAGAAAATGACATGTATATTATTTAATAGGCCATTAGGGTATATTGGAAAAAATTCTGTCAATTTTCGTGTCGAGGGAACTCGTGAAACAAAATTTTGATACACAAAAGGACTTTTCAAAACAAAAAATAGTGCAGGGACTTATCGAAATAGAAGTTGATAGTTTAGGGACCTTTTGTTGAGTGGTTTTCTTATTGTAGCAAACTTATTTGTGCCTGGAGGATTACTAGTATGGTAGTGTTTCTTGAGTCTCCTTTCCTGAAATCTCAACTATTTATTTATGTAATCTTTTTATTTGTTGAGAGGCAATAAAGACATCTAGTTGACACATATAAGTTCCAATTTTATAGTACCAGAGGGGGGACCTTGATTCATGCATTAGGTTCTGAACTTGTCCTTAAATAGTTCCATTCTCTTTTTTTTCCCTTTTCAACTTGATGCCATTTTATCTGCAAGCATCTAATATATGATCTCCATTGCGATTTGCGTCTGCGTATCTAACCAGGCAAATACTTATATGCACCAGTTGCACTGTGCAACTCAAGTTCAATTTTAAATGGTATTAGTTGTTTTCATTTAACAGTATTAGTTGTGCACATTACTCATCTAACTAAGCTGCCCCTTCCCTGCTGGTTTCTCTTCTCTGCAGAGAATGCTGGCAAAAGAGACACAGCTTCACTTAGCTCAGAAAGATTTGAATAAGTTGAAGGAACAATTGCAAAATGCTGAGACCACTAAAGCTCAGGCACTCTCAGAGCTCGAAAAAGCTAAAAGAACCGTTGAGGATCTGAGCCAGAAGCTGAAGATTATTAACGAATCAAAGGAATCAGCAACGACAGCAACAGAAACGGCTAAGCATCAGGCAAATCAATTATCAGAAACCAACGGTAATACTTCTAAAGAAATTAATATGGCTTCATTGGTGGATCTTGAAACTGCAAGAGCTCAGTATTTGGAAGCAGTCAGTGAACTCGATGCAGCCAAACAAGAGCTAAGGAAAACTCGTGGGGAATATGATGCACCTTTGGAAATGAAAAATGGGGCTGTAAAGCAAACAGAAGAAGCTGAGACTGCCGCCAAAGTGAACATGGAAAGAGTCCATGAGTTGTCTAAGGAAATTGCTAGTGTACACGAATCGATTCAGCAAGTGAAGCAAGAAATGGTACACGCGAAGGAAGAGGAAACGAGGGTCTTTTTGGATAAGGACATAGAGAAGCAATCGTATAAACAGAAACTTGAATTATTAGACAAAAAGTTGATTTCTTTGAAGAAAGATTTCGATCCCGAGGTTACCAAGAATCTGGAGACTTATCTGGGTAAGACCTTATCAGAAATCGAAGCTGTAAGAAACGAGATGAATGATACAAAGATTGCTGATACTGATTCTGTGAAGGCTGTTACTATGGAGTTGAGTGGTGCTAAAGAATCTTTAAATAAAGTAGCTGGGGAGGGGAGCTTATTAAGAAGCTTGGTGGAGAATCTTAAGTTGGAACTGGAAAACCTGAAAAACGAGCATTCTGAACTAAAGGAGAAGGAAGCAGAAACTGAATCTATAGCAGGCAATCTGCATGTAAAGCTGAGGAAAGCTAAGTCTGAGATCGAAGAAGCACTTGCTGAAGAAGCTAAAATCAGGGGTGCTTCTGACGAGCTGGTGGCTTCAATCCATCTCCTAGCTGAAGAAAACGAAACTGCCAAACGGGAAGCTGAAGAGATGAAGCAGAAAGCAGAAGACCTTAACAGAGAAGCAGAAGCCACGAGAATCGAACTGGAAGAAGCTGAGAAGAAGCTTAGAATTGTGATGAACGAAGCTGAAGAAGCCAAGGCAGCTGAGGTTAAAGCACTCGATCAAATCAAGACGCTGTCTGAGAAAACCGATGCTGCACGGGCCTCCACTTCCGAATCAGGGGCCCAGATTACGCTATCAAGGGACGAGTTTGACTCACTGAGTCGAAAGGTGGAGGAGTCTGTGAAGTTAGCTGATATGAAAGTTGCAGCTGCCTTAGCTCAGGTTGAAGCTGTCAAAGCCTCTGAAAACGAGGCACTTAAAAGATTGGAGGCCATGGAGAAGGAAAACGAGGAGATGAAAACTGCAACTCAGGAAGCTTTAAAGAAAGCAGAAATGGCAGAAGCTGCGAAGAAGGCAGTGGAAGGGGAGCTTAGAAGATGGAGGGAAAGGGAACAGAAGAAGGCTGAAGAAGCAGCAGCACAAATTCTTGCAGAAACGCAGAGGTTGTCTTTTCAATCGTCTCCAAATAATACTAATTACCAAATCCAAAAGCAGAGGGCCCCGATCAAAGATGAGAAAGTAAACGAAACGAAGAAGCTTGGGAAATCGAAGACATCTGTTGCCAAAAAGACTTTGATGCCTAGTTTAAGCTATGTTTTCCAGAAGAAGAAAAATAAAGTGGAGGGGGGTTCGCCTTCTTACTTGCCTGGAGAGAGGCCTGTTTGGTGATTGAATATATGAGTAATTGGTTGTATGCTTAATTTTTTCTTGTATTGAGACCGACGTTCTTGTTTGTTGTCATTTTAATAGTTTGAGATAAGTCGAAGGGAAGTACTAATGTTTTGATGATTTGGTGTTATGAACAAGTTTGTGTTTGGGTGTATTCATATTGTAAATAGATGCTACTAAGATATATATGAGGCATAATTTCAATCTGAAACCTGAATTATAGCTTCCTTTTCCATTTGCAAGCCATTCAATTTTTTACAATGGATTTGAATTATTCTTTTTTTTCTCTTTACCACATAAGTATTTTTTTTATCTCAGTTCCAAAAGTCAAGGGTATAGTGTTACCCTTTCTACAACTGCAAGCAATTATTCATTTTCTTTTCAACTTTGAGTGTGCCTCTAAACTTTGTGATAGTGATCATCATCTAATTGAAATTGATCACTGAATGGGAATGGGGCAGGTTTCATGTGTAATATGGTTCACGGAAAGGGTGGGTCTCATGTGTATCCACGTGTACATCGTACACTTATAGTGCATTTTAGAACCATAAAACTTATTATATTAAAAGATGCAACTTATTTACGCTGAAACATGCAACTATTAATATGGAAAAATGGTTACACTATTTAGTATAACCAAGTTGCATCTTTCAGTATAACCAGCTGAATGATTTTAAAATGCACATGTGCACGGTGCACTTGAATACATACAAGACATATTCAATATTTTAAATATGAACATTCAAATAAAAAGACATTTCTTCATTTTATGTAATCTTGAGGGTATATAATTTTTTTAACCATGAATATTAGGTAAGAGGACTTTATTTGAAAAGTAATAACACATTTGAGCATGCGAAGAGTATCATAAAGTTTGATTTTATAAAATTTTAGACTGTATATAAACTCTATCACTATTATGCACAAATAATATCATTATTCAAATAGTGATAATTTTTATATATAACAATGATATTAAAAAGATAGAGTTTACCGTGAATTTGAGTTTACAACAAGGATTTTTATCTTCTCACAATCATTAGAATGTGATATTTCGTATTCTGAGAGCTATTTCTTTTAAAAACAATTGATTTTGTGAATTATTCTTCACAAAATCACTATAAAATGTGATGCTTCTTATATTAAAAGACTGAGTGTCTTATGCACTAAATGCACCATGCACTTCATAATATATTTTACAATCATGCAACTTGTTGCACTGAAATATACAATATGTTCTCACATTGAATCGAGTGTAAACAAATTATACATTTCAATGCAACAAATTGCATGATTTTTAAGTATATTATGAAGTGCGTAGTGCATGCAAAAATTACTCTACAAAAGATTTGAGTAACATTCCTATAAACCAGGTCTATACATGAACTATATCACTGTTATGTGCAGAAATTATCACTGATAAAAATTAACTGTTTAATATTTTTAAACAGTAATAGTTTTGTGCATAACAGTCAACTTTTATGCATTACAGTGATATTTTTTATACATACTAAAAAAATCGAGTTAAGGGGTTGACACAAGTTTTTATAAAAAAAAAAAATTGATCGGACAAAGTTAGTTGTTAGATGTTAGTAGTTAGTACACCAAACACCCAAACACTCCACAAAATTCACCAAGCCACCTTATAACTCCCAAACTCCAATTCGTTCTCAAAGGGAATCGAACCTGGGTCTCCCACTCAATTGAGGAGCTTAGCCCACCTGGTTTTTATCAAATGATATTGATAAATTCACCATATAACTTTTAGTAAATTACTAAATCTATTCCATAAGTTACTGTCAAGGCAAAAATATTGCAGTGATAAACTTTAGCAAATTATTATTATTAATATTAAAAAAATGAATTTACCTATTTAAACAGATTTTTTTTTTTTGATCTATTAAACGGATGTTGTTGTTATTGGGCTTTCATTTGAGCCTTCTTTTTCAGTTACTATCAATTGACTACTTCACACACACGCCCTAACAACACACTCCGGCGGCGGCGGCAATGTCGAACTCAATAATTCGCGACGATCCTCTCCTCCTATTCAGCGGCGCCCACCACCACCCTTCCTCCTCCGCTCCCGTCGCCGTCACAGAAGGCGATAGCTACCTTCTCGACGGCCCCCAAATTGGCAGCGGTTCTGGCAGTTTCCAGAACGAAGGCTTCCTCGGCGGATACGACGCCGGATTGATCAACGAATCCGAGTTCGGTTTCTCTCGACCCGATTTCAGGCAGGGTCCGCTCGTGGGAACGGTGGAGCTCTACGATCGCCACGTGTTCCTCTGTTACAAGAATCCTCAGGTGTGGCCGCCCCGCATTGAGGCGGCGGAATTCGATCGCCTTCCACGGCTTCTCGCCGCCGCTTTGGCTGCGCGCAACTCTGATATGAAGCGACAGGTACGAGGGTTTCTCTTTTTCCTTTTTTTGTTATTGGAATAAATCGCTTATGTGGTGTGAATTTTAAAGAAATTTTGTGCTGATTTTAAGTGTTGAAACGGTTCGGATTCTGTTCGTATGTTATGAGTTTACAAAATCTGAAGTGATTTTTAATGGCATTGTGTGATATTCTGGTGCAAGGGAGGTTTAGGGTTTGACGGTTTCTGGGCTTCATATATTTAATGTTGGGAATGTGGGTTGTGCATTGGCGTTGGAGTTCATTTTTCCATTATGAGAATAATAATTTGGTTGTTGAATTTGTGCAAATAATTTTATTCCTGGTTAATTTAAGATGTTGATGATCAAGGTTTGTCTTTCTATTTCATGCTTTAGGATCTTTATGGTACGCTATCATGAATATTTCACATTGAAATCAAGAATATTTGTATATGTTTCCATGGGTTGAAAATTAAACAGCCAGAACTTTCCAGACCTCTTCACCCTAAAACACGTTTTGTGTACTAATTTTTAAATATAAAACTAATTTTATACATAAAGACTCGAAAGAAAACAGTGACAGAATCATGAACTAGAAAAGCAGCGCTGAACTGCATAACTGCCATCATTTCTCTCACGATGTGGCTAGCTTCTTTTCTCTTTTGTTTTGTAATTCTTATTTATCTTTATCGTGTTTTGAGCTCTGCAACTCCTTCCCATAGCAAGAGATTCAACAAATATTGATTTAGATAAGTATCTTTTTTCCACAGTAAGAGATTTGGTGAATCTTGATTTATTTAAGATCAGTATTTCTCAAATGATAGACACGTGTATTATATTTTTAATAAACATTCTGCCTATGTTCAAGAGATGTGCATCGGGCGCTAGATGTTCCTTTCCACCTCTCGCCTCGAACAACTATGCTTTCAATATATTCAGATTCACCACTGCTTGGAAAATATTTAGCAAAACTACGTCAAAGAAATCAGTTAACTTAGTTTTTAAAGTTAGAACTAGGATATGTGCTAGAAATATGGAGATAACCAGAGGTGCTTGGTTCAAATTCTTCAACGGGGATGGTAATGAAAATCTCTTTTCCCTCTATACCCCCGTAGTGAAAGGAATATGTTGCAAGAAGGGTTGCCCTAATGGTGGTTAACTGGTTACATTGTTAGTGTGTTGCCCTAATTTTGGAATAAAGTGGACAACAAATGGTTGTTGGTTGAGAAATAGTTAAGATTGAGGAGAAATGATTATTGGAGGGGAGATAGGCAATCAAAATGGGGTAATGATTTACTTATTTAGGACAGGAGGTAGTGGACTGTTCATCTTTTTTTCTCCTTAACCATCATAATACCCTAAACTCGTTCTCATTTCCATTCCCATTAAAGAATTTTTAACAAAGCGCCCTTCTAATGTTTAGCATTTCATTAACATCTCATATATGGTATAAATATTACACAGTTCACACTTTTTAACTTGGTCTCTCTACACACTCTAGAGTCCAAGATAATCTTAAGTTTCAATACTAATACTTACAAGAAAAATTGGCATGTTTATTTATATCTTTTAGTGTAGAAGTACGTGCGTTAGTGTTTGCTTACTTGTGGGGACCCTATTCAGTAAGAAGATATTCCTAACCATGATGGCATAATGGCATGGAAAGAATAGTTCCTTTATTAATTGGAAAAGTACTGGTTTTTGTGTGCAAGTGCAAAGTATAATGGTCAGCTGTCAAGTGCAATCATTTGACTATAGGTTTATATTATATAAATGCACTTTAGAACAATGGCTTAGCTTCCCTTTTTATATCGCTTATCCGTTCCATGAAAATAACCTCTGATGATCATTTTTACATTTATCTATGTTTGCAGACTCGCTTAACAATATGCGAGGGACATGATGGAACTGAGACATCAAATGGTGATGTGTTGATCTTTCCAGACATGGTTAGATACAGGTTATAGATAAATTCAACCGTTTATGCTTCAAGCTCCCTTAAATATCCCATAACTTTCCACGGTAATATAATCTGATATCAATTAAAATTTCAGGAGGTTAACACATTTTGATATCGATACATTTGTGGAGGAAGTGCTTGTGAAGAACGGTGAATGGTTGCCTGGAAGTCCAGAGCCTCTGAGGGGCTGGTACATCTTTGTATGTTGCCATGGGTCAAGGGATCGAAGATGTGGTGTTTGTGGGCCCTCTGTCATCAGTAGGTTCAAAACTGATATACAATCACGTGGTTTACAAGGGAAAGTATCAGTTAGCCCCTGTTCACACATTGGAGGTCATAAGTATGCAGGGAACGTTATCATTTTTGGCCCAAATATAAAAAAAGAAGTCACAGGGCATTGGTAAGTGTTTTTATTGATTTTCTTCTTTAAGAAATTCTCAACACTGTTATTAATGGGAAGCAATATGACCATTATGCTGCAGGTATGGATATGTTATGCCTGAAGATGCATCTCTTTTGATTGAACAGCATATTGGGAAAGGAGAAATTGTAGATTTTCTGTGGAGGTAATTTCCTATATTTTGCCTGTATCTAATGCCAATTAAGATTTAAGAGTAAAGCTAATAAATATGAGTATATGTTATTTTGAGAATTCTTTTATTTTCAAAATGATGTTAATTGGTGAACATACCTCTAATTTGTTGGATGTGCTCTATGTTTATTTGCCTGATGTCATATAGATATTGGAAGTAGCTACTAGCTAGGTATAAAAGTAAAACTAAAAGTACCATTTCTCCTAAAAAGTAAAGGCTAACGTACGTTGTTGATTGAAGAAGGTAAATATAAATGACAGTTGCCTGCGACTTTGCTGTATTAGTCGAATTTTCGAGGCATTTCAGGTCATAAATTAGTTCCTAACTATGTGTTGTAGTCATAGCTTCTGGTGGTTCTAGCCATTGGTGGTCCTCTAAATTTTTCCAATGTTCTTTTAGCTTATTAGATACTCTCTACGTTCCAATTTAACTGTAGCTTTTGGGTGTTTCACATAGATTCAGAAAGCCATTTAATACCCATAATCATTTTTATAAAATGACTATTGTAACCTTTTACAGATAATCAATGAATCGTTTATGGTCATTTATCACAAAGTTAAAAAAAAAAAACAAAGTTGGAAAACAATATTTACATGAAAAACCAAAAGGAAAAGGTATTTTTTTTTTCTTTTCTCTAAAATGATTTCAGTCTGGTTTTCTGCATCTTCTAAGTCGTATACCTCATCGTCTATATCTTGACATTATTGTTCTGTAACAGGGGGCAGATGGGATTATCCGAAGAAGACCAGAAAAAAACACAGGAACAGAGGCTACTGGTTAATGGTGGATCAAATATGGATAGAAGCCCGAAGAACTCTACGCAAATGAACGAAGAAAGCGTTGGCACGTGTGCATCTCGATCGGAGGGAACGAGCTGTTGTCAGACTGATAATGGAGGCGGCTCTTGCTGTCAGAAGCCTGTTCCACAAGAGAGGAGTGAAGATCCAGAGGACTTTACAGTTGAAAAGAAGAAGAGCTTTAAGAAACAATTTTCTAGAAATAACAGTGGAAAAGCGACCTGTCCTCGTAAAGTGTGCTCTATGCCTACATGGTACGAAAGCTGGGAGCGTGAGGATACGTATGCAGCACTTGCTGTTGTTGCTGCTCTTGTTTCAGTTGCGTTTACGTATAAATGCTATAGGCAGTTGAGCTGAATTGAGTGGTAATGTTGTAACATTAGAGATTGTTGCAAGTAAAGCCAAAAGATGGTGCTTGTATATTGTTACTAGTTTGTACAGTGAAATCATATGACCTGAGACTGTGTGAATGCATTGTGTTGTAATTGTTAGTTAGCGTTTGGTTGGCCGTTTTTTCTGATATACAGAGTAGTGCTTGTTGATAAGATTGATGTTTTGTTACTTGTTACTGATATACAAGGTTTGATTGAAATAGGAGATTTCATTCTCAATTCTTGTGTGCAAGATTTATTTGTATGTTGGAGCTCTTAATTCTCCTTAATTTTTTGTGGGTTCACCCTATAATATTTAAATATTATGTAATGCTGATAAAATCACCTCTATACCCTACTAATATGCTGACGTGGCGGTTAGTTGGTTAAATTTCTAACCAAATTTGATCCAATGAAATCATCTATTCCACTTTGTGTTACATTGTATCAACAGATGACATGTGTCATCATACCGTGAGTCCATGAGAAATATCGCACTGAAATTAGATAGACATGTTTTTGACTTTTTGTAGGTTTTGTCTAATTGCACATATCATGATTTTAGTGAGTTATGAATCTTTTGATGTTAGTAGATTGTTGCACGTAATAATATTGAATGGCTAATTCTTGTATGTACTTAGGGCGGTATGCTTTCATCGTGCATTTTAGAATATACAAATTGTTATATTGACAAAAATAATGTTTTTTGTACAGAAAGATTTTCTAGCTTTCATATCCATTCCGAAAAAATCATCATGTTGGAGGAAATTACCAATAAGTTTGAAATGTGGAACCATTGATAATTTAGTCCAACAATAACAGACATCCCAAATCTTACGAGCAATTTCACACAAGAAAAATAGATGACGAACATTCTCTTCTCCTTCCCCACATAAAGGACAAGAAATGTCACCACTAGATTGAATAATACCTCTATTTTGTAGACTCTTCTTTATTGGCATGAGTTGATGTAGAACTTTCCAGACGATGGACTGCACTCTTCTTGGTGCATGACAACCCCATAACCTTTTGTAGGCCTTCTCCTTCTCTTGACTCCTCTCTTCAGAAGGATTGCTAGTGGCAAGCCTCTAGGCGAGGCTCGTGGAAAATAGACCATTATTGGTTCTAAAATGAAAAAATCGACCTATTTAATATGAAAAAATAGTTGCACGGTTCAGTGTAAATAAATTGCATCTTTCAGTATAATAAATTGAATGATT
The DNA here is from genome assembly GCA_037126765.1 of Stenogyne calaminthoides. NCBI lineage: Eukaryota > Viridiplantae > Streptophyta > Magnoliopsida > Lamiales > Lamiaceae > Stenogyne > Stenogyne calaminthoides. The sequence goes on along the minus strand of JBBCBC010000036.1, from coordinate 353,895 downwards.
TTAAACTGCACTATGAGTACATGGTGCACATGAGACCACTCATATTGAGTAGGTCTAATGTGAGACCGTATCATGATGAGATGAATTATAATATGAGAATGATGCTTTATCAGTTTGAAATAGTTGAATTTTAACTTGTGATGCACCGTAAGATAGTCTGCACAAATTTTTGTAAATAAAATTATAGGTTAATAAATTACATGTAGAATTCATTGCTTGTCTATCTTCTTTATCAGTTTTGGTTCATACATCTATTTTGCGCACTCACAATACACATTCATATTTTGAATTGTTAAACATATTATTTACTGTTAAAATTGCATCTTATAAAAAGAACTCACGTAACACTCGAGCGAACACTATGCTACTATATATATTTATATATGATAGAAACAGTGAAGTTACAAAATGAATTTGGCATCATCGAGCAGAAAAGGCAGCAGCATCAGATGTGATTATTTTAGTAAGTTAGAGCAGATTGCAGCCGATTCAATCCCCGGCTATCTTAAGCTCGTGGCAAACCCCGTTTTGATTCCCGATTCTTTGAAACTCCGACTCTATAGTTTGCGCAATGTTGACGTCCTCTGCATCAGGCTCCGGAAAATCTACGTGGACTGAAGCGGGGGGACCCACCGACAGGGCTTGCTCCTTGATATAGTTGTAAAGCTGCTGGTGAAATGGATGATCCAAGGAATAGCAATCACTGAACTTAGTCCCGTTTTTGGAATGGCGTGATGAACCCGACCCCTCTTTTCGACAAAAATGTGGGAGTGATTCATAATCCATAATCTGCAAAATATTGTGAGCCAGAATGGTATTAGTTGTTTTACGAAAAAGTATTAGTTTTTTCAGTGAAAAGTATTAGTTGTTTCACTGAAAAGTATTAGTTGTTTTCACTGAAAAGTGCACAAGAATGTTAGTCAATTTGCACCGTACAACAGGTTTACCTTTAATAATTCATCTCTTCCAGAGCCAGAAAGAAGCTGAACTTTCTTTCTTGTTCTCTCTTGCAAAAGAGGTCCAACAACCTTCCAACACGATGAAAATATGTACGGGGCGTTCTCTATGTAATAAGTCTCCGTCTTCTCAGGATAGTTCAGGTCGTCGATTGTTGATATTGCAGATAATAACTGCAACCAACCCAAGTTCTTTCATCATATTGATTAACAAAATTTTTTACTTTAACAAAGCATTTAATTAGAGCGTGTATTCGACCAAAAAAAATCTACCAAAAAACGAGCAATATGAAGAGATAGACACCTCGATTTGATTCAAAGCGGAAAGCCTTAGACCAGTCATATCCAGAATCTTTACGCACGTGCCAATATACCGTCCGTATTTTTTGGTTGCACAAGACTATACATAATAAAACACAGAGTAAGTCTAATGTGTGTGCCTTTTTAAATCGGGATTCATCGACGCTGATACTCACCAATATCACGCGATCTCTGTACTCATTCATCTGGATGTGTGATTGCACATAGTAGTGAATCTAAGCAGTACACAAAAAAAACAGTTTATTTACTACATAGACAAAACAAGTAAAAAAGGAGAAAACTGTAAACATCTTACAAATGTATTGTCAAATGTGCTGAGCCCAACACCAATTGCAATAACGGGAAGACCCTACGATATTAACAGTAAAGCATGAGCTTGAATAAATTCAAGCATCGGAAACTCAGATTTTGACACCATCTAAATAGTACCTCTTTAGTGTGTCCACTCATTCCTACAAGCTGAGAATTCCGAATTGATCTATACACATCAGTAGGAGTAATTGGCTTCTGCACGAGTAAGCGATCACGTTAAAATTTTAAAAATAAAGGAAAAGGGAACGCAATATAATGAAATTAGTATAGTAAATTTACTAGATGAATTCAATGAAGAGAAAGCAATATAGTATAGAAAACAGATTTCAGAACTCACAGTCAGTATGTCATCAATTCCATTTTCTACCCTCCAGTTCAAGCAATCGATAAGCTGAGAAATATGGGGCGGTGTTAGGAAGAAGACGATAACAAGTAACGACTTTGAAAGAAGGAATAAAATCAAGTGCAGCAAACCATCTTTTGCGCATTGAAGACATTTTCATCCCTTGCTTTTAGAAACCTTAGCAAATTCTCCCTTTGGTAACCATTATGTACGTTCTGCAAATTCACATCAAGTAAAAGTTTTAACACACTCCATTGATGCACCAATTACGAGCAATCGGTTCCCCGTTTTCTTTCCAATTTAAGCTTTGCATCCTGATGGTCCATTATCATTTTGTTGAAAAAATAGCAAACCAATAACCTTAGAAGACCAATACAGTTGGTGCTCTTAATCATAAGTATATTAGCAAGGCTTAAAGTCAAAGCAAGATCAGATAATCTTAAGTATCAGTGTATAAAACCAGGAAGATCAATACATTTAAATATGCAGAAAAACTGAAAACTCTTATTTATTTTCATGGTAGAAAATCACTTGTGAATAAATTAAGGAGGAAAGTCAGCAATTAAACTTCGGATCCATAAATCCGCAAAAAAAAAAATACACACATCCCATGTTACCAGTTGACTAACTGACAAACAGAGAATTATTGTCGAAAAAAAAAACTGACAACAGAGAATTATAACAAGTAACTACTAAATCTACAAGGCTACAACAATTTCAAGAAAACACCACGTTTGACTTCTAAGCATCAAATTGACTTGATCTTGACCTTTTCAACATCCCATACTCCAAATTTACAAACACACACACATATACATATAAAGGGACCATGTTTCAGTTTGATAAAGATTCGAAATTCAACCACTTCAGAATAATTACTGAAAATGTAAATAAATAAGCAACAATGACTAACCAGAAAAGTGATCTTAAGATGTTCATCAACTGCAGCAATGAAAAGATTAAAGCATCAGCAGCCCATAAATCCAAAAGATGAACAAAACAACAGAAAAGGGTAAAATCTTCAAAAAGATCACTTTTTTCAATCTGGGTTTGAAGCTGTTTGATCATTTCTTCCGTTATGAAAGCCATTCTCATAAAATTACACCACCCCCCCTTCAGTTCAGATTCTAGGGTTTTGGGGGGTGATCTGTTTTCCAGTTTCTTGCTTCCCACAATCAATGGGATCTTATAAAAATGGCGGACTTCAAATTAAAGAAAAAGACGGAGAGAAAAATAAAAGTTGATGCATCATTGATTTATATAATCACGGGAGGGAATAAGATAGTAGTTTGGTTGATTATTTCCAAGTAGCAAAAACAAAAGATTTTCGAAATTAATGACTCATTTTATTATTTATATTATCCCTAACTTGGCATGAGGGAGTGCTAGAATTTCTTTTTCTTTTTTTGAAACAGGGCTAGAATTTCGATATATATGACAAATGACAATGACCAACTATTCGGGATACAGATTTCACCGACCATTGCAGAATATTGGTTGATTTAAAAGGAAAAACTTTTTACCTTTTCTTTTTCTCTATTTTTCCTTTGAGGTAGTGGTCATAATGATGACGAGGATTGAAGCTAGATTTTAGAATTCAAAGTTTTAATTTTCCTTTTAAAAGAAGCTTTTTTTTTGGGACGATTTGATTATAAACACCAGATCACATCTCTACTATATTTTCTTTTTTTGAGAGCTCGAAATCGGATTACAGCGATCAAGGATTCTGAGCTAAGGACAAGATATGTTCTGGGATATTATCGTTCACCCAAGCGTGAGGGTGGCGAGATCTGATAGCTAACTGTGCGAGATTATGCGCAGCTGAATTGTCTGACCTGGGGCAGTACCATACACCTTTCACTAAGGTGTGCTTGTATAGGGAGCGGGCCCGGTTGATAAGGTTTTCTTCGTAGCCTAGATAGATGGAGTTCGAAGTGATAACTTGAATAGCATCAGTGCAGTCCGTGAAGATGTTGACCGGGACCTGAAACTTGTCTAGGAAGAATGTCAGTCCTTCAATAAAAGCATTGACTTCCGCTGCCATGACTGAGCCTGGGGGAGCAATATGTTGGTATCCAGCTCCCCACGGGGCTTCTTCGTGATCCCAGATGAAGAAGCCTATGGTAAAAGACATCTTCATTTCGTTGTATGCAGCATCGACTTTCAAGGTCCAATTATCCGTAGCCCCTTGATGGGGAATAGGCCGAGGCTGAGGCTGAGGTTGTAGAGGTTTCAATCTTAGGGCGAGTTTGGATTTTTCGTGATGGTATTGCTCTAAGAGGGAATCTGTACATCTCGCCTGGATGTATCTTGAGCTGGTATCACATTTTCTGTGTGATATGTCGCATCGTTCTTTCCAAACTCCCCACATCTTCATTGCTAGTCTCTCCATGGTCTTGGCATTAAAGGTCTTAATGCAGTGAATTGTGAAGCTTTCCGAGAAACCTTTGCGTAAATGTTTAATGAGGTGCCACCACTTTGTTTGTTTCCACGTATCTTTGACAGCCTGACAAGAAAAAATAGCATGATTAGTGTCAGCCCAATTGAATCCACAAAGTACGCACCTGGGTGGGCAGGACACATGGTGGGAAGCGAGATTTCCTTCAGCTGCAATGATGTCATGCGCCGCTTTCCATAAGAAGATCTTCACTTTCGGGGGAATATCTAGCTTCCACAACTTATGCCATAAATCCGAACTGGAGCTTGGTGATCCCTTGTCGGTATCTTCTGTCGACGTTTCCCTAGAATTGGCTTTCCAGTAGGCAGTCTTTACTGTGTATAGGCCTTTCTTGTTATATATCCAAAAATGCGAGTCGTTTCGGCCGTCTTTGTCGATCGGGATTTTACGAATGGCATCCACCTCATAATTAAGGAATAGATTGTTGAGTTTAGGAACGACCCAAGTGGAGTCCGAGGTAATGAGGTTCTGGACACTGGTGTTGCTATCGTAGGATTTATACGAGGTAATTTTTCCGCTAGCAAGATTCGGAACCCATTTGTCCTTTCTGGCGTGGATATCCTTTCCGTCGACAATTTTCCAGTAGAGACCATCAGCAATGGTTTGTTTGCTCCACATAATGGATCGCCAGATGTAAGAGGGGTTCGTTCCAGTTGAGGCTTCCATGATGTCGGTGTGTTTAAAGTATCTAGCTTTGAGTACTCTTGCGATAAGGGAATTAGGGTTTTGGATAATTCTCCAAATTTGCTTGGCAAGTAAAGCTTTATTGAAAGACACAAGATCTCTGAATCCCATCCCACCATCCTCCTTGGGTCTCGTGAGTGTCTTCCAATCCTTCCAGTGAACTTTTTTTTCTGATTCGTTGCCTCCCCACCAGAACCTGGCACACATGGATTCGATGTCCCCGCAAAGAGTCGTGGGGATTCTGAAACAAGACATTGCGTACGTAGAGATAGCCTGGATTACTGATTTGAGCAACACTTCCCATCCCCCATCCGAGAAAAAATGATTTTTTCCAGCTTCCTAGTCTCTTGGATACCCTGTCCCTAAGATACCCAAATTGAAGGCGTTTGCTTTGAGTTGTGAATGTGGGTAAGCCTAGATAGATGTCATGACCATGGCAGAACCTGGATGTTGAGGTAGGCCTTGGTAAACTGGATATTGTCTGAGGAGGTCATTTTGCTAAAAGTAATTGTCGATTTCTCGAAGTTGATCAGTTGACCAGAGGCCTTTTCATAACTATTCAAGCAGTGTCTGATCATCTGGACGTCTTCCTTATTGGTTTTGAAGAACATGAGACTATCATCAGCGAAAAAGAGGTGTGTGATCATGGGACTTCCTCTAGCCACCCTTATCCCATTAATCTTCCCGCTTTCGACATGAGCATTAATAATGGCCGAAAGGCCTTGTGAGACCAGGACGAAGAGGAAAGGAGAAAGTGGGTCTCCTTGGCGTAGACCCCTGGAGGGGGTGACCCGACATCTAATGGAGTTATTGATTTTAAAAGAGTAGGTAGGGGAAGAGACACACTCCATGATTAGTCTCGTCCAGCGGGAGTCGAAGCCCATACGGGTCATGATTCTTTCAAGGTAAGACCATTCCACTCTGTCGTATGCCTTACTCATATCCAGTTTCAATGATGCGTAACCCTGTTTACTTTTGTTATTCCTCAGCCAATGCATACATTCGTAGCCCAGAAGAATGTTGTCGGTGATAAGGCGTCCGGGGATGTAGGCACTCTGATTAGGGTCAATCAGCTGGCCAAGAACGAACCTAAACCGATTGGTGATAGCCCTGGCAATGATTTTGTAAAAGATGTTACAGAGGCTAATTGGCCGATAATCTTTCAAAGTTTTCGGATCTTTGGATTTTGGGATGAGGGTGATGATGGTAGGATTCTGATTCTTGAGGCTTTTGCCTTCATTGAGAATTTTAAGGGCCTCAGTAGTAATGTCGTTGCCGAAATCATCCCAAGTATTCTGAAAGAAAAGGGCCGTGAAGCCATCTGGTCCCGGGGCTTTGGAAGGATTGAGATCAAACAGGGCCTTGCGGATTTCATCTCGGCTGAAAGGCCTGATCAAATGGTTGTTCATTTCACCTGTCACCGAAGGATTAACAAAATTAGTAATGTAATTAATATCAGAGGGAGAGGGGCCATGAGAGTTAAATAAATCAGAATAGTAGTTGACAATGGTATCCTCAATATCGTTGGGGTCGATCAACACGGAGCCCCTCTCGTTCGTTATGGAATCTATGCGGTTTTGTTTAGGTCGGCCCGAGGCCGTCTTGTGGAAATAAGCCGTGTTTCTATCTCCCGAATTATTGACCCTGGATCTCTGTTTCCAATAAGTTTCCTCCTGGGAGAGCAATTTTTCAAGCTTACGTTCCAAGGTCTGAATTTTGGCCATCTCCAAGGGGAGTGATTCGTTATTGAGAATATCATTGATGTCTTTTCTAGTAGCGGCAATTTGACGACCCAAATTGTCCCCGTTATTTTTGGACCAATTCTTTAAGGACTTAGCCATATCCGAAAGCCTGTGTTGGAGTTTACAGTTAGCTCTCGTTTTTCTCCAAGAATCTACCAGCACGGATCTGTAGTCGTCCTCAAGTAGCCACCTATGTTCAAATTTGAAGTCCGGAATAGAGGTCTTGTCTGTAGTCTTAGGCTTGGGCATCAAGGAGAGGAAAATTGGCCTGTGATCCGACCCATAGTAGTCTAGATTCAAAGGGGAGGCATCCGGAAATAGAGCAAGCCATTGGGAGTTTGGCACAAAGCGGTCAAGTCTCTCCCGTATATTCTGAGAGCCCGATCTCATGTTACTCCACGTGAAAGACGGGCCAGATGCTTTAAGATCGTGTAAGTCCGTGTCCTGGAGTGCCTCGTGAAAATCATGCATGGCTTTGAACCGTTTAGGCGGTCCGCCTTGCTTCTCGTGGTCGTAAAGCATTTCGTTGAAATCACCACCTACAAGGCAACCAAGTTGGGTATTAGTATGGGTTTTGTGAATTTTGTGTAGTAGCTCCCAAGAAGTATAACACAAATGTTGAATGGGGTGGCCATAGAAACCGGTGAAATACCAACTTAATTGATTAGCAGAAATAAAGCAATCGATATGACCTAACGAATAAGACAACACCGAAATGTTAAGGTTATCATTCCACAAAATTACGAGACCACCACTTTTGCCCGAAGGGGCGACAGTAAAACAACCATGGAAATGTAACAAAGTACGCCATTTTGACATAATACAACTGGAAATTTTAGCTTCTGAAATGAAAACAAGATCGGGGGATTGATCTAGAAGGAGTCGCTGCAGATTTTTGAACGCCCGCTGTCCCCCGAGGCCACGGGCGTTCCAACATAGGTAATTCATGGTTGTCGGTGGGGTTGAGTCTCGTCAGCCTCCGTCGTTGGGTCGGTAGTGTCGTTGGTTTTCATGCTCGGGGTTTCCACCACCATCTTCTGTTTCTTGGGGTCGGCCATAGCAAAAAAATCTTGTTTGATGAGCCTCTTCAGGCCCGTTTTGAATCCATCTTCCTTCGGTTCACCAGCTTTGCCAGCTTTCTTGCCTGTTTGGTTTGCTTCGGAGGTGTCTCCTTCTCCATTTGGGTTGCCTGGAACATGAAGGGGTCATTGTATGTACCTGCAAACATGGATAACATCTCATTAGTCGGCATCAGCTCCGCCTCGGCCAGCGAGAGGGAATCAAGTTGAGGAGGATTTCCAGGGGCAATGGGCGGATAGAATGGGGAGTATTGGGGGGTTGGAGGTGTTCTGTTGAGGTTGATGCTCGGGCATGCCGGGGTAGAGGCCAGGTCTTTTGCTTCTGGGATCTGAAGACGTTGAGGAGGGAGAGCGGTCGTTTCTCTGACGGAAGCTGTCTTGGGACCGGATTTAGGATTTGGGTTGGGATCACTTTTTGGGAAGAGAATATCCCATCTCGGAGTCTCTAGAGGATTTGGTTTGCGAGTGTTGGCCTCGAGTCCATTCAAGTCGGGGTAGGGAATGGGTGAAACAGCGCGGTTTTTCGTCTTGATGAGGGACCACTCGGGGACGCACTTGGGGGAGGCGGGGCTAAGAAGCTCTTTCGGGGTCCTCGGGGATTGGCTTAGCAGCACATCCGGCTTTTTAGCATCGAGTCTGTCAAACTCTCTTGCAATAGATTCAAGAGACACCAAGCTTTGACCATTGGCCCTTAACCAGGAGCCGAAGTATCTCAGACCCTCCGGTTCGGTGTAGGTTCAATCCTTATCCAGGTGATTGAGGCGACCGTAATAGTAGCAGAAGACCGACAACTTTTCGTAGCGGAACAGAACCCTGCACGAAGACTCAGCAGTGTTGATGATGGCCCATCGGTGTAGAGGTTTACGCACGTCGACCATGGTACGCACCCTAACGCATTCTCCAAGAGCGACCCCGTCATAGTCACTTTTCACATCTAGGATCTCACCCAAGAGGCTGCCGAGATCTTTCGCCGCTCCCCTATTCATGGATCTGATCTGGAGCCCGTGAACCTGTATCCAGAATGGGGCTTCAAAGAGGGAGAAATCCGAAGGGCGTTCATCTCCCCTCATTCTGGAGAGGAGCAGCAGCGAGCCCCTGAAGTTCCACGGTTGCTTGTTGAAAACCTTATCACACTCTATTCGATCCGTAAATTCGAAGACGTAATACCCCGCCCCCAACAGTTTGATATCCAGTGGGATTTTGAGATCCCAGATTTTCGGGAGGCTTGACATTAAATCATGGATACCAATGAACTTTCTCATCGCAAGTTTTCCAACGAGGGCGTTAACCGGTGTGGCCAAGTTCTCCGGGTTAATGGTAATGGGGGTCTTTTCTTCATCAAAAATGGCGAGTTTGTCCCAGAGGGCAATGATGTCTCTGTCCATTGTTGTGAAACCTGCAAAAACCGAGAGAACACAGAGGGACGGACCAAACAGAGCAAGGTAGTTGTATAGGGAATTGTGGAGTGTAGTGTGGTTATTGATGGCCACAATAGGAATATATTTATAAGCAAATCTTGGCCGAATCAGTGGGTGATATGCTGTGGAGGTAATCATAAATGAGATTGCATAGGGAAGAGAAGGGAGCATGCTGGGCGGCACGACCATTTTGGGAAGGGGAACCGGTGAATGAAGGGCGGAGCGGGGGGATTCTCAAGCCCCAAACCCTAGAAAATCTAGGAGATAGAGAGGCTGAGCGGGAGAGTAGAGAGTCATCTCTACTATATATAAAGACAAACCTTTATGCAAAGCCAAATCACTTTATTTTAAAATATCTCTAATATAATTCTAATTTTAAATTTAATCTTAGCCATTCATTTATATTTTTTAATCTCTACCCTACATTATATGAGATATTATAAATTTTATATTTATTTCATTTTTTTTAAATTTATTATTTTACAATTGCCAATTTTCTTTCCTACGAGATAATTTTTTTATTTTTGATGTTCGATTTTTTATTTTGCAGAAATTTTGTTTTTTATGTTCAATTTTTTGATTTGCAGGAATTTTTATTTTGCAAGTTCTTACTTTTAAATTTAATTATTTTTATTAAATGATGTTTTGTTTTTATTTGATTAAATATTTTTTGTTCTTTTAATGTTCAATTTTTTGTTTACCTATTACCATTCACCTACATGTGTTTTTAATATGGTCATTATAATACTACTTTTAAAATTATAATATCAGATGATTTATTATCTTCGAATTGTAAAATTTGCATATATATCATATTTATAAATATTAAAAATTTAAAAAATATGATTAGAGTTAACTAAAATTGATAAAATTTATATTTTTAAAATATTTAGTTTAAGAGTAATTTTTTTTTATTTCATACTGCGTAACACGTGGGGTTACATTCTAGTATATGAATAAAACGGTGTTAAAAGGTCCTGAAACAAATATATGAATAAATTACACATAATCCAACTGATTTAAAGGCTGCATTTTTTGCAATATAATTTAATTAATTTATAGTTATATGTTTTCCATAATTTATCTATTTTTTCAAACCGTTTATCGTTTGAGTTGGTCTCCCATGAATCAGGTTTATGTTATGAACTTGAATCATACTATACTCTAAATAGGATTAAATGTCATGAATTAAAAATAAGATTCATAACATAAACCAAGTATATATAAATTTTTGTCATATCGTTTCTGACTGCGGCACGAGATGCTAACTACCTTTTGAATCCCACATACTACTTGTTTTTTTTTTTTTTTAATTTTATTGAATACTTAATTTAATTATAATAATCTTTTAATAGTACAATATTATATATGTGCAATATTTTTAATTTATTTCTAAATTATAAATAATAGGTTTTCTTAAATAATCAATATATTTCCAATTAAGAGATTAACTAAATCAAATAGAAAAAAGGTTCTTGACCTAATTAATGTTTTTAATCCTTTTTTTAAAAACAATAAATGTTTAATCCTTAATTGATTGATAATAAGTGATTCTTATCTTAATTAAATTTGTGAATATGAAAATAAATAAACGAGAATGATATAGAGTCCACCAGTGGGAACTATAATTATGCACATCATCTACGTGGCCGAAGACGTGACAATGCCATATAATATTTTTTTTCCAGAGGCACCTCATATATATATTTTTAGATATTTTGGATTTGTTGCAATATTTTTTTTTGAGTAACACTCATGTGATCCAGGTTCACACGTGAACTCTATCATCATATTATGTAAAAAAATCATTTATTATCATAAAAACTTTCATTTGTTTAAATATATAAAGATTTTCTAAAACAAGTTATTGCTTTTTTCATTAATATGATGATTTTTACATATCAAATGATGTAGTTTTTATATATAACAAATGATTTTTAAATAAGCGAGTTCATAAGCGTTTAGCAGCGCCTATATCTGATTTTTTTTTTTTTTTTCATATTTACAATAAAATCTTTTCTCCCTTCTTTTACACCTCTTTCTTACGTAAAACTGAACACACAAAAAAAATAAAATTGTCTTGGAAATTGATCAAGCTCTCTCTCACCCTCTCCCTTAGATATTTTTCTTCAGACGTTGACTGCAGAGTTTTAAGTACACCATAAAGAAGAAAGTCTCAATTTTTACAAAAAAAATGGACTTTTTTGGATTGGTACTACAAATTAAATTATTTGATTAATTCATCAAGAAATTAAAGTATTTGATTGAATTTCATTTCAAAAATTCAACCTGTTAGTACATTTGAATAGAGAGGACAACGGCGCGACTACGCTGTGAAAACCATCACCTTCACCCCGTCCCGTATTTCCACATGTCAAAACAGGAAAGTCGAATTACCTGCTGTCAAGAGTCTTTTTTATACAATAAACATTCGACTTCATTTAATTTATTGTTAAAAAATATATAATAATAAAATAATTACGATAACAACAAAAATGGTGGCATAAAATACCTCACAAAATATTGAACTCTTGCGTCAATTGTCTGGGCGTGGGATGTTAAATCTTTTATTTTTAAGACTGTGAACTTTCTGTTGAATTTTGAAACAATTTTATTTTTTGTTTTTTTAATTTTACGCACGAAAGAGACAACGAGTGGTGTGAAAAAAGGGATAAAAGATTTTATTATAAATATGGAAAAGAAAATATATAATTATGGTATAAATTTAAATCAAATTCAAAATATCTAAAAATATATACGAGGTGATTAAGAAAAAGAAAATCATATGTGGCATTGTCACGTCGTTAGCCATGTAGGCGGTGAGCACAATTATATTGCCACTGATGGGCTCTATATCATTCCCGATGAAATAAAAGTCTTGGGTAAGTTTGGACAGGAATTTAGGGGTAGATTTTTTTTCGCCTTATATTGATAGCCCAAACTCTTTTTTGTTTTATCTTAATATTTTTTATTTTTGTCTTTTTATAACATATTTATCCTTACTAACTTAATGTTTATTCTTATATTGATAGTTCAAAATCTTTTTTACCTCACTTTTAAAATTATTACATATAAAATCAAGAAATGTTAAATAAAATGTGATATATTGAAAATATATAAATGCACTGAAAAATACAACTTGTTTACACTGAAACCAGGAGTGATGGGATGACCATGAATCATTCCATGGGAGCTGTGCAACGAGCCTGTGGCCACCAACCTATCGGGATCCTCCAGATACAGGTAGCAAAAGGTCGTTGGCTGTTCGAATAAGATATTTAGTTAGAAAATTTTGATACACTAGTCTTTAATTAAAACAAATGTGAGACATGCATATCTGATACCTGTGAGACGTTTTGAAGTGCCTCAATAAAGTCGTCCCTTGGGTTAGCTGAAAACATAGCATTAGCGACACTATGTTCACAGCTTGCTCCACTCGACGACATTCCGTGGCTCAATCTTTTCTCAAACCTCAAACGTTCCACATCTTTAGTCAACTTGGCAACTGTTCGTTAGTATACCCATCATATTCATGGCTTGAAGACCCGGTGTCATTGCTAAAGATGTCTTAAATCACGCCATATCCGACACTCCGTGGCGGTAGGGATGCTCCTAGCGACCCATAGCCGTCCAAGCAGATCATCGGGGGCGATCATGCGAATGTCGTCAAAGCGTCATGGTGCGAGATAGACGCTCTCAATCACAAAAAACAAAAGATTATTATTTAATTATTTGTTTATAAATAATAGTTTGTAATTGAAAGATAAATTAATGGATAGATTACCACTTCTTCGATGATCGTTGTGCATTGGGATCGTGAATATTCCCGTCTCAACCCTTTACGGTAGTGCGAAATAAGTTGAAGCGGGTAACAATAGGCTCACTCTCTCCAAATTTTTCTTCTTTTCTCTTTTTCTACGATAGTGATGAACGTGTCCCTTTATTAGATATATTAAAAGTGAATATATAAAAAAAAAATTAAAAGTTAGGATTTTGATCTCACCATATTTTCTCTTATTCGTGCATAACCTTTGTTGGATCCACGATATCGCGCCTCTATCGACTTGGCTTGAACGATTTTTTTTTGCTAGCCGATCCTACAAAGTATAATAGAAATATGATAAAACTTTGAAAAACTTAGGGCATTAGAAATTGAGGAAATGACATTGATCAATTTTACACGAAATCATCCTCCATTGCTTCCGCTTCACAAACTCCTCAAAGATGGAGCCACCATAGGGTTATTTCGTCGCAGGAGGCGGACTAGCCGAGTAAAGACCGGTTCGGATCTCGTGTGTTACTTCTCAACCAAGTCCAGGAAATTCTTGGCCATTACTCCACTTGCGACAATATTTGCTTCTTCTTTGTGAGGTCAAGGCCTCTCGAAGGTAGTCTATCTGCATATAACATAACAATTTAGTAAATTTAAGGGTCATACTACAACTTTCAATAAATATATAATTAACATACCGTAAGCTCGTCCCATAATCTTTCCTTCAAAGGAGTCAGTTTGGGGTTACGCCAGTCGTTGGCTGGCAAAGACTATAGGGATCACGCTCGACAAATGACTCAATGTAGAAGGACAATGACTCACTCTCTTTTCCTATCGTCTGTCAAACTCATTGAGCGATAAGCGCAATAACATAGTATTTAATTAGGTTCAACGATCAATCAATATATTTATCGATTTCAAAACTGTTCAATTGTAATAAAATTACGAAGTGTTTTCCCCTTGCTCTGAGCTCTCTTAATAGATGACATTGTAACTATACCCCGAGTGCGCTTCTCCCGGAGTCTGCTAGTGGTGGTGGGAGCATCGGTGTCACACTCTCTCAAGTCATCATATCGCCATGATCTCCATCGAGAATCTTCATCATCTCGGGGATATGGCAAAGCGAGACATGATCCGTAAAAGCGAAGAAAGAAACAACATTTAATAAACAAAAAAAAACAAACAATATTCACAACCAGGATGTTTCATACATGATAAGAACTATCTATCAAATTATACATGATACATCTACTTATAAGTTACATCTGATCATCTACTTATAAATTAAAATTTGGGTTGATAACATACTCTTTATACTATGAACACATGTGTATTAGCTAGGCTTGAATGACTAAGTGTATTAGTGTGCATACTCTCATACAAGAGCAACATACTATGAACACATGTGTATTAGTTCATGCATACTCTCATACAAGAGCAACAAAATTAACTAAGTGTTATAAACAACAAAATTAGTTCGGTTCAAAAAAACAACAAGAGCAACATATATAATATGAATAAAGCTAAAGCTTGAAAATTCAATGGAAATACGACTTGAGTTGAGGCCTATAAATATTTCAAAGAGATATTAATTGCCTATAAAATATTTAATGGAAGACCTATTCATTTGATTTTTTTTTTAACACGTTATATTGACTTACTCATATATTAATGTTCAATTCAATTTGTATAATCATATTTATAATGTTCAATCTGAAATATGCAATATGAATAAAGCTACAACTTGAAAAAAAGTAAAATTAAAGATTGCACAATTCTTTGTACCAACTAAGTGTTATGGGGCGGTAGGGGAGGATGGGAGGATAAGGCGGTAATGAGAAAGGAGGCGGGGAGGCCTTGTTGTGAGGAGAGGGGGAGGGGGGCTTGACGATTTGGGGAGAGGGAGATTTATTTACGGCAATGACTAGCAGTCAACAGCGACAATGACGATTTGGTTGAAGCGGAAAACCGGCAATGGCGATTTGGTTGAAGGTTTTTTGGCGATTCGGGGAGAAAAATTGGAGAGAAAGAAATGAAGTCCGAGCTAGGTCTCGGTTCATATATATATATATATATATATATATATAAAAATAAAACAATGGTTATTAACCGTTGTCCAAGTGTTTCTTAGGCAAGACGGTTAGTAACCGATGTGCAAGTGGTATTAGACAGCGGTTTGAAACCGTTGTCAAGGATTTATTCTTGGGGCGGTTTCAAACCCGCTGTCTATTTTTTTTTTTTAAAAAACCGCTCTCCAAGTTGTTACTTGGAGAGCTATTTGAAAAAAGGGTTGTCCAAGTGCA
This sequence comes from Stenogyne calaminthoides, assembly GCA_037126765.1. Lineage (NCBI taxonomy): Eukaryota > Viridiplantae > Streptophyta > Magnoliopsida > Lamiales > Lamiaceae > Stenogyne > Stenogyne calaminthoides. The sequence continues at coordinate 338,507 of JBBCBC010000036.1, read as the reverse complement.
GCTGTGCAAGCTCAAATGTGTAGTAGTGCTTACTCCTAGTGCGTTTGTAATTTTATATAATAAAATGTGAGTTATTTGTAGTTTTATCTTCTTGTTTGGATAAATTAGTGTTTTAATTTTTAAACGTGGATCGACATCGTTTAATTTTTATAGTTAGGATGTCACGTCATTCATGGTTAGAAGGTATTTTGTTCGTGAGCTTGAATTAATTACAAAAAATTATTAATTTTTTTTACCAAAGTATGCATGCTTGGTTCTGGTGTTTCAAGATGGGTAATAAGAATGTAATAAAAAATGTGTTTGGTGCATAAATTTCATTCCTTGAATATTGTTATCATATTCTAAAATTAAGAAATGGGTCATTCCTTTCAATTTTCTGAGGTATGACTTTCATTTTTTGATAATATTTTTAATTTATTTTTATCTCACATTCTTTAATAAAGCTAATCACCTCACATTCTTTAACCATTTACCAAGTATCATAATTGTACGGCGCATGCACGTTTCATTCTTCACTATTAGTATTATTATCATTCTCATTTACATTCATTATAAGAAATCAAGCACCCAAATATCAAATTAGATTACAATTTTTGAAAAGGTGGTAATTTTATTTGCAATTACATTATTTTTTAAAGAGACAAGTATGTAAGGTTAAAGAGTACGTGTTAGAGATCGGTTCAAGTTGTAATTTATACAATAAAATTGAGATTTTAGTTTAAAGATTAAGAAATGGTTAGGCATGCTTTCAAGAAAAAAAAAGTTAGGCATAATGCATCAAAATGTTTATAAATTATCAAATATTCTTTTTTTTTTAAATTCATCAATCCAGGGCTTAAAAGATGACAAAGCTATCAATTTAAGGCTTGAAAGAATTTTTTTTATTCAAGGCTTGGAAGATAGAATACTATCAATACAGAGCCTGAAAAATATAAACTATCAATTTAAGGCTCACACATTTTAAGGTCATGTTTGACACTTATATTTCACGTTCTTATTTCATATTCTTATTTTTTCCATTTTTAGAGTTTAATTAGGGTTCGGGATTCAGGGCTTAGGGTTCACGGTTTATGGTTCAGCGTTTAGGGTTTAGAGTTTAGTGTGAAGCATGATCTTAGAATGTGTAAGTCTCGAAATGATAATTTCTATATTTCAGGCACTGAATTTATAATTTTCTTCTTCCAGGTCTTCAATCGATTGAAAAAATCTTCCAGACCTTAAATTGATAGTTTTACCATCTTTCAGACCCTGAATTGATAAAATTCCAATATTTTTCTACAATTTTCTATATCCATTTTATTTTAAAAATTCTTCTTTATCTCACAGGCTTCCTCCAGACCAAAACATAATGTATTAAGTTTTCGGTTCAATTTGATGACCCTTTAAATGATGTGCATGTCACCTTTTTTAAGTTTGATTATCTATAAAAGTTTCGCAAGTCATTTCGAATATTCATCACCAGAAGTATTGGCTTAAAACCATTAAAAAATATATATTTTAATGTTAATAAATTTAAAATTCATACAGTTGGGAGATGGATTTAATAAATATATATGATTTTGATTAAGATCCCAAAACCCCTAAGTATGACATGTTCAGAATGATCTTGATAGTTGAGTCAGGATTCAGTTTTAGAATATTCAGGATGTTATCTGCAGAATGTATAGTCAGCAGATATAGTTCAGAATAGGTTTCGAAGACTCGATGGGATCTTGAAGAAGCGAAGACTCAAGACAAAGATTGATGTATCGGTCAAGAGACTCGAGAAGACCTCAAGACTCGAGAAGACCCTGAAGACCCAAGAGACTCTGAAGACGCAAGATCGTTAAAAATCAAGATCGAAGATCAAGAATATCGATGGCACAAGAATTATCGATGACTTCAATGAGTATCTTTGAATGCTCAAGATAAACTCAATGTTCCGAGGCAATTGAATATATCTATCTGAAGGATGTAATACTGAGAAAAACGCGATTCCTTAGAAAGTTAGATATTGCCAAGACATTCAAATGCAGACAAAAGGAACTAAGTCAGAAGTGTTGTTAAGGTTATATCAAACTCAGAGTTTGTAACCTAAAGGAGCCGTTGAAGATGTCTACCTTTAACTGGAGACAAAAATCAAAAAGAGGAAGATGACCTTTGTACCATATCGATTAATCGACAAAGGATGTGTCATTTGTAAAAAGATGTCGGATGTACAAAAGTTCTGCATCGCAAAAAAGGTGAAGAATTTACATGAAAGGCTATTGCCTTAAAACGTGTTAGGGAGTTTCAAACCCTAAATATAGCCCGTTTCTCACACACCATAAGAGGAACTCACGGGTTATCTCTCCAGATATAGTTTTCAAAAGTGACCTTGGTGTTTGCCTATAAATACTGGTGACCCTCTACATTGTAAGGTTACGGGAAATTTATACGCAACTCAAGAGCTCATACTTATTCTTGCAAAAGTTAAAGCACTCGAAAAACTTAGAATTTCCCAAGTGCTTCTATATTGAAGAGAGCTCACTAAACTAAGCCTAGCTTGATAGTCATATCCAAAGCTTAGTTGAGATATCCTAACCCTTTGCATTGTGCTTTATTGTAAAGGATATCTCATCCTAGTTGGAAACCAACCGAGAAACCCCAAACCCTTGAGAAGGTAGTTGGAGTGTGTTTGTTGGTGAGAAAGAGTTGTAAAGAGTTAGTAAACTACGCGGAGTAGTCAGAAAACTATAGAGGAGAAGTTAGTAAGCTACAGGGGTAGTCTGAAAGCTTGTTTGTGTTTGAGTAAGTAAACTACGGAGGTAGTCGAAAGCTCAAGGTCGGGTTGAGTAAGTAAACCACGTGGAGTAGTCGAGAAAAACTCGGGGCGAGTTGAGTAAGTAAACTACTGAGGTAGTCGTAAAGCTCGAAGTTGATAGTGAATTTCTCTCGAAGAGTCGGGGAGAGTGGACGTCGGAGCTTGAGTCTACGAACCACTATAATTGTTGTGTTCTTTATTGCTTTCCTTATCGGCTTAATCGTTGCATTGACTTGTTTTTGAAAGTATACTTTTCTTTGGTATTGGTTGGAATCAATCCTTTGAAGTTGCATAAGTGAATCTGACTTAATCACTATTTTCATAAAGGAATGTTTTTCAAAGAAAGCTTAAAACAAGTATAAACTAAGGGCCAACCATTCAAGACGATCGAGTAGCTAGAACAGAGATAGTTACCAAAACCGAACTCTCTTCGAGGATTGAAGTAAGTTAGTTATATCGATCCAAGCAACTCGGGATCTCTCGACACTCGGGACTCGGTTGGGATTATCCGAGGTATCTGAAAGCAAATTTCGGGATCACCATCTTAGTAGACTTTGACTCAGAGCGATCTGTCTTCTCGAACCTAATCTTGAGATTATCGACCCAAGTGATCTCTCAGAAGAAAAGTTTTAAAAAAATCTTGAACACGTGTATTCCCCCATACACTTGTAAGACTTCGTTTGCAGGGACCAATAAGTGGTATCAGAGCAGTGGTTCAACTTGACCACCTGCTGTGTTGACCAAAGTTTTATTTTCAAAAAATACTTGTGGTCTATTTGAACTGATCTTATTTGCTGAAACCTTTTATTTTTCAAGAGATCAGAAAAATGTCTTCTAAAAAACTTCCCATGTTCTCAGTGGAGAACTATGACCTATATGGAGATCGAGAACGAGGCTCATCTCGTATTCCAAACATGAGCGTATGTGGAGAGTGGTCTCTCAAGGACCATTCCAATTTCTTGTAGTGAATCCAGGAGAGCGAAGATGAGAGAATTGATCCTAGAGCAGAATTTCCTAAGTCTGATGACCAACTGACTCCGGAGGAGAGAAAGTTAGTCAATCTAGACTACATTGCAAAAGACACACTATACATGGTATGAGTTCTTTGTCTCACTTGAAAGCACAACCAACTCAAAGCCAGAAGAGGAGGCTCTGCATATGATTCGACTGGCTAAACTTACCCAACTAGTCGCAAACCGACCAGACCAGGAGTTTGCAAAAGAGGTAATTGAATTCATCTATAACTTGAAGATAGATGAAGAGGATTGTATGCATTCTAAGATTACTGTATCACACTTAGAGCAGTCGTCCAAATACATCGATTTTGAAAGGGATCTGTATATAGTTCCAAAAAATCTGAATGATATTTTTGAGCTCTGTGATAGAGGAGAGGATCCTACGATGTATATGTCGGGTAGAGAGCAGGAGTACTTAGATAGGATTGCTGAGAATCCTGTTAAGTTTGAGGCGACATTGCATAAGAGGCACTTAAAGCCACAATATCGTGTGTTGATGGATATTGTGAGCAAGTGCATCATGAGTCTTGCGGGGAGTTTTGAGCGGATCAAGACTCAAGCTCAGATTGATGGCGGCAATAGAGGCCTCACCCTTACCCGACTTCAACCGGGTGAAATTTCTAATTCAGACGGTGAGTGAGCAGACCAAAGTTTTGAAGAAGGTTGACGGGACAATCTCAATAAAAGGCAAGATCCACCATGCCACCAAAATTTCTTACATTTTGGAGATGTGCAGAGAGGAGGAGGATATCTTCGCCAATTCGACCCCATTCCCTAAGTCCAAAATTCTCTTTAAGCCCATTCTTTGCAAAAGCGAGGCCATCGGGGAAGAGAGAAAAGAAGGTAGAATCACCGATTTCTTGGCCGATAAAGAGACTCAACAAACCGGGGGAAGGTTTTGTTGGAGGCAAAGATGGAGCAGGGTGCAAAAATAATGAAGCAGAAGAACCTTGCCCCAAAGAGCAGAAGATTGGTGGTTCTCACCGATGAAGATGGTAGTGATTCTGAGGAGATTCAACCTGAGGGTCAAACCGCTCAGAGTTCGCCATTGCAAGTTTTGGCTCAGGTTATCTCCAAGGCACAAGACCAAACTGAGGAACAGGTCTTCTCTGAGGTGCTTGAGACATCTCTAAGTTCGCATAAAATTTCTCGGGAAATTTTCAAAGGAACTCAGACCAGAGATTCCTCTTGAAAAAGTGTCACCAGACAAATAGAAGAGCCAACTCGTAACCAAACGGAGGAAGTGTGTCACCAGCCCCGTAACCCACTCGGGATGCAAACCGAGGACTGATCAAGACAACCTTCAGAGGCTATTGAGACTCAGGAGCGTAATATTCTTGATGAGCTCTCGAAAGTGATCTACTTCCGATCCTCGCAGGCTTCAACCGAACAGAGAGAGCCCGAGATGGAAGGGGGAGAGGTCAAGAAGGCGCGAGTGGAGGAGCAAGGGGAACGGTTCATTCTTGGACCGCTACCGAGCTCGGCTCATACCCCGATCTGCAAGATGTTTTCTTGATTAAGGACAAGCTGTGTTCATCCTCAATCGACTCTTCCCGAGATGCTTGATATTGCTTTTCGAGGGGAAGATCTGGTGGAATGAGGAAACAACCTTTTCGACCGACTTCTCGGGGTTCGAAGGACAAAGCTCGGGATGAAAAACTCCGATTTTGATGAATTTGGTTCGGAGGAAGTTAGTAAAAGAAAAAGCTCTTGAAGTTGTTGCCCCAAGCCGGAGACAAATCTCAAGATGGAGATGGGGACCAACAGGGGAGATGTTGAGAAGCGGTCTCAGATGGAAAAAGGAGACTTCATTGGTCGATCAACTGAAATTGGTCAACCTCAGATTGAAAGTTAGAACTCTTGGTACCTTTTGGCACTATCAACAATTATGCCAAAATTCTTGAAAGTCCTATCTTTAATTTCAATTGTCGATAAAACAGACCGAGGCTCGATTGGAGGCCGGAGCTCGGAGTTGAAGTGAAGCTTCAGTGCGGAGCCGACCCTCAGATTGTACCGAACCACGGGGTGATTAGAGGCAAAGACAGAGATGCGGAAGATTCCCGAGATTGATCTCACCCCTTGATGGAGAAACTTGAGAAGGTTGAGCCAATGATGATCAAGATTGCTCGGATGGAAGAAACATTGGTCAATCAAGCTCAAAAGATGGAAAGTCTTAGTCACTCTTCTTGAGTTGGTGCAAATTCAAAACACTCGACCACCCCAGATGACCTCCATGGAAGGAAATTTGAATGAGAAGTTCGGAGAGAGTCAAGGAAATTTGAAGTTAAGTGATGAAATCAAGCGTAAAACACCGGGAGAGTTCGATTTTCTAGAGGTGAAACCTGGCGCGAAAAAGAATGAGGTGCTAATCAAGTCTCTTTGTTGAGGAAATGAGCTCATTGCTCATGACCAAGATGACGAGATGTTCAAGGAAGCACTCTTCGGCGGTTGCCCACTTATCGAAGAATTTTCGTGGCCAAGAACCATCTAAGGAGAATTTGGAAGATTTAACAAGATCGAGATAGCGAGGAGAAGTTCATTTGTGTGAGTAAAGAGCAATATCACATGGACACAACACTCTCCAGACTTCTTCCAAATTACGGTGCCAAGAAGGGGGAAAAGGAAGCTAAAGATCTCAGAAAGTTCATGGCACGTACTTTGGAGAAGAAGGCTCAGAAAGATGCTGAAATGTATAATCTAGCCAAAGCCTTTAAAGAAGTCGAAGCTACTGAGAAGTTGAAGTTCGCTTAGGTAGAGAAGCCTATCTACACTCGAGTTTCTGAGCAAACCATGCTTGATGTTGCAAGAGAGAAACTGAGTGCTAGAGCAAAAGTTGGAACAAGCCAGGCTGCTGCTGAATTGCCTATGAAGAGGAAAGTCTTGGGCGTTGTTCAACCCTGAAAGCAAAGCGTCTGCGAAGGCTTCAAGCCAATCCAGAGAAAGTTTGATTCGGATGATGAAGAAACGGAAGAATCACGAGTCTCAACCTCGGAAGAAAGTCTTCAACACGAGAGATGCTCAAGACACTCCAAATAGAACAAGCTAAGAAAAGCTTGCCGCCGGTCTCGGGAGGCGTTTGTGATCAGAAAGAAGATAGACGAAGAGCAGAAGCGAAGGAGTGAATTTAGGAAGTTTGCGAGCAAGAGGAAAGGAGCATCAAAAGCACTAAAGTAGCCCCACTTTGATAAATGGATGCCCATCAAACTCAACGATATGTGGGAAGAAGTTAAGAGAACCTTCTGGTTCAATTATGATGTTCTCAGGGAATGGAGAGGGGAAAGCTCAGATCAGAATGAAGCTTCAATTGAATATCTTCTTATCTTCTATCCAAAGTATCTACAAAGCTGGATTAACTTTGCGGATGAAGGAGATGTACAGATAGTGGCCCCTGGTCCATATTCCTATCCACCTCCAAGACTTGGTAATGTCTTGGTGAATGAGAAGGCCATTACTCAAGAAATTGCTCAGTATGCTGGTCAGCTGGGTCTAACAGGATACAGTCCGGATATCATAAAAGAGAGGAATGAGCTGAAGAAGAGATTTTTCGGAATGTTCGACCTGGAGGTGCCCGCTGATGAAGTTGAGAATGAAGCAAACTGAAGAGCAGAAGACTGAAGAGCCAAAATCTGAAGACCGAAGACTGAAGACTCAGAAGATTCTGTAATCTTTAAATTTTTTTTGTCTTTTTGATTTTGTTGATAAACTCATTGTAATCTGTAATGGGATACCAATCATCAATGAAGATTTATCATTATGCTCAAAAGATAATATCTCATTATCTTATTTACATGTCTTTTATTTTGATATGCCTGAATGAATGTCTCTGAACTGATTGTATGATGATAAGGGAGAAATTGTCTGAATATGGGGGAAATTGTTTAAGTATTTAGTAATGAACTACTTAAAGAGATTCATTACTGAAGAAACTGTTAAATGATTTAAATTGATTGGGAGACTCTCTGAATTTGTTAGGAGTTTCTCTGATTTAAGAAATTGTTGGGAGACAACCAATCTTGTAATAGGATAAACTGAAACCTGAGTATAGGTTATATGTCTGTAACAAGATAGGTTTTGGCATCATAAAAAAGGGGGAAATTGTTGGGAGATGAATTTAATAAATATATATGATTTTGATTAAGATCCCAAAACCCCTAAGTATGACATGTTCAGAATGATCTTGATAGTTGAGTCAGGATTCAGTTTTAGAATATTCAGGATGTTATCTGCAGAATGTATAGTCAGCAGATATAGTTCAGAATAGGTTTCAAGACTCGAGAGGATCTTGAAGAATCAAGACTCATCACAAAGATTGATGTATCGGTCAAGAGACTCGAGAAGACCACAAGACTCGAAGACCACGAAGACTCAAGAGACTCGAAGGCCTTAAGATCGAAAATCAAGGCGAAGATCAAGAATCTTGATGGCACAAGAATTTCGATGACTCAAGAGTATCTTGAATGCTCAAGATATAAAAACGAATGTTCCGAGGCTTTGAATATATCTATCGAAGGATGTATCTTGAGAAAAACGCGATTCCTTAGAAAGTTAGATATTGCCAAGACATTCAAAATTGACAAAAGGAACTAAGTCGAAGTGTTGTTAAGGTTATATCAAACTCGAGTTTGTAACCTAAAAGAGTCGTTGAAGATGTCTACCTTTAAGCTGGAGACAAAAATCAAAAAGAGGAAGATGACATTTGTACCATAATGACACCGAAAGTGATGTGGTCATTTGTAAAAGATGTCAGATGTACAAAAGTTCCAGACTGCAAAAAGGTGAAGACCGGCTACATGAAAGGCTATCGCCTAAAACATGTTAGGGAGTTTCAAACCCTAAATATAGCCGTTTCTCACACACCATAAGAGGGAACTCACGAAGTTATCTCTCCAATGGATAGTTTTCAAAAGTGACCTTGGTGTTTGCCTATAAATACTGGTGACCCTCTACATTGTAAGGTTACGGGAAATTTATACGCAACTCAAGAGCTCATACTTATTCTTGCAAAAGTTAAAGCACTCGAAAAACTTAGAATTTCCCAAGTGCTTCTATATTGAAGAGAGCTCACTAAACTAAGCCTAGCTTGATAGTCATATCCAAAGCTTAGTCGAGATATCCTAACCCTTTGCATTGTGCTTTATTGTAAAGGATATCTCATCCTAGTTGGAAACCAACCGAGAAACCCCAAACCCTTGAGAAGGTAGTTGGAGTGTGTTTGTTGGTGAGAAAGAGTTGTAAAGAGTTAGTAAACTACGCGGAGTAGTCAGAAAACTCTAGAGGAGAAGTTAGTAAGCTACAGGGGTAGTCTGAAAGCTTGTTTGTGTTTGAGTAAGTAAACTACGGAGGTAGTCAGAAAGCTCAAGGTCGGGTTGAGTAAGTAAACTACGTGGAGTAGTCAGAAAACTCAGGGCCGAGTTGAGTAAGTAAACTACGAGGTAGTCAGAAAGCTCAGAAGTTGATAGTGAATTTCTCTGAAGAGTCAGGGAGAGTGGACGTAGGAGCTTGAGTCTCTGAACCACTATAATTGTTGTGTTCTTTATTGCTTTCCTTATATGTGCTTAACTGTTGCATTGACTTGTTTTTTAAAGCATATTTTTTACTGATATTCAGTTGGAATCAATCCACTGAAGTTGCATAAGTGAATCACAGCTTAATCACTATTTTCATAAAGGAAGGTTTTTCAGCAAAGCTTAAAACGAGTATAAACTAAGGGCCAACCATTCTGCACGACTGAGTAGCTAGAACAGATAGTTACCAAACTGAACTCTCTTCTGAGGATTCAGTAAGTTAGTTATCTGATCCAAGCAACTCAGGATCTTTGACACTCAGGACTCAGTTGGGATTATCTGAGGTATCTGAAAGCAGCTCAGGATCACTGTCTTAGTAGACTTTGACTCAGAGCGATCTGTGCTTCTCAGAACCTAATCTTCAGGATTATCTGACCCAAGCTGATCTCTGTAAGAAAAGTTTTAAAAACACTGAACACGTGTATTCCCCCCCCCATATACGTGTAAGACTCGTTTGCACCGGGACCAACACATACTCCTGATAGTTAACGGGAGTATTATAGTTGCACGAAAGTATTATTTAACGGGACTATTAAATAAATAAAAAATCCATTAATTTTTTCGTAAATTTTTTATACTTGAAGCTGAAAGTTTTTTTTAAATAAAATTTAGTTCACAGACATATAGAATAAATTAAATCCTGATAATTTAGGGATTTGTTAATGCATTATGGTTAATAACTATTCATAAAAACTTTTATAAAATAATTTTATGCATAAGATGTGATATTTTTTAGATTTTTGTAATATATTTTAAATAAAATATTATAAAAACGAGCACATGTATCACGTCTCTTACTTGAGTCAGACTCATTTAAGACTTCTTCCATATGACATAAATTTATTTGAGACCATCTCACAAGTCTTATTTGGTGTGTTCAGTTTTTGTGCGAATTTTCACTCACTTATCTCATTTCTACCCGCACACGAGTTGTGCACATGATCAGTGTCCGTCTAACTTCTGTTCACATATTTAACCAAATTAGAAAAATTAACGTTTGATAACACTGATACCATGACCTATAATTGTCTAATTATGATTGAAAAATAAAAAAGTGCAAGTTAGAGGATGAATTTCAAAATTTGAACGTTAAGAGAATAAAAACTAAAACTCGGGAAAGTTAAAGGACGAAAAGCAATATTTTTCCATTTGATGTATGATATAGTAATACCATGATCTAGTATTGCCGGTCATAGGACTATAAAACAAAATGTAATTAGAGGATGAATTTCACAACTTAGAAAAATTAAAGGATGAGAAAATTATTCCCCAGTTGAATAATAATCTTTTAAAGGTCAAACTAATCACAAAGTCAAATTAAAAACAATATTTAAAAGTGTGACTTTGTATGCTAATGATATATTCACCACAGTATGATTATTTAAGTATTAGATTATAGACTTGGCCTCATGAACTTATTATTTAAGTATTAGATTATAGACTAGGCCACATGAACTTCAGCTTTAGACCACCTTGGATTGTAACCCCATCAATTATTAATATTAGTAGAACATTATTTTGATATATAAGTCTACATCACTCACTTAAATACACTAATACTTCAATTTTGTCAATTTCCAACCAGCTCCTTAAAAAAAATGTACCAAGTCCAATACTGATGATAAAAATATGTAACGATAAATACAACAAAATATTTAAGATTCAAAAAAAGATGAAAAAGAAAATTAAAGATGTCTTGTTTTCTTGCCTTTTTTTCTTTTCTATGATCCCTCCTCTCAAAGGGGGAATCTAGCTAGACTTGACTTACACACCATGAATAATTGTGGTGTAAGATTTGATTCGGTTAGTGCTATATTCGTTGTCCCTAAATTCACTAAAAAAAAAAATTAATAAAAAATTAAAATAACACTCATGTGAATCATGCCTATAAATGAACTCTACCACTGTTATTTGCAAGAAATTATCACTGTTATGCACAAAAAATTTAACGTTTAAAATATAAAGCAATTTTTAGTAATAATAAATATTTTTATACATAACAGTGATACTAAAAAAAATCGAGTTTACGGTGAACTCACTATCAACAAATTAACGTATGCAAAAATTGATTAGAATATAAAAAAGCAGTGGTGGAAGTAGCTTAAGTAGAGGCAATAAATTATGTATTGTTATATACTGACTAGTGAGGAGAAAGACGATTAATGAAAAAGCGCAGTTTGAAGAAGCACCACCAGCTTCTACTATTGGAACAATACACCTCCTTCCTTTTTGGATGATTCTTCTAATTAATTAATTATGACAAAGTTTGATGTCGAGATGCATCTCACATGTGAATGTGATTAGTGCTATGTATTGTTTATCTTGTCCACCCAACTAGCCTGTAATGTATACACCAGTGTTATTAATTTCCGATTTGATCAGGAACCGATCATGACACTGGTCTGGTTTTTTGTTGTATATCGATTTAAGATAAAATTGGTGTGAAAGAATCGGGTTAAATCTGCCACTCAGTAAATCGTTTAATTCGACTTTTTAATCCTTTTTTATTACAAATAAATTATGAGGTTTCAAACCATGCATCTGTGCGTAATAAACCAATGTGGATTGTTGTTCCATATTCTAAATTAAGTTGGATCGTCCTGATTTAAACATCCTAATAATACTGTATTATTTTGTACACTTATCAGTTATCACATATTAATGTGTCAGTGAGGGTGGGTCCTATGGCAATTTCAGACACGAATGATAGCACGACCGAAAATGATACAAAAATTGCGGGTTAATGTTTAGGTTTATCGTGAAAATTTTGTGTCTTATTTGTGTCTGTTGTGTTCGTGTCAGCTCGATAAGTTTGAAAAAAAAGATTAATTGTATATGTGATTTGATATTTTGTAATTTTATTAAAGGTTTTGTATTTTTTATCGCGTAATATCGTCTAACGTGTATTATCTTGTTATATTGTGCCGTGACATATTGTACCCTGTCAAATATTATAATGTAAATTCTATTTTAAAATTTATTTTTCTTATTGTGTCATGTCAATGCGAATTTTTTTTGTTCATGTCAGCACGAATTCTCAACGTATCGTGTTCGTATTTAATTTTATCATGTCGTGTCACTATCGTGTCAACACGAAATACGACCCAGTAATTAGAATTGCCAGCCATAGTGCTAGTTGTAGAAATAATTGCTAAAGGTTATCATATTTGATCTATTTATTTGTACTAATTAATATCTAGCGGGGATAGCTCAGTTGGGAGAGCGTCAGACTGAAGATCTGAAGGTCACGTGTTCGATCCACGTTCACCGCAATTTTCATTTTTTACTTTTTTTGTTTGATTTAATTTTTAATTTTTTATTATTTAATTTTAATTTTTCTACAATTTTCATTTTTTATTTTTTGTTTGATTTAATTTTTTAATTTTAATTTTAATTTTTTTTATTTAATTTTAATTTTCCTACATTTTATCTAATACATTTTTTTTTATATTTTTTTTTTTTGATTTAAAACCCATTTTGTTCGTTTTTTTTTTTTTTAAGATTTATTTTAAAATTTTGTCTCATATTTCCCAAAGAAATTATTTTGTTTAACACCCTTTCAGAAGAATCATTTCTTGCTACACGAAAATGTTATAATCTAAGACCAAGCTGCATTATACAAAAGTCGAAAATTCATTATTATCTGGACTGGAATGCAATTTAGGAAAAGATACCAACAACAATATTTTCAACATTTGCAATACAACAAACAAATCATCATCTTTCCAAATACATAACCCACATTACACTTTCCCCACACTTGCCTCACTCGCATTTTAATGTCTGGAAAAATCCACACATATATCATCTCAAACATGAACAAACCACTAAAAGAAATCAAATTCCAGATAATTATCAGAATTTTGTAGAGCAACAGGGACAGGCGCAGCAGCGGCAACCTTCGGCCCTGGAATTTTCTCGATATCCACCGGTCTAGGAACATCGGGAGGCGTGGCACACCGGATCAGAGCCCAATTCACGCCTTCGAAAAACGGATGTTGCTTAATTTCCGTTGCTCCTCGTTTATACGCCAACCTGTGTTGTGGCTCCTTTACCAATAAGCCTCTGATAAGATCTCTAGCGGCAAAGCTGACGACCGGTGATTCCGGGAAACGGAGGGGCTGGCCGACCACGTTGAAAAGGGTGGCTCGATTTCCGGACCCCTTGAACGGCGTCTTACCAAACAACAACTCGTAAAGAAAGATCCCGAACGTCCACCAATCGACGGCGCTGCCATGCCCTTCACCTTTGATGATCTCGGGAGCTAAGTACTCGTGGGTCCCGACGAACGACATCGAGCGTGCGTCGGTCGGCTCGGCCATGAGCTCAGGCAAAGGCGTGACTTGGTTCCCGATTTCATTTTTCGGTTTCCGGTCTTTCTTGGATTTACCTAAAAGAGGAAGTCTTGCGTGAGACGGTCTCCACTTTGATACCTCATTCTTTATTTTCAAAACATGATTTAAATGGGGCCCATAATTTATGTATCTCATACAAATTTTTGCGTACCTGAAAAGAGGCGAGGTGCGAAGCATGTGGTGGGGAGCATGCATGATGGCTGGACACACGACGGCTGGATGCAAGCCGGTTGGACGCAATAACCGGAGCTTTTCTTGAGGGGATCGACATCGAGGGATGAAGACTTTATCAGAGTCGGGCTGACGGTGCAGCGAAGCGAGAGGTCGAAATCTGATAGCATTATGTGGCCGTCTTCTCTGACGAGGACGTTTTCGGGCTTGAGGTCACGGTAGACAATGCCGAGCATGTGAAGGTATTCCATAGATAGAAGGACCTCTGCTACATAAAACCTACAAGTGAAAATTCCAAGGATATTTTAGTCAATTTAGCTCATCTAGCAATTGAATTTCATCCGGAAACACGAGATAAAGTAATATCCTGTTGGAAATAAGGTCGACAAACCAATAGAAAGAAACAAATACTTCTATGCACCAGTTGTGCCATGCAACTTAACTGCATTTTGAAATGGTATTAATTGTTTTACTAAAAAGTATTAGTTGGTCAGTATTAGCTGTTTTCACTGAACAGTATTAGTTGTGCACCAGTTGCACAGTGCAACTGGTGCACCCGAGTGTTACTCTAGATAAATATGTGAAATGTACACAAGAAAGTAAATACTAAGCCTTGATAACAAAACTGAGAAAATTAATTAGCTCTTTTCTAATCACAGTTATATTAGCCATTAGCCGTTTAACGTGACAGGACATATGATGGTTAAGCAGATAATAAAGTACACATAAATATATATATATCTAAACAACCTAGAGGGACAAAAACAATAATACCATGCAATGCATATATGCATTCTAAAATATGCAAGGATGTCCAAGAATAGACAAACTATAAGATTTTGAACAAATGTAACAGCATTGTGGAACAAATAATATCAAGCAAAGTATACAGAGTTAAAATTCAATTTAAGAAGCATAATAGATAATAACTAACTGTGTATACGGATTGAAAGAAATATCTACAAAATCCATGAGAATGAATTGAGAACAGCTGAAAGCTGGTCCCGAAAACTTTAAATCAGTAGTAACTCAAAATAATGTAAGGAAATGCTATAATTTTGTAATTTATAGAACAATATCCAAAGGAAAACAGTCTAAAAAGAAATTAGTGAGGGTACTATAAATACTTCAGCAAGGATGAACCAACAAAGTGCTTCTTTATGCATTAACCAACATGAATCTACAGCACGAATACCACAATCTTTAAAAGCTTGATCTTTTTTTTTTCAATAGATTAATATTTTTACATCAGCTAGATCGTCAAAATTAAAACTGATGACAACTCAAAAGTTTTAGTAAGGGCCAGGTATACTGAAACAATATTCTCCAATATTTCCCATTTATTCACCTTAAAAAGTTTCATTTTAGTTGACTTGGATTCATCCTCATACTTCCAAGGCACAGATAGGAGAAATTGTAAAAGTTGTCTAAAAAACACCAAAGATTCACAAGCAAAAGTTAGCAACACTGAAACTTTATAGTTGAACCACTTCTTCTATCAACAAAATATAAAACCATTTAGTGAAATGAGTTCAATTGCCAATGTCATGATTGTGTTCCATATTTATTAAGATTTATTACTTACTGCCGTAAAAATAAGTAAGGAGAAGGCATTCAAATACTCACAAGGTGGTCAATGAAGAATTTCATTATCTCAAGGGTATAAGATACTTTGAACTATATAATCAATCATTGAATAAATCATACGACTAAACTAGTTAATAAGGTAACATAAGCTATCAGAATGACATTATAATATATGCTTACACACAATTATGAAGTTATGTATAGGAGGGACAGAAGGAATTAGATGGGAGCTAAATGCAACTGTGAGATTTTCTCGAGGGTACATCTGGAGGAAATTACATGACCTACAAAATGGTGGCACAACTAGAAGAACATATTTATGGATTGGTGATTCTCCAGGCAATAGATATTTTTATGAAATTGCATTTAGTAAAATAAATAATAGGTTTTACAAATGAATATCCTAGTTTTAACTCATTGCTTAGTACAAGATGCACCTCAGAGTAATGACACAAAAATAGATGAAGAAAAAAGATGGAGAAAAGGGATTACACCTGCTTAGGTAATATCACCCAACAAAATAAAACAGTTATGAACATGTATATTTGATGTGGAGAATGGAAGTACAAATTGTTAAAAACAAGAAATCAGCCAAATGAGCAAGGGGCGACTATTCACACCCGGGTTTCTGCTGAATACAACGATATGTACAACACATTTTAGCACCATATATCATCAAATGCAGCTGTATGGTGGGTGTATTCAGTAAAACTCAGGGTGTCAATAGCCAGCAGCCAATCTTTGCTTGTAACAGAATGGGCTAAGAATTTCAATTTAGACGTTTGTACAACTTTTGGATAAAAAATTTCAAGATACAGGATTTTAAATAAGAACATTATAATTTATCATTCAAAAGCATGCAAATAGACTTCTACAATTATCTTGATCAATCTGAACCTGAATCTGTATCCATACCTTATCTTTCCCCTATTAGAATACAGTTTCAGAATGTAGAGAGACTAAAAAAATGTGAATTTATCCAATAAATTATCTACCAACTAGTAGGTTGGCAACTAACAATAGATTGGCTACAGTTTTTATCATCTACAGTTTTTCCATTAGTCTCAACTTGTTCGAGTTTTATTAATGCCATAGAAGTTATCCACATCACTTATAAAATGTTTTTAGGCCCTTAGCATCTTTACCAGATCATTAATTTCAACATAAGTTGTAAAAGATAAACACTCAGGGCTCGTATACTCCGAGTTGGTCTTATGTAAAAGACTTTGCCTTATACTCCTTCAATTAGTTATAGTTGACATGAATATTATTAAAGATTAACACACCAAAAGATTATGCATTTTCAAGATAGACCAGAAAATAAAGAAAGTGTCTTACTTCACAGCTAGCTCAGAAAAATGCTTTCCCGGTTGCCTCTGTCTAAGCGTATGCAAATCGCCCCCAGGACAGAACTCCATTACCAAACACGAAAACTTCTCCGTTTCAAAATGAGTGTACAGAGTTGGAAGAAAAGGATGATCCAAAGACTGCAATATTTCTCTTTCAGTTTGGGCTCGCAAAAGTTTCTTACGACTAGCTAGAGCAGCCTTATTCATAACCTTCATCGCAAAATAACACTTCGTACCACATAACTCCGATAAATACACACTCCCAATGTCTCCACAACCCAATTTCTTAAGTAGTCTGAAATGTCTCAGATCTAAATTCCCATCCTTTGTCCTGATTGCCTGAATAGCTTCCCATCTAATATCGTTCGCTTTATGGGGTCTGTTGATACTGCTACTCAAGCTACTGCAACTACTTTCGTCGCTAATGTCTGTACTTGTGCTTCCACGACATAAACTGCTCTTTCCACTCTCAACAAAATCAGTTTTTTCACTAATTTTGGGACTAACTTTTGCAGACGATGAGCCGTCTTTGACAATTTCGAGATCCGATGCTTTCTTTTCTTGATCTGGAGTTCGTTCGACGGTTGGAGCTTGTTTTGGATTGCCTAAATGTAAGGTTGAATCAACTTTACTAGTCAAAGAAGAAATTGCTCCCTTTTGTGGATGATTGTGTGGTTTCTTTTCTTCTACTGTAATTTTCTTAAACGGGGCATTTTCGAAACTTTTGGGTGATTCTTTGATAGCAGGGTCGGACTTTTCGGTTTTTCCTGATTGCCCTCCACGAGTTCTGCTATGCTTAATTGAATAACCCTTGAATTCTGAGGCCATTGGAGTTTATACTAACTTTGCAAATTAACCAGATTGAACACCACCATTACACAGCCCAAATACAGCACATCAGCCCCTTCAGTATCAAAATCAAGAATCGTCATCTGCAGTTTCATACACGTCTTTCGGTTAGTTGCAAGATGGAGAACATATGTGGTCAATATGCACAAATAAGTAGATCAAAGGAATACTAATACTTCATTTAGGACCAATTTAGTAATTTGATTAACAAAATTTCTGCTAAAGGCCAAAACCCAAAAGGAGCATAATCTCATAACTAACAAACAGATCACATCCAGCCAAAATCAGCACCGTAGAGACTAAAGAATATATTGAAAATCAAAAAGGGACTCAGAATTTTCCACTCCAAACCATCAACACAAAGAATACAGAAAAGCAACAGGATATCCTTAGCAGAATAGAATTAACATCTTCCTTTTTTACCTCAAAAATGCAACCTTTTCTAATGCTTAGTGAGGGAACAGAACAATCCACGTTTCAGATCAGCATTCAATTGCAACAAAAAAAGACACAACGAATCTACAAAACTAAAATGCAGCCCCTTTGGAACAATCTTGATAGTCAAACATTACCTCAGAGCAAAAAGAAGCACAAATTGAGAAGATAAACAACTGGAAAACAATAAAGGGTCCATGGAAAAAATCAGATCTTGCACAACCACTGCATCTCTGTCAAAAAAAAACCCTACCAAGAAACCCCACAATGCTTAAAAAAGCAAATCAATTAGGGTTACAGAGAAAAAACTGGAAAAAAAAAAAAAAACCACCTAAATTCAGAGGACCACTTTCAAAAGTAAAGCAAGAAAAGCAGCCAGCACAAGAAAAGCAGCGACGTGAAGTCACAAAGATCAGACCTTTATAAAGGGGTACCAATTTTCATTAACAATGGAGAAAAAGAATTAAAAAAGGGGAGCACTTAACTGTATTTCGAGATAAACAAGAAGAGAGTGACAACCCCACCACCCTCTTTCTTTCTTCCCAAAAAAATGTGTGGTGTCTATGTTACAAAAACAAGAAAAGAAAAAGAAAAAGGCATTGAGAATGCTGAAAGAGAGGGTTGGGTAGGGTGTTTTGTACTAATACCGATGCAGTACTAGTACTAATACTATTGTATGTATTTATTGTGTATGTATAGGGGGGGCAAAGAAAGAAGGGTAATGTGAAGCTTTACATGTTCAATGATTCCAATGAATTTTGTTTGAAAATGTAAAAGTGGGTGTGGATAACATAAAAGGCCTCCAAATGCTCCAACCTGTCCCTCATGCTTACTCCAACAATCAATTTTTTTTCATTAAAAGTATGAACTAACTTTGCTATTGTCTACAATTTTAATTCAATTTCAATCATGGATGAATTGTCCAAAATTATCATTATTTATTTGGAGAAAATGAGATTGGGTTTTGATGTATTTTATTTTATATGAGTGGGTTTGGTATGTGAATCACTCTGCTGCAAATTAATCATCAGTTGCAAAAAGTAACCAATATTTCTCTTTTATTTGATATCAAGTGGGATATCTGCAAGAATTTTTAAAATATTCTTGGCGAATTTATGTATGGAATTAAACTAGCTAGTTTATAGCCTATAGGACATTACCTGTGTATCAGCCATTTATTTTCTTTTTTCTCTTTTTATTTTTCTTTGTTATTATTGTGGGTATTTGCTAATCATAAAAATGAAACAAAGCAAATAAACATATACTCCCTCTCTCCCATAAAAGCATGCACGTTTTTTTTTTTTGGGACGCCCCAAATAAACATGCACTTTTTTTAAAATGACAAAACACTCAAAATTTACTCTCTCACACTATCATTATAATTAATTTAAATAATATCAATAAAGTAAGTTTTTTTATTTTGTGTGTCCGGCTAGGGGTGCACATTTTTTTGGGTTGGAGGGGTACTATTTTAGGACTTGTAATAAGCAGTGTTATTTTGAACGAAAATGTCATTTTCTAGATACAAGCGCATTAATCCACCTTTTATACGACGTTTTAGATGAAAAATGGCATGGCATTGGCAGGCTAAGGGGTGTATGCAAAGTCTATTTTGTGCTTAAAAGCACTCCTCATTTAAATAATGAGCTTTTGTGTTGTTTTCCGTTGATTAAATAACTCATTTAATATGAAAAAAATTCATTTAATATGAAGTGGTCATAAAACAATTAACTTGACTTTTGTTTAAAGAATTTTTTTTTTTTAATTAAATATTTTCAACTTTCAAACACATTTTTTCAGTTTTCTAACATCAGTACGACATACACCATATCATAAGCAAAATTATTTGAGAAAAAAGTATTTTTAACCTTTTACATACTCCCATCCGTCTCAGGATGACTGCAACACTACCTTTTTTGTCGTGTTTTAGCGAGCGAGTTTTGTATAAGTAATTGAAATGATAAAGTGAATTTTAAGGAGGGGTATGATAGATGAGTCTCTTATCTATCATACCCCTCCTTAAAAATCACTTTATCATTTCAATTATCTATCATACCCCTCCTTAAAAATCACTTTATCATTTCAATTATTAATATAAAACTCGCTCGCAAAATTGCGTGTAAAAGTCAACTGTTACAGTCATCTTGAGACAGAGGGAGTACATCGTATCAACAACAGGATTTTAAATATATAAAAGTTATAGCATACACTTTAGCATCAGCGAAACTAAGTTTTCCGGTCTGTCTTTTCCGGCTAGTTTCCGACCTTTGTTTTGAGATCAGTGGTTCTGTTTGGTTCATTTTGTAGAAGGGATTAAGTGGGATTTGCTCTGGGGATTCTCGTAGGAACATTAACTCTATCCGGATATATGATCAACGTGTGATATCCTGGGCGCCTGCTTATGATTTCTTGGCCTTTAATTTGTATTTGCATAGGAACATTAACGCTTTCCGGATATATGATCAATGTGTGATATCCTGGGCGCTTATGCGTACTGATTATAAGGGATTTGTTCTGATTTTGTTTTGAAGGAGTTTGATTTGATTTGCCCTATTTATTTGGGGGCTCAGCGTGAAGTTGTTACAACATTCCTAGTACCTGTTTTGAGTGTTTGCTTTCCTTTTCATTTGGATCATGGAGAGCATGATGAGAAATATGAATTTGTGTGAGGAGGAGAACGAGGAAATGATCGTGGAACTTGACGATGTTGAAGAGAATGTTCGAGATGTTGAACTCTGTATAGTGGGGAGATTTTTGGCGGACAAGGGGACTAGTTTCAATCTCTTACGGAGCCGTATGGCGAGTGTGTGGCGTCCTAAGAAGGGGGTCGCCATCAAGGAAATTGGCCGAGGGCGGATACTCTGCCAATTCTACCATGCCTTGGATGTGAAACGTATTGTTGATGGAGGCCCTTGGACGTTTGGAAGTCATCCATTGATCGTCCATCGACTGAAGCTTGGGGAGAATCCCTTAACGGTCCCTTTAAATAAGATATTGTTCTGGGTGAGGGCGGATAATATTCCGACTGGTCTTTTTACGGAGAAAGTAGGGAGGATGCTGGGAGATTTTATCGGTCGGTTTCTGGAGTACGATGGCTCTAACAAAGGCTCGGTCTGGTTCAACTTTATGCAGATTCGTGTGGAGCTTAATACTAATTTGCCCCTGAAACGTTGGAAGTATGTTAAACTCATCAATGGGGTCTCGGAGAAAGTCAAGTTTCAATATAAGAAACTGAATCTGTTCTGTTTCGTGTGTGGGAAACTCGATCACATGGAAAGCTTTTGCAATATGATTTTCGATAATGAGGGAGGCGTGTTGGAGAAAGGTTGGGGCCCGGAGTTGAAGGTTACGGAGTGGAGGGGGAGACCCCAGAAAGGCAATCAATGGTTGTGTGATGGGGGGTCCGTCGGCGAGCCAGAGTCCGGTGGGGGATTAGGGAAGGGTGCACAAACCGGAGCTTCCGATGTTCACAATAACGGAAAGTGCGTGATTTGGGGGACGGGCGAGAATCATTCTCTCATTATGGCTGGGTCAAAGGAGTTAATGCGCAGCAGGATTGTAGGGCACAAATCAGGGCACAATGTTTTCAAATCCATTTTTAAAATGACGCCTTTGGAGCAGGGGAGGGAAATGACACTGAGGCCCTTGAATTAAAAAAACTTAAACGGATTGTGGATGGACAAGTCTGTAACCTGAATAGCTCTTCTGACATTAATAATATGGAGGAGGAAGACAATGACACCATTGATGGGGATTCCTATTTTTTAGCGGCTGCCCGGTCGACTGGGCCCGCCGAGATTAATGATTGTATTGGTTTGGAATTGTAGGAGTCTAGGCCTTGCTCCTGCAATTCCATTTTTATGTGGGCTTGTGAAGGCCCGTAGGCCGGATATTATTTTCCTTTGCCAAACTTTGTCTTATGCTAATAAAATTGAAGATATTCGAGTGCGTTTGAGTTATGACTGTGCCTTTCCCGTTAATTGTATTGGGCGTAGTGGGGGACTTTATGTGTTTTGGAAAAACGCCAATTCATGTGATCTTGTTACTTATTCACAAAATCATATCGAACTTATGGTTAATGATGTTGGTGGACCGTGGAGGTTTACCGGGTTTTATGGGTTCCCAGAAGGAACTCGTCGACAGCAGTCTTGGAATTTTCTAAGACAATTATCAACGAATGATAGCCTACCCTGGATGTGTGCAGGGGATTTCAACGATCTCCTATTTTCCGGAGGAGAAACGAGGGCGATCTACTAGACCGAATTGGATGATAGCGGGGTTCAGGGAAGCAATCCTGGACTATAATTTGAGTGATGTAGAACTTACTGGCCATAAACTTACATGGAGCAAGGGTAGACGGACTAATAATTTGGTGGAGGAACGGTTGGATCGAGCAATGGGAACTTCTAGCTGGCATAATCGGTTCCCTAACGCCAAGTTACTTAATCTCATCTCCCCGACTTCAGACCACAACCCAATTTTACTCGATGCTCTGCCAAGGGCTCTACCTAGCAAGTGTCGGCGATTCCGATTTGAGAACAGTTGGCTAATTGAATCTGATGTTAAGTCATTTGTCACACGGAGTTGGCAAGTATTTAAGGACTTCGATTTACTACCCACACTCCATGCGACTTCGGGGGTTTTGCAAGACTGGGGAGCGCACATTGCGCGTGCTAACGTGTTGAATCGGAAGGATTTGGAGGGAGAAATAGCTCGGTTGCAGGCTTTTAATAACCCTATTGATAATGCGAGATTGGTTGAGGTTAAACTTAGTCTATCTTCTTTACTTGTTCAAGAGGAAAGATATTGGAGACAAAGGGCGAAGGTGTTTTGGTTGAAAGACGGAGACCTTAATACTCGTTATTGTTGGGATTATACTGGAAAGTATGCTTTTTACTTTGTATAATCGAAACTGAATTTTTCAGACTTATTTACTGAAATAAATTGTTTATCACTGATGCTTTAAATATTATCGAATGTTACATATATTTACTGCATAACTGTTCAATAAGTCGTATGTGTTACATTGTAGTTAATTTAGTGATACCAGATCACAGAAGATTAAATTAACAGTTCCTTGTAACTAAAAGTACGCTATTCACGACCTAGATGGAAATGAACAACCCATCGTGAAAGGTTGAAGTGTAAGGCTCAGATTGGCTTGTCTTGACCAAGAGATTACACTAGTGCATGGTGATGCCTTGAATAGGACCTCTGAGGAGGATAAATTCTTCAAAACTGAACAAGGAAGAGTTAGACCTCAGTGGTTCGTTATTTCTTAACCTTCGTCCCTTAAATAGGATCACGTGGGATTGATAACTATTGCTTTGACTTATCATGGGTAGAGAATCAGTGAGATTCAATACTTTTTATCTTGGGCAATATTATTAGTCACATGTGATTGCTAAGATTTATCTGAAGAATGAATCGTGCAGAAAGCACGCTTTGTTCGATTTGCCCCCTTGGGAGGTTCATAAGCTTTATCATACCAAATCTTACAAGTGGAATTAGTTTTCGGTATGGAAAATAATGTTGAACCGTTCCTTGACCAAGGATAAAAAATATTAATTAATGGGAAGTTATTTCAGTGGCTTGAATAATCCAATAACTGAAAAGGTGATTAAAATAAAATAAATATTGTTGCTTATTTTTCCAACTAAAATTTCAAAAATTTATAGATATGTTGGGAGAAAGATTTTCTTTGAATTTTGTTATGGAATGAAGATATGTATTCTTGGAATACAAGATTATCTCATTAAATTCAAGAAATCTCCCACTGGGTTATCTATATTGAAATTTTCGAAAAATTAGAAAATAAAGGGCAAGAAAGATTTTCTTGATTTTCTTGAAAAGATATTATGGAAGATATGTATTTCTTGAAATACAAGAATATCTCATAAATTCAAGAAGATCCAAATCTTGGAATCTTGGACCCCTCCTTATTTTCGAAAATCCATAAGTATAGAGTATGTGGGATTTTTGTGGAATATTATAATTATGGGAAAAAGAATATAGGAGATATATTCAAGATTTCTTGGGGATCAAGAAAAGAATTTCCCACATTGTTTTATCACAAATTTTCGACCACCCTAGTCTCTATAAATAGGGGATGATTCTTTCATTCCCAGTACAATTTCATGTGCTGGAAAAATTAGTAAATCCACAAAGGTGGTGCAACATATTTTATTTTCCTTTTGTTAAATCGTTCACAAGAATCCTTCCACCGGATAGTCGAATGAGGTCTAAGGAAATACTTGGGAAGTCCTTACGGTTAGTCTATTCAGCCATACTGTTGCCATCCCAAGAGGTACGTTCACGTAAACTCGTAGAATTCCGCATGCGTAGGTTTTACGTGAATTATTATATGCATGATATGTTGTTGGATTATTATTTGAATTAATATAGGATTAATTCATGCTAGTAATAATTATAAGAATTAAATTTGTATTTAAATATTCACCCCGAATAGATCTGTGCAACTTATTCCCCAACAACTGGTATCAGAGCCACGGTTTCGGGCTCTGAATTTTTTAAATTGTAATTTAATTCGTGGGCATTAAATTTGAAATTGGATAGTAGAATTGCTAGATCTATTTTGCAGGTATCCAATTGTCATGGAATTTAATGTGTTTATTTATGCATATAAACTGTGGTTTTTTAATTCGATTCGTTCGGATTCGTTTTGCCTCGTGAGAAAATCCACGAGTAGATTAGAATTTGTTTGATTTGATCAATGTAATAGACTAGTCTAGATCTAGGTTTATTTATTTTTGTAAATAAATTGTAACCGGATCGAAAAGCGAAGGACGAGCAATTAAGACTGGTAATCCACTTGGGCGTGGCCGGCGTCGTGTATGCAGACAGCATGACCTTGCACTGCGCCGGCGGCCAGGCAGCGTGGAGTCCCAGCCTGTGTAGCGTCACGTAAGCGCCTTGAAAACCGTCTGCCCAGGCGTCCACCCGAGGAGGCGGGAAGCGCCACCCAGGCGCTCGCCTTGAGAACGTGTGAGGAGGCAGAAGCATGAGCGGTGGCCTTGGTCTTGTAGCCAGTGCCATCACATAGGGGCTGGGGCACTGCTTGGGGGGCGCGTGAGCAGCAGCGGCTGGCTGGCGTGCCAGGGGTTTGAATGGCGGCGGCCGGTGGATCTTGAGGCCATGGTACAAGCAGTGGGCGTTCGGGAGGATGTTTTTCGAGACGATCGAGTGGGAGAGATTCGAGGCGGTGTTTTCAAGATCAAGCAAGAAAAAATCAAACCATGACAATTGGATAATTTGTGCCCAATATGTTTATTTTTTACATTTTTTGCTTGATTTATTTTGTCTTATCTTATGCTTTATTTAATTTGTTTAAATGTGTTTGCATGAGAGTTGCCAAATGAAAAAATCTCAACTTCAAAAATTACTAAGTATGTTTAAATAATTAATTGATAATTTTATTAGGATAATAAAATTGAATTAATTTTGACCTCCATGATTTATTTATTTGTGAATTCTTTTGGAGAAATTCCCACGGGGACGGTCAAAAGATAGCTTTCACATGAATGAATTCCAAACGGATGATTGTGGGTTATTACTAGTGGCGACGATGACCCTCCCCACGAGGCTCGTTCAAAGCGAAATACCAATCCTGTATTTAATCATGGTTATTAATTAGGTATAAAATTGATATGCATATACTTTCCCAAAGTCCCTGTCAATTTTATATTGGTCAAGTGGGAGCCAACTATTAATATGGATATTAAAGGTTTGTAACTGTTCTTGTTTGTAACCTGCTTGAATGTGTTTAAATAATGACCCACCCCACGTGGCTTATTTAAACTGTTTTGAGATGTTGGCTGATGCATGTTCATATTTTTTTTGAGATTTTAAATATGATGCATGTGATCAAATCTTGTGATATACTTGTGCTTATGCATATACTTATTTATTTCAGTTCAGCATATCCTTACCTTTTAATCCACTGTTATTATACTTAAAGTCAATACAATATGGAAACTATATTGATTGGAAAATTATAATTGTCCTAACTGCACAAAAGCACAAGTGGATTTTTGACACACCAAAATCAGATGAGCCAACTGACGAGTCAAAACATGCGGGACTCGTCAGATCACCTTGCGAGAGATGTCGTCGCTGAAAATGGTGGAGGGCAAACCCGTAAGGGATTACGTCCTCAAAATAGATGGCCCATCTGAACAAACTTGAGATTCTGAGTGCAGATTATGATCTGGGGACTCAGATGAATTTGGTACTTCACTCTCTGCCCAAAAAGTTTTTGAGCATTTTGGCCTCGCTAGCTAATTTGTTGCAAGCTTTTGGTCTCGGCAGAAATGTTGATAAGTCACCAAACTCAAGCTTTGACGGCAAGTGGTCCGTCTTCATCTTCTAGGCCAAGGGTAGGCAAGATAAAGAAGAGGACCAAAAGGTCATAAGCAATAAAACTCAACTGTTGCCAAGGGCAATGGTAAGATGAGGAATGCTTGTTGTGTCAAAGAAAAAATCCAAAGAGGAAGTGCTTAAATTGCGGTGAGAGAGGACAATGGAGGTTTTGACTGATCCAACCCCAAAAGGGACGGAAAGAAAGGTAATTCTCACGCACTAGTTGTTGAAACTTGTTTAGCGGCGTATACTTCTCATTCGTGGGTGGTTGATATGAGATCCACTAATCATGTTGGCTTCACGGGTTCTAAATGATCCGGCAACTTAGTGGGAGTGAGATCCTCATCACACTGGGCGACGTTACGAAAGTATAAGTCATTGCAATGCTACGTAAGTGGCAGATATTGGAATGCTACGAAAGTAACGATTATTGCAATACTACGCAAGTAACAAACATTGCAAAGCTACATGAGTAGTAGTTGAAGCAGTGGGAGAAGTGCACCTATCTTTTGAAGATAAAGTTTTTTTTTGAGATTATCTTTATGTTCCCAGTTTTAGAAAGAATTCACTTTCAGTTTCTAAAATTCGATTAAAGGACACTAAGTTTCTTCTAATAAGAATGACATCATTTATTGAAATGATGAGTGTATCTGTTACGGGACATTGATGGAAAATCTCTATACAATTAATTGTGCACACCACTCATGAAATGTATCCTATAACACATCAACTGCTTTTAGAAAAGAAAATCGCTCATCGGCGTGAGCGAGACACTTCTTTGGCATCTAAGATTGGGTCATATAAATCCAAAGAGGATCCAAAGGTTGGTGAGAGACGGTTCACTGGAGCTTCTCCAAGTTGAACCGATTCCAACCTGTGAATCATGTTTGGAGGGTAATATGACCAAGAGGGCATTTGGAGCCAAGGGGAATAGGGTCAAAGAAGTGTTAGAGATCGTTCACACAGATGTATGTGGTCCAATGTCAACCAAAGCAAGAGGAGGTTATGAGTAATTTTATTGATGATTACTCAAGGTACGGTTACATTTTCCTTATGAAGCATAAATCTGAGACCTTTGAGAAATTCAAAGAATTTAAGGCTCAAATAGAGAATCATAGGGAAAAACGTATCAAGTCTCTACGATCTGATCGTGGAGGCGAATACCTCAGCAATGAGTTTTTGAACTACTTATCTGATGAAGGGATTGTATCGACTCATCGCACCGGAACCCCTCAACAAAAAAGCGGGGTTGCAGAGCGAAGAAACAAAACTCTTTTGGAAATGGTTAGATCAATGATGAGTTATGCGGATCTTCCCGAAGTCGATTCGGGGTCATGCCTTGGAAACAACGGCTTACATTACGAACTTGGTGCTATCAAAATTGTTCTCAAAACTCCCAAAGAATTGTGGACCAAGCAAGCCTAATATGAGACACATGAGAATTTGGGGTGTCCGCCACGTGTTGGACAAGGAAGCCGATAAATTGGATCCTCGATCGAGAATTAAGGTTGTTTGTAGGATACCCCGAGGAACAAAAAAGGGTGTATGTTCTATGGTCCCGAAGATCAAAAGGTGGTTATCAAAGACCCACTTTAGATTTTTGGAAGAAGACTATATGAACCAAAAGAAAAACCCGAAGTGAGATTACCTTAAATGAGCTTAGAGGGCAAACCTCGGTCTTATTTCATCTTAGATGATATACCAAACGACACTTTTCTCACAACCGAGCCTCGTCAGTAGTGGGAGGGTTGTTAGACGGCCGAGAGATTCATGGGAATAGGAGAGTCCTCGGACTTGATTCGGGCAAGACGAATCAGACCCATGGACATATGACGAGGCACTCCAAGATAAGGATCAGATTCTTGGCAAACAAAAGAATGAAAGCGAAATGGGTTCTATGTTTCATAATAGAGTGTGGGAGCTAGTCGAACCACTTAATGGGGTAAAACCCATTGGATGCAAGTGGGTATATAAGAGGAAAAGAGGACCGGACGGGAAGGTTGAAACCTTTAAAGCAAGACTAGTGGGGAAAGGTTACACTCAGAAAGAAGGGATCGATTATGAGAAAAAAATTTCGCCCGTAGCCATGCTTAAGTCCATCCGTATTCTCTTATCGATTCTTTGCGATTTCGACTTTGAAATCGGCAAATGGATGTCAAGAGGCGGCTTTCCTTAACGGAAGTCTTGATGAAGGGATCTATATGCAACAACCCCAAGGTTTCATTGAAATAGGACAAGAACACCTAGTTTGTAAGCTCAAGAGGTCCATTTACGGACTCAAACAAACATCCAGAGTTTGGAACCAATGTTTTGATCATGTTATAAAGTCATATGGGTTTGATCAAAATGAGTTTGAAAGTTGTGTGTATAAAAAGCGTGTCGGAACTGCATTGGTATTCTTAGTACTATACGTAGATGACATTTTGATCATCGGGAACGATGTGAAGGTATTATCAGATGTAAGGGCATGGCTTTCAAAACAGTTTGATATGAAAGACTTAGGGAAAGCCGGACACATCCTTGGGATCAAGATCACTCGAGATCGCAAGAAAATGATGATCGGGTTATCGCAAGTTTCATACATAGACACTGTCTTGAAACGATTCAGCATGCAAGATTCCAAGAAAGGATTCGTACCTTTTCGGACTTGGAATCCATCTATCAAGAAAATGTTCCCTAAGACGCAAAAAGGAGATAGATGACATGAAAGGCATTCCTTGTGATTAATTTGCCGGAAACCTTATGTATGCATTCTTTTGTAGACGAGACCCGGATATATCGCTTTGCCATAGTCATGGTAACAAGATATCAAAGTAACCCAGGGAAAGAGCATTGGACGACAGTTAAAAACATTCTGAAGTATCTGAAAAGAACTCGGAATAGAATGTTGATTTATCAGTCAGATACTCCAATCCCCATCGGCTACACGGACTCGGATTTCCAATCAGACTTAGATTCCATAAAACTATACGCCTCGATTAGTGTGTTTCCATTTTGGGAAGTGTAGCCATCAAATGGACGAGTGTGAAGAAGTAAATGCATCAACGACTCAACCATGGAAGTCGGATAAAAGTAGGCTGCTTGTGAAGCAGTGAAAGAACCGATTTGGCTCTAGACCTTCTTAGTGAACTTGGATGGAGTTCCGAATTTGTCTAGTAATATTTGCTAGGGGCAGTTGTAAATTTAAGGGAACCAAGAGTCCACGAGTCAAACAAGCACACTAAAGGAAATACATCTTTAACGAGAAATCGTTAAGAGAGGAGATATAGATGTGGCAAAGATATCGTCTAAGGATAACCTAGCAGATCCTTTCACAAAGAGTCTGCCTCTGAATACATTCGAGAGACATGTGGAAGGAATGGGTGTCAAGACCGTTGCTAATCTGCTTTGAGTATAAGTGGGAGAAATTATTAGGTTCGTGTAGGTGACATTAGATGTCACGGACTACACGAGACATGTTGTAGTATACTTAAAAGCAGACTTTGAGTATAAGTGGGAGATTGTTGGGATTATACTGGAAAGTATGCTTTTTACTTTGTATAATCGAAACTGATTTTTCAGACTTATTTACTGAAATAAATTGTTTATCACTGATGCTTTAAATATTATCGAATGTTACATATATTTACTGCATAACTGTTCAATAAGTCGTATGTGTTACATTGTAGCTAATTTAGTGATACCAGATCACAGAATTGTAACTAAAAGTACGCTATTCACGACCTAGATGGAAATGAACAACCCATCGTGAAAGGTTGAAGTGTAAGGCTCAGATTGGCTTGTCTTGACCAAGAGATTACACTTTGGTGCATGGTCGATTAATTGAATAGGACCTCTGAGGAGGATAAATTCTTCAGAACTGAACAAGGAAGAATTAGACCTCAGTGGTTCGTTATTTCTTAACCTTCGTCCCTTAAATAGGATCACGTGGGATTGGTAACTATTGCTTTGACTTATCATGGGTAGCGAATCAGTGAGATTCAATACTTTTTATCTTGGGCAATATTATTAGTCACATGTGATTGCTAAGATTTAATACGAAGAATCGTGTGCAAGTACGCTTGTTCGATTTACCCCCTTGGGAGGTTCATAAGCTTTATCATACCAAATCTTGCAAGTGGAATTAGTTTCCGGTATGGATAATAATGTTGAACCGTTCCTTGACCAAGGATAAAAGATATTAATTAATGGGAAGCTATTTCAGTGGCTTGAATTAATTAATGGGCTAGATAATCTTAAACACGGGAAATAATGACCGGGAGCCATATTGATTGTAATATGGGTTAAGATGGATAGTGCAATATTAATTATGTAGTGGGATTAATTAATATTTATGGGCTTGAATTATATTGTGGCTCAATATTAGATATTCAATGTCCATTAGAAGGTCCAATCTTAATTCTCCTAAAGGCCCACTGAGTAGCCCAACAAATAGTCCAATAACTGAAAAGGTGATTAAAATAAAATAAATATTGTTGCTTATTTTTCCAACTAAAATTTCGAAATTTATAGATATGTTGGGAGAAAGATTTTCTTTGAATTTTGTTATGGAATGAAGATATGTATTCTTGGAATACAAGATTATCTCATTAAATTCAAGAAATCTCCCACTGGGTTATCTATATTGAAATTTTCGAAAAATTAGAAAATAAAGGGCAAGAAAGATTTTCTTGAAAAGATATTATGGAAGATATGTATTTCTTGAAATACAAGAATATCTCATAAATTCAAGAAGATCCAAATCTTGAAATCTTGGACCCTCCTTATTTTCGAAAATCCATAAGTATAGAGTAGGTGAGATTTTTGTGGAATATTATAATTATGGGAAAAAGAATATAAGAGATATATTCAAGATTTCTTGGGGATCAAGAAAAGATTTTCCCACATTGTTTTATCACAAATTTTCGACCACCCTAGTCTCTATAAATAGGGGATGATTCTTTCATTCCCAGTACAATTCCATGCGCTGGAAAAATTAGTAAATCCACAAAGGTGGTGCAACATATTTTATTTTCCTTTTGTTAAATCGTTCACAAGAATCCTTCCACCGGATAGTCGAACGAGGGCTAAGGGAATACTTGGGAAGTTCTTACGGTTAGTCTATTCACCATACCGATTTGACATCCCAAGAGGAAGACGTTCACGTAAACTCGTAGAATTCTGCATGCGTAGGTTTTACGTGAATTATTATATGCATGATATGTTGTTGGATTATTATTTGAATTAATATAGGATTAATTCATGCTAGTAATAATTATAAGAATTAAATTTTTATTTAAATATTCACCCCGAATAGATCTGTGCAACTTATTCCCCAACAGTTTTTTTTTCATCAAATGGCTTCGGCTCGTAAAAAGGTTAATAAGATTAAGGGGTTATTTGACGAGGGAGGACGTTGGGTAACGGAACAAGCTAATCTCAACAATGTAGTGTGAAGCTACTTCATGGAACTCTTTGCTGCTACAGAGAATATTAGTGATATTGATGTGTCACGGCAACTATCCGTTGTAGAGTTTCTTAAGATCAAAATGCACTACTCACTTGGGAATTCGAAGCCGAGGAATTTCGTATGGCAATATCGCAGATGCATAAGGACAAGTCCCCTGGGCCCGATGGTTTCAACCCTGCGTTTTATAAGAAATTTTGGGATACGATTGGCCCCGATGTTGTGGAAAACGGAATTCGTTGGTTAGAAGAGGGGGCCTTCCCTGATGGTTTGAATAGCACGACGGTTGTCCTCATCCCTAAAGTGGACCAACCGACGACAATGAGGGATTTAAGGCTGATATCTTTGTGTAATGTCATTTACAAAATTGTGTCGAAGGTGTTATGCAATCGCCTTAAACATGTCTTGCCTATGCTCATCGACAAAGCTCAATCGGCATTTCAATCCGGGCATTCGATTCAAGATAATGCTCTTATTGCGTTTGAAGCACTACACGCTATGAAAGGTCGTCGGAATAGGGTGAAGGGCGATGTAGCTTTAAAAATCGACATTAGCAAAGCTTATGATAGGGTCGACTGGAGATATTTGGAGGCTGTGCTTCGTACTATGGGGTTTGCTGATGTTTGGGTTCGTTGGATGGGTATGTTTGTTCGTACAGTGTCCTACTCATTTCTAGTAAATGATGATCTTGTAGGACCTCTGTTACCGGGAAGGGGGTTACGTCAGGGGGATCCATTATCCCCGTACCTTTTCATACTCTGCGCTGAAGGGCTGTCGGGACTCCTAAATCAACAAAACCGGTGTGGAAATTTACATGGAATTAGGGTGTGTCGTAGGGCCCCAGCAGTTTCACATTTGCTATTCGCCGACGATTGCCTGTTTTTTTGTCAGGCTACAAGGGCAGAATGTCTTTCTTTAAAGAATACGCTGAATCTCTACGAGAGAGCTTCTGGACAAGCTATTAAGTATGAGAAGTCGGGAGTTCTTTATAGCCCGAATGTGAATAATGAATGGCAAGGGGAATTGAATGGCATTTTAGGGGTGTGCAACCCTCTAAACACGAGCAGATACCTAGGAGTACCGTCTTTAATTTGAAGGGGTAAGAGAGAGATCTTTAGGTATGTGAAAGACCGGTTATGGGCTAAACTTCAGACATGGAGGAGGAAAAAGATCTCGAAGGCAGGAAAGGAAATTTTGATCAAGGCTGCAGCTCAGGCTATTCCTGCTTATTGCATGAGCACGTTTTTGCTCCCGCCAACCCTCATTGACGAGCTACATATTTTACTAAATGCTTTTTGGTGGGGCTATGGTTCGGACCCCAAGAAGGGAGTCAAGTGGTCGACATGGGAAGCCCTGTGTAAGCACAAGCATGATGGGGGAATGGGATTTAGAAACCTTCATATGTTCAATGTTGCTATGCTTGGGAAAACAGTTTGGAGATTATATAAGAATCCTCAGTCTCTTATAGGTCGTATCTTGAAAGCTCGTTACTTTGCTCGTACAGACATTCTCGATGCCGGGTTAGGAAATAACCCAAGTTACACATGGAGAGGAATTCATACGGCGTTGGGCCTTGTTAGAAAGGGTGTTCGGTGGAAAGTTGGGGCTGGGACTTCTGTTCGGATATGGGGGTCGCCATGGCTTGATAGTGACACTGGATTTGCATCACGACCCCATATGTCCCAAATTTTGAGGACATGGTTGTACAAGATATGTTTATCCCGGGTACGCGAAAATGGGATGTGGAACTTATAGAAGAAGTCTTTAATGATGTGGATAGTGCTAAAATTTTGAGGACTTCGATTGCCCCAAGTCCTGTCCCGGATGGAAAATTTTGGCACTTTGAGCGCCGGGGTAGATATTCTGTTAAATCTACATACTATCTTGCAATGCGTCTCATAGATAATGTCCAGGTTTATGAAAATTCGACATGGAAGTCGATCTGACGAGTTAATGTCCCGCCAAAAATTTGGGTTTTCTTTTGGCCATTATGTAAGGGGTGGTTGGCGGTGAAAGCTAGGATTGCTAGCTGGTATGGGGGTATTTCGAGTCTTTGTCCATTGTGTTCCATGGCCACTGAATCGACCTGGCATTTGTTTATAGATTGTGATTTTATGCGAAACTGCTGGGCACGGATTGACTTGTGGGGAAAAATCGATAACCTCTGCTATGAGGTGGAATCTGGGAGAGAGCTTTTTCTTCGTCTTCTGAGTGTATTGGATAGGACGGAACTTGAGAGGGCCATGACCATGTTGTGGGGCTTATGGAGATCACGGAATGATCTTGTTTGGAACGATACAACACGGTGTGTCGCACACAGTGGGGTCTGCGTTGTTCGCTCTCAAGGAATGGCAGGAAGTTCGCGTCCGAGTAGGACGATTGCTGCATCGTCTTGTAAAAATTGGCATGTTCCAAGCCGTGGTTTTGTCAAATGTAATGTTGATGGGGGGTTCTTTGAGGACTCTATGGAGACGGGTATTGGTATGGTTCTTAGAGATGGCGTTGGCGAGTTCATTGCGTGTCGCACTGTGGTACATACGGGTTTGATGGGTGTCGATGAGGGTGAAGCTTGGGGTGTTATTGACGCCATTAAATGGGTTATTCGTCTTGGCTTTGAACAAGTTGTCATTGAAACTGACTCGAAGCAGGTTGCGGATGCTTACAAGCGTGATGATAGAGGGGATACGACATTTGAAGATTACATTGAGGAGGGGAGGCGTATACTTCATACCTGTCCTGCTATTTCAGTAACTTGGATTTCTAGAGTTGCCAACTATTTGGCACATTCGATTGCTAGGGCTTCTCGTAATTTTAGTAGCCCCTTTTGTTGGGTTGAGCCGCCGGATTTTGTGGTAGGCCTACTCAATAGATGCTCTGAATGCATCTAAGTTGTCTTTCCGTCAAAAAAAAAAAACATCAGTACGACATATTAATTATCCAATAGAATTATAGCAAAATCACTTGCAAACCAAATCAATTTCTCTATGCTCTTTTTTTTTTCTTATGTTTCAAGATTATTTCACTTCTTTGATCTTTAACACATGAATTCGAAATTATGGTGGAGCGTTGGATATTTTTGCCCATTTTACATGTCATTAATTTAGACTATGAAACATAAAATGAAACACCATATTTGAAACAGATGATATCGTTCGCCCCTAATTTTTTTGTACATTTGTAAACTAATAACGGCCCATTACAAATTCAGTTCCAATGTTCCATATAAAAATACAGATATACATATATTTAAACTGTCAT
Source organism: Stenogyne calaminthoides (assembly GCA_037126765.1). Classification (NCBI taxonomy): domain Eukaryota; kingdom Viridiplantae; phylum Streptophyta; class Magnoliopsida; order Lamiales; family Lamiaceae; genus Stenogyne; species Stenogyne calaminthoides. The sequence continues at coordinate 303,316 of JBBCBC010000036.1, read as the reverse complement.
TTTATTCATATAATTCAAATGTCATCACTATACGTGATAAGTAATTGTAAATTAGTGTATGAGCCTGTTTTCAATCAATGTTTAAGCAGTGAAAATTACTTTATTTTTATTTTATATTTTTAAAGAAAAAAATACTTAATTTTTTCATTTTTAAGTAGGTAAGACTCAATTTTTCTTTTAAAAAAAATTTTTATATCACTAATAAAGGTTGCAAACATGGCCTATAAAACTAGTCAGATCTAGATTTCAAGACGATAATGATGTTGATCCTAATTGTAAAGCTCCCATGTTGTAGTCAAGTTATAACCAGGCCACCTTCAAAGTTGCAAGATAGGGAAATAATCTGGTGGCATAGACTAATCCATGGACCCTTAAATTAATTCTTTCTATTTTCATTCGTCCCAATATAATTGACCACATATGTGGCCAAGAAAAATTTAAGTCCACCGTACAGATAGAATTATATCTGATACTTTGTATCGAGACTTCAAGTACTTTTTCAAGAAGCATATATAGAATGAATTAAAAGAATTGAAGTGACAAATTCTATTGAGTTTGTGGAATGCATGTAGATAGGGTTGTTCAAATTTCCTAACATAAATCTTCATGAATTAGTCAAGAGTCTATTTTGTATACCAAATAATTATAAGGTCACATAATCTGGAAGTCCTAAATCCTAATTAATACAACCAAATATTATTTCCTAAACCAAAAATTCCACCTAAAAACTTTATCATATTTTTGTGGACATGGATTTCCCATTTGTTTGTCATACTACATTTCTTGATTTCTAGATATATTTTTTTTTGCTGATTGAATAGGTGCCAAGTGTGAACACTATATTATTGTTCATTTATCAATCATACTCTCTATGGCAGGGACATTTGTTTCCATTAAATAAAGAATGGAACAATACGACTTTTGTTTTTTTATTTTTTATAAACTATGTGGAATAGTCTGACTTTTGTTTTGTTTAGACTAATTTCTGGATCATTTTGGCCTGAAACGAGCAAAAGTAGCAACGGTGGTCGAAATATACGACATCAAAATGCATGAAGCATAAATGTCGACTCAGCAAATAAACTATCACCAGATGATGACTTCTCATCACTTATTTAGATTGTAAGTAGAGAAGAAATGCCCCCGAAAAAGGGTGATGTTTTCCTATTAAAAGCAACCACATCACACTCTCCTCAACCCTATTGTCACCTCGACATTTCACTGAAGATAACCACTTTTCATCTCTCACAACCATTTCAAAATTATAACCCACTTTTTGGCGATTCATATGCTGAATTTTATCTGTTGTAGCACTGATACATTTAGTTACTACACATATATAACTATAACTTACACGTGTAGCACGTATATCGTATATATGTTGTACTCTATCAAACTATATAAGTAACCAAATCAAGCGAGTCAACCTCAAGTTTATCAAATCTACAATCAAGCCAAGTTCAAGATAAAAAAAAAAGTTGTTAAACTTAATTGAGATTGAATCGAGAAGAGAGTGACATTTCTGCTAAACAAGTGACATAAATACAGGAGGAAGCAACATGTGCTTTCTAAATTTTCTTTCAATATAGCATGGATCATCCCTGTCAGGTTTTCCCTCTCAAGAGAGCTCGGTTATCACACGCTCACACTTGTCTTCCAAAATCTTCACGGCTTCAGTGAACAGCACTTCAGGGGGTAACGCTCCAGTAGATTCAATTGTAACTGAGTACAAGAGGAATTGTAAGGTTACTTCTTAATTACAATAAGATTATCAATGACTATTAGTAATGTATTAAATTCCTGTCAATGGATGTCCCAATGGCCACCCGAAACTTAAAGATTTATGACACGAAAAGTGCCATACATGCAGAGATGTTCACAAGATGATTTATGAAAATGCAAAAAAAGAGACAAAATTACACAACTATCTAAGCATGACACGACTCCATGATGAGATGTTATGCATATAACAATAATTTGAACTTCGAAATATAAAGATGAAGTGAATGAGTGAACTTGAAATAAATTAAAAAGAAATCAGAAACAAATTTGCAAAAACTGCAGATATATCTATTGTCTACTTTCAAGTTTGTTTTAATAAAATGTTGTTGCTTCGTCAGCTTAGCCGGAAAGATTTGCACTATTAACTACTGGATATCATAGACCGAGCAAATATAGGGGCTGTTTGCAAAAACTTATCCTTTTAAAGTGATTAAAATTAGTGATTATGAAAAAATTGATTAATAGTAGAAGTTGATGTGTTTGTAAAAAAATTCAAAGAAAAGTTTTGCAAAAAAAGTTAATAATACTTAAAAAATGCTCATAAGCTACCAAAAGCACCCCCTTTCAACTTTTAGCTTATAGCTTTTGAGAGCTTATTTAATCTAATAAAAGAGAAATAAAACACTCCAAATTGCTTATGCACACAATTCTAGGTGACTATAATCACTTATAATTTCTTGCAAACACCCCCCATAATAAGTTGTAAAAGATGTAAGCCGATATAACCAAGTAAGAGAGCCATCAGGTACCATATTGGGGTCCTATAAGCACATAAAGAAAATAAACGACTAGTACTTTCACTTACAAATGAAATGATCTTTTACTCGTCGAAGTGCCACAAGATTCTCCCAACCATCTCCTCTGATGCATTCACGACAGAGAGTACAAGATCGAGGTCTTGCTACAGTTGCTCTTTTTCGACCTAATTGATGGTCAATAAAATAATTAAGAACAAATACAAAATCTATAATTGATAACCAAGACAAATACGTCCCGAACTACCATACAGAAGTATAATAACAATTACAAGACAATTGCTAGTTAAGATTCATCTCACCTTTAGCAATATCTTCGATATCAAACACGTTTACAGGGCATTTCTTGACAAGTTCTTCAGCCATTTCATCTTCAATATCTTCCAATAAAACAACCTAAAAAAATACAATATCACAAGCGGTGTCAATTCATTATATTGTGAAGTCAAATAAGATGATAAAGAATTTATAAATAGATTTTTTTTAATTTTGTAAAGGGGAAAGAGACGAAACAATGAAAAAGAGAGGATAAAATCATTCTTATACCTCAGGAAGCATCCTATACCAAGCAGTGGCAACTGGGGACCATTTAGCATGTGTCTTTCCCATTCCTTTCACAGCAAGCGCTTCCAACTCAATTGCCTGCAAACGAAACATTATATCATCAGAGACATAGAGGAGAAATCTTTTAGATTTTGATAGAAAACATGCAAAAAGCATTGCATCCAAAGGAAATAGAAGAGGTCTGGAGGTGTTTCATTTACTTACAATGAAACCAGAGTAAATTGCAACATTGGTCCTATATACATAGTTTTGAAAGGCGCATGGAGCTCTAGGCTATCGGTGCGCACTTTTGTGCCTAGGATGAGGTGAGCAAGGCATGCCTCTTGGTCAAAACGTTTTCCGGTCAATTTTTAAAAATATACTTACACTTTTAGGTTATTTTTTGAAAGATGCTAAGGGGGGTGTTTGCAAACTCTACTCACAGTTTAGAAGCACTTCTCATAAGCTACAGCTGTGAGTGGGCAGCTTAAAAAATGTTAGGAAAATAATATAAACGAATTAATTTCACACCTCTCTACACGGACTTTTAGATGAGATGGAATTCTTTCAAAAAAATAAGTGCTTTTGTCCCCTCAACTTGTGTTTGCAAACACCTCCTAACACTTCTAAGTACTCCACATTTTTTAAGGTCTTGAAAATAATACAACACATAAAAACTAGGTTAAAAATAAATAGGGTTTTAGAACTTGGAAGACAAAGAACCAAGTCAGATTCTTTCTGTTATTTCTATATTCTACCTATGTTTCCTGCCACCCACTTCAGATATTTTCTTTGTTTTTTTGTTTTTGAATTAATTATTTAGCAATGTTTCTTAGATATTTACAGTTCTGTAACTTCTGTTAGAGTGTTAGTGCACCTTAATCCTTCGTTTATTGTAATTTAAGCCATGCATTTCATGTTCGCTAGTTTTTATAATATTACATAATTATTTCCAGACTTCCAGTTCTCTGTTTTTAAGATGCCCAAATTTATTTTTCCAGATTTTCAATTTCAAATGGTTCAACAAACTTGAAGTGGAGGTAGACTAATATAAATCTTAAGTTTTTAATTGCTGTTTTATTTTACATTTGATGGTTTTTGTGTGTGAATGAAGACTAACTTCACTACTTTATACTCCATTAATTTCATGTGTACATTATGTTCTAATGTTTATTTATTGACTTTTTGGTAGTATTATGTGGTTTTCTATAGGAGAATATGAGAAAATAATGCTTATAGGATTATAAAATGTTGTTTAGAAAAAAAGGAAAAGGGGCGCGCCATAGCACCTCAGGTGCTAGGGTACCCCTTGCGCCTTGAATCTTTAATAACTACGCTTGTATCTATTGGATGTTGGCAATTTTAGTCCCATACGGGCTAATTTTCTCAATTAAGTCCCAAAACTTTTTAAATGATGCAATTTTAGTCTTAATATTGCACATAGTGCTCACATGACCTGTCAAATTTCCATGTGGCAACCTGACTAATGACTTTGGCGTCGTTTACGTGGCATAATGAGACCCTAAACATATTAATTTCCATTAAAAAAAATCACAAATTAATTATCAATGTAAAATCAAAAATTATCAAAATGGGACTAAAAAATTGTGTTATTTTAAAAGTTATGGGACTTGAATGAGAAAATTGGTTTGTATGAGACTAAAATCACTAATACCCAATAGGATATAGGACCAATTTTGCAATGTACTCGAAAAATCATGGTATAATAGATCGTAGGGCACATTCAAGTACAATAATGCACACTTGAATAACAAGATTAATTAATAAACAACATAAAAATGGCAAACTAAGTTTTAATGAGGGCAAAAGGTACCTGTCCAGGTCCGAGTCTAGCTAGAGTTATATCATCATAGCTGGGGACAATTGGGTTTTTCGAAAATTCTGGCAAACTGTCTTGGCTACAACTGAATGAAGTATAAGTTTTTTCCTTCGAAGTCGAATCAATAGTCGATCTTTCAGAACTTATAGGAAACTCACTGCCATTCGGTAGCCACTTTAGCTCACTGGATTTTACTGCATTATTTTGTACCACAGAAGAAAGAACAGCATGATTGCATTTACTGTGTAATGATTTAGATGGAAAAATAAGAAGAAAATGGACGAATAAAGTCAAATTAAACAACACAAATTTTCATTTGTTGAGCATTCAAAGAGTACCGCTAATACGTGGGCTCTTTCTTTCACAACTGACATCGAGTTTAAATACAATGGTGTTCTTTTCATTATGCTCATCATTTTCTGCAGAAAAAAATGTATGCATCAGAGAACTTGCCACAACAAAAGATGAAAGTAGAAATTAAATCAGCTGAAGAAAAGAATTATACTAAAGAAGAAGAAATGGCTGAACCTGAGATATAACTAAAGTGCCTTGGATCAACTCGAAGTGGAACAAGACCCAGTCTATGCGAAAGCACCTCATCTTGGATTACAGAGGTGTTATTTGCAATAAGTACCTTTTCAATAGCCATGGTTGGAAGCTAGACCGAGAGAGAGAGATCAGTGATCAAAAAACACAGAGTGTATCTGGTATAGAAAATGTCTTTGAAATTTAAATATAATTTTGAAACCAAAGACAAAAGAAAATAGAGTAAAATTAATTGCTCAATAATATATATCGTGAAGCTAGAAGTCTGCTAATATCTCAAGTTCATAGTCTATCTAATGAAAACCAAATTTAACTTAACAAGCTGCTGAAAAACCACCCATAAATATAACTTATTTGCTCAAGACAACAAATTTAGCCCTTAATATACCAAAATCCAAAAATATTTAAACCAACTTGATAATTTAGATATTCATATGTTTTCTTAGGTTAGCTCATAATATATGCTCAAATAATTATAACCTTTCGTTTAGTAACAGAGGCTTTTATTAAAGAAGCTAGTACAGTCGGCTATATTTAACAAAATTACAGTATTTCCTCTAGTGAAACATACTAAGCTAGCAGAGCATGGAAGTTAATCATTTTCCAAAAAATCCCTGAAAGATAAATCCCTGAAACTAGACAAATCCCAATTACTAAATTATCCTCCTAAAGCATAACAAAAGGATCAAGTTGCAACAACCTAATTATATCAGAAAACCCACAAATAAACAACGCTTCTCTATGAAATAAAAGAACAGCTAAAAAGGAAAAGCTTGACCCACACCTCAGAAATTAGGATTCTGCGGAAAGCATTGGCAAGAGCAGGATCAATGACAATCATATCAAACTCCATGTCGTCCCCCGTCAGCTTAATCACTTCCACCTTAAATTTGTTGCGAAACTCCTCCAATCTCAAACTGTTGTCCACTCCCATTGCGGCATACGCACCCGAGTATCGAATACTCTCCGTCTTCAATTTCCCACCCCCACAAAAAGAACAAATAACACAGAATTCAGCAATTAACAAGACGTAGTAAGAAATTAACAAAGTTAATTAGATGAATACATGAGTAGGGGCGTCGAGAGTGCAGTGAACACGAGTCCTCTGTAGTTCAACGTGAGGCGGAAGTTCCCCCTTGGGGACATCAGGCAAATCCCACACCGGAATCTTGGGTGTTTTTGATTGTTGACTGTTTTCAGATCCTTTCTTCACCATCTTGTGCTGTATGCTGTATGATTCTTGTGGATGCGAGAGGAGGAAGAAGAAGAGTGACAGCAAGTTTTTGAGGGTTTAGCCGTTTTAGGGTTTATGGGAGAATTTTATTTTATGTTATATTTTCTCGCCTTTCTTTTTTTTTTTCTTTCTTTTTTATTATAAGGATATTTTCTCGCCTTTTAATGGTGTATTTCTCATTTTAAAAGATCCAGCACTAGAGTCGTTATTCGACAATTTTCCCATTTTGTTGGATATTAGCAATTTTCAGTTTATTTTTTTTCAATTAAATTCCATAATTTTTAATTTTTTGCAATTTTAGTCTTTATGTTGAGGTTTTTTTAGAATGATAATTAACTTTTATTCTTTTAATCGAAATTAACATGCTTAGATGCAACATAAGCGACATTAAATCATTACTTCGACTGTTACATGGAATTTCAACATCTACAGCTCAAAAGAGGGGCGACTGCAAAAATCCTACAAATTTATCATATATTAATTGAGGAAAGTAATTCATATTGTACTAAAATCATTGACATTCAATAATTACGGGATTAATTTATAATTTCACTTATTAAAACTATTTTGTTTCATGAACAATCGGAATGGTAATACTCACAAAAATGATAAAGTGTGTGTTTTGCAGGGAAAAATTCATTTTTTGTCACTCAAGTTTATTTTTTTTTAAATTTAATCACCCACTTTTATTTATTTTTAAAATTAATCATCAAAGTTCATTTTTCCTTTCAAAATTGATTCTGCCGTCAATTGACCGTGTTTGACTGACGGAACCAACCGAAAAAAAACATGAATTCAGTCCACAATCTCAAAAAAAAAAAAAACCCCAAAATCGAAATTTTAAACTCTCTTTCTCCCATTTTTCACAAACCCTAATTTTTACAAATATCATTCAAAGTTGCATCCTAGTAAACCATATAAATAAATTGAGCCTTTTATCCCAAATAAATTATAAAAAATTGAGTACGTTTGGATTTGAATTAAACATCAAATGCATTATGTAATTAAAATGCATTTTTAAAATGTACAATTTATTTGCATGTAACATGTTTACTTATTTTGCGCCGAACAAAATGAACATTTCAGTATAAAAAAAATTTAACATTTCATAAAAATAAATTGAATGTTTAAAAAATGCAATTGGTAGAAATACTTTTTTTCTAAAAAAGTTCAGATAAAAAAAAGTGTACACCTCCACTTGGATTTGCAAACGGGCACTAAATAGATAAACTCAGCAATGCCCACTTGGATTATCAATGCAACAAGTGAACAACTAACACAACACTGAAATTACATTAAGCATTCAATACTCAAAATCTTTGAAGCTAGCTAAATCAGTCGGCTATACTCAAGCAGCAACAAGACAGAAAACACATAGTATTTAAAAGTGAAATCGATTGAACTTAGTAAATGAAAAGAGCTATAGCAATGAAATTGAACAATATAGACTACGGCAAACACAGTTAAAGGGAAATATAACAATAGGAAAATTGTAACATCAGATACTCAAGCATCTAAAATTCAATAGAATGATTACACATTGAGTCTACAAAAATCTTAAGTGTGTCCTTTCACATAAAAAGAACCATAAAACAAGGAAATGTTTAGATAATCCCAATTTTGTTTGCAACATCCAAAGCATCATAGTCGGGCGTCAACCTAACATAAGCCTTCTTGGTACCATCCGGCCTGAAAAAGGTACAATCATAAGATTCTAGTAACAATATACAGTAGGAGACATAATAAACACATCGGAGGCAAGTACAATAGATTTATTAGGCTGTGTTGAAAGAAAAGGATACTTATGAACGTTCATCCTGTATGTTAATTATTTTTTAGTTTTGACATAGAAACATAGCTCATATGGAAGACATAGTTGAAAAATATTTCAATCCCTTTAATTCTATCATTCTTGTAGTCAAGTAATCAACATTTTCAAACAATTCAAAAGAAGTCAGTTCTGAAAACCCTTATTTCAAACATCCAACATAGAGAAACGAAACATTTTGTGGAATATGAAGCAATTTAAGGACAAAAAAACCAACGGTATACCTGATAAGTGTGTTGACCTTCTTGGTCTGAATGTCATACATTTTCTTGACAGCATCCTTGATCTTTTTCTTGTCGGCCCTAAGGTCAACAATGAAAACCAGAGTATTGTTGTCCTCGATCTTCTTCATGGCAGATTCAGTAGTGAGCGGATACTTCAGAATCTGATAATGATCAAGTTTGTTGCGCGGAGGTGCACTGATGCGAGGATACTTGGGTGCCCTGTCCTTCTTCAACGTCCTTGGTCGGTAGAAAGTGACCTTGGTGCGGATCTTCTTTGACGACTTCTTGATAGCGCCTGATTTCACTGCCTTAGCAGTCTTCAAGGCCTGAGCCTTTGGGTTGGGTTTCTTGGACGGGTCAGCTGCACATTTAACCGATGTTAAACATAATAAATTCAAAAAACATATATAGGAGATCTAATATGATGGTGTCAAACTGCAATATGTACAAAACTGTGGTGAAAACAGATTACATCTTCACTCAAAATTCAAAAATTATAACAAGAACATATATTTGTGGCTGTAGGAGAAACATCACAAGCCAAGACTTGAATATCATATCAGCACAAATCAACTTATGCATAAATTAATCTGACTACTCAATTGAAAGTATTTTTGATACACAGCTAACAAGCATAACTCAGAATATTAACAAATAAGCCTTGGATGCATACGATTCATAACTTTTTTATGCCAACATTACAGAAAGGTAAGATTTGATACCCAAACTGGCAACATCTTCATACCACAGTTTAATTAAGGAACATATTATAGAGGCGTACTAATATGAACTCGGAAAACTTTTAAATCTAACATGAGAGCAAATTAAAACGAGATTAATGTTTGTAAATATATTCCAAATTCTTCAGTAGAGAACGTAAAACAACCACCACCATTCAGTTAGACTACAAACTTAATTAAAAACAAAAAAACGAGGAAAATCCATACGTACAATATATAAGAAACTCAAAGATTACAAAATAGCATGGTTAAAAGATGTGTACCTTTAGCGGGAGCCATTGCGAACTGAATAAAAATCTACACCCTTACGAAGCCTCCTCACCTGTAAATACAACAAATCGACTAAATTATGATCCAAAACTCTGAAAACATACGCTTTGAACTACGGAAATCGAAAGTTAGAGCGAGATAGGAGAAGCGAGAGGAGTACCTGCGACTGCGTATTAGGGTTTCGGGGAGGCGCAAGATTTTTATAGGTGGACTATTAATTTGGGAATTAGGGATACTGTCTTGGGCTCAGCCCTTGGGCCAAAGGTGATATTAAGCCCGGTCTTATATTGGGCTTTGATAAACCATTTGAACAATTGACTTGTTGAAATTAAAATAAAAATATTAGTATCATTAATAGAATCGAACTCGTTAATCCTGTCAAAAAAAAAAAAAAAAAAAAAAAAAAAAAAAAAAAAAAATATATATATATATATATATATTAAAACTCGTTAATCTTTTGAATTGGCAATTCCGCGAAGCTTGACGATTTTCGAAACTTGATTTCATGATTTGGGTTTCTTTAGTAAGATTTTTTTTTTTAATCAGGAGTACGATTTTTTTTATGACTAAGTAAAAATTTGATATTAAGTAGAATAAATACTAATTAAAATTAAAATTAAAATTAAATCTATTTGGTTGCATTAAAGTGTTTCGATTCTCATGTTCCATTTTTTGTATTTCAATAGTGTTTCATCATGTTAGATTTTTAATATGAATGAGTTACTCCCAATTATATCTTCTTAGTAGGTCCATCCCTATTTTATTATTACTCTTTGGTTCAAAATTCATTCTAAAATGACTTCTATACCCTTATTTTGTTTAGAAGAATGTACCTTTCCCAATCTCTCTCTCATCTGACATCTCACGTGTAGATGTCATCTCATTCTCTCATTTTACATTTCAAGTTTTAATATCACATTTCAAAGTTCCAAATGTCATCTCTTTCTCTCATTTCACATTTCAAGTTTTAATATCACATTTCAAAGTTCCTGCCAAAGTTCCTGCCATTGTAAATTATAACATTGTTATATAAAATGAATTCTTACCAAAAGAATGTTCATCTTCAAGAATGATAATTTTATTTATCTTCATTTAAAAAGTATTACAATTTAAAAATTTTATATAATAAATTAAAAATTTACATATCTAAAATTCCAAAAATTTCTGAAAATTATATATCTTGTCTTCATTTCCGATATGATCATGTTCATCACAAATCGTGCATATGTACATCTTCAATTCACTTGAAAAAGATCCAACATCTTTCGTCATCGCCATCTTCATCCTTATGAATTATAAGGAACACCAAATGAACCCAGAAAATTCAAAGAAACTCATAATTCAACAAAAAAATAAAAAAAAATATCAGTAGATTCAAATCAGCATGGGGTCGAGCCCAACAAATTTCAACAAAATATTTGCAACAGATTCAAAAAAAAAAAAAAAAAATCAAAGATCCAAAAAAAATCAAATTCAAATACCAAACTCAACTTTCAGATCAAAAAAATAAATTCAGAGATCAAGAAGAAAACTCAGAGTAAAATTTGTTGCGTAAAAAAAAAACTCAAAAATTTAGACTCAAAAGTTGTTGCGTCAAAAGTTCATAAGCAGAGATCAGGAAGAAAACTCAGAGTAAAAATTAAAAAAGAAAAAGAAAAAAGGAAAGCAAACAAGTACAGACCTTGAATGTTCTACAACTGCAAAATGAGTGACGGGCCATAAATTAGAGATCAAGAAACAGCGCAAACAAGTACAGACCTTGAATGTCCCAAAATCGCAAGATTAAAACAAAAATATTTTAATAATCCAAACCCCAAAACATTATTCTGATAATACAAACCCCAAATCATTAACGGATCCAGCGATGGCGAGAAGAATCCCGGTGATATCAGCGCGTCGCGGGAAGGTGTGGCGCGGCGACGGGATGGGTGAGGTTCTGCGCGCCTCTCCTGGTTTGGGGGGCGGACGGTGGATGGGCGGACGACGCCGCGGCGGGCGGTGGAAGGCGGACGGCGCCGCAAATTTTAGGGTTGGGGGCGATTTTGAGAGAGAGAAAGGGTGGGTGATGAGAGAGAGTGGGTGTGATGAGAATGAAATTTATTCGTGGGAATTAAAAGCTGAATTATATCCCAAAATTGTGTAAAGGGGTATAATGGTAAAAGCAAACCTAATTTTGGACCTGCTACTAATTTTTTAAAAGGTGTGAACCTATGAGTATTCTTGGGTCTATAGATGGACCTAGGAGTAATTAATTCTTTTAATATATGGACACAGAATATAATATAATTCATTGTTTAATTTTTTATTATTCCACGTGTTATCCATCTATATTATAAAATACAAAATTAAATACCAATTATGAAACAGATGATTTCATTCCTAATTATAGTTACATGAAACTAACTAAAATATATAAATTAAAAGGCTTACAAGACCATGACTAAAACTATATAAATTAAAATTGGGATTAAATTTTTTGTAGCCTAATAACTTTGGGCCGTTTTGAATTTGGTCCATTAGATACCACATTATGATATACATCCTCTGATGTTTCAACTTTTTTTTATTTTAGTCCATAAAACCGGTCAAACCGGTTGGTCAATCTGTAATTATACACGTGACAATTAATTTTGTATTCTTTTATTTTTGTGCCGCCACGTATGTATTTCATTATTTTATTATACATTTATATTTAATCAGTAATTTGAAATGGGTCGGATTCGATTTTTGGGTTTCGGGTTTGGTATTTGCGGGTTCGGGTAAAAAATTTAAAAAAATTTAAAAAAATATATATCTAGGTCGGGTTTTAGAACCGACCCGCACCCAACTATAAAAAAGCTCTAATTCACGCAGTTATATTCCCAGTTTGACGAACAAGAAGAAAGAAGAAAGAAGAAGGAGAAAGACGACGCAAGCTTGGGGGAAGGAAATGTCCTCATCAACATCAGTCTCCACCAAATCGTACTCGCAAGCTCTATGTTATTGTGGATACCCGGTTCACACTCGCACATCTTGGACCGAAGAGAATTCGGGTCGAAGATTTCATGGTTGCAATAATTGGAAGGTAAGTTTTCCCTAATCCTTTGAGACCACTGTATTTTTCCTATTCCATGGTCGCGAGAGTCAATTTTTAATCCTCAATTTTTGATTCAAAACGTCCATGTAGTTTACTGTAGATATTAGTCGATAAATGATTGAAATCGATTTTTAATCCCCAATTTCGTATTCCCTGTTTGTTTCAGCGAGGTGGAGGTGGGTGTAATTATTTTGAATGGATGGATCCCCCAATGTCTCCAAGAGCGAAGTCCATAATTCTAACCCTTTTGAAAGAAATACGTGAATATGAGTCGAAGATTGAACGTGAATACGAGATGAAGGAAAAAAAATTCTGACCATAATGGGAATTGAATGAAGTATATGTTAATTGGATCTTGGTTTTTTTTCTTTGTGATGTGGCTGTTTTAGTTTGTATTAGAATAGTCTGTATTTTGGGTCATGTTTTTTAAGGGACGAATTGTATCCCTGTTTTAATGTATGCTCTGTTTTTAGTTTGTATTACTTAATTGGATCTTGTATTAATGTATGTTGTGTTTTAGTATTATGAATTGGACAAGTTGTAATTTTTCTTCATTTGAGCAACTGATAAACTGATACTTTTGAGTATATAAACTGATATATTTGAGCATATAAACTGATACTTTAGTCGATCATAAATTGATACTTTTGAGCATAACAACTAATACTTTTGAGTATAACACCTGATACTTTTTATTATAACAACTAACACAGAATCTCAATTATAACAACTAATGTTTTTTATTATAACAACTAATAAACTGATACATTTGAGTATATAAACTGATACATTTGAGCATATAAACTGATACATTTGAGCATATAAACTGATACTTTTGAGCATAACACCCAAAATGTAGTTTATTTCACAAAATAATCCAAGACAATCATTCATTACAATCATACCATCATCTAATCCAAAAAGAAGCTTCATCAAGTAGCAGTTTGCAATTGTCCAAAAGCACTAAAAAATAGATGATGGAATGAATGCACAAAAAAAGCTTCACCACATAACAAAAGCACTATCTAATTGTTCAGAAATCCCATTAAACATATATAGTCAGTATTAAACATCCTCCACCACTTCTTTGAAGAAAAAGAGTCTAGGTTCTTCAAAGTCACATATCTCAACCCATCCTTCAAGATCAACTTCCTGTTTTCTTCTCTTGTCAATGTTCCAGTAAACTGCTCATCCATTGAAGGAGGCTCCCTATGAGGGACAGAGCTTGAGTTCCATGAAGCCTTCTTGTTTCTCTGCAAAAGAAATGCAAATCAATTATCAAAATTAGACATTAAAAAACATATAATCTGTTCATTTATGAGGGATTTGTTCTACTTGCCTCCAACTGCTTTAGCCAATCTGTTTTCTTTTTAAAATTTTCTTCAATCCATAATTTGTACAAGGTGGACTATCATTAGTCAGTTGACTATTAAAATCACACAAACCTTCTTCATCTATGAAAAAAAGAGATCATTATAACTTGTTGTTGTGGTCATAATATTGAATAAATATTGGACTAACACATCATACCTTCTAAATCAGCATTTTGAGTCCCAAACACTTGCACATTTTGAGACATGTTTTGCTCCTCCATAACAGTCGACTCACATTCACATCCTGTCCATCCACCATTACAATCTGGCTCACATTCACATCATGTCCATCCTCCATAACAGTCTCACTCACAACCTGTAAATAATACTAGCTTAGTACAATAACTAGAATAGTACAAGAACTAATATTGTTTAGTAAATAATGTCTTTAACCCTTTCTTCTTTTTTGTACTTGCTTCTCCCACGTTAGACTTTCTCTTCTTAGGGTTCCTTTTCCTCAACCTTGCACCTTTAACCCTTGTAGGTTCTTCCTCATCATCCGAAATCCGATTCCGAGCACTCAAGGGTTGTAATTCATCCGGATGAGCCATTAAGTAATCTTCAAAATAGTTATCATAGCTGATCCTTTCCATTCCATCACCCCACCCTTGTTCACTTTCCACTTGATCATCATGAATAACTTGTTGCACAAGAACATCAGAATGTATCAAAATAAATCTAAAATACTACTAATACTAGCTTATTATAGTAAATAGTAAATAATACCTCTAATCCTCCCTGATTTTTGGAACTTCCTTCTCCCACCTTAGACTTTGCTTTCAGTTCCTTGATTTTCCTCAACCTTGCACCTAATGTAGGTTCTTCCTCCTCAACTTCAAAGTGGTGATCATAACTTATCCTTTCTGTCCCATCACCCCACCCTTGTGCTTCTTGTCCATCATCAATAACTTGCTCATCCTGACTGACATCCTATATAATACATTATAATTAGTTTTAGAAATAACTAATACTATATAGTACAACAACTGATACTGTTTAGGAAAATAACTAATACCTTTAACCCTCCCCCCTGTTTTGAAGTTCCTTCTCCTATAGAAGACTTCCCTTTCTTAGACTTCCCTCTCTTAGACTTCTTTTTAATCTGCTGTTGACCTTGTATTTTCAACTGAAATGTATGATATAAGTAATTGAACAGAAAATAATATACAAGGATGGTGTGAAATGAACATAGCCCAACTTTGGCAACACCGCGGCTCCCGTTCCGCCGTCGACCGTGAGGGTGGGTCCTCGTCCACGGGAATCTGGTGTGTTGTCCGTGACACCGAGGGCATGGACGAGCGGTTTCTTCAAGAATTGGAGGACATCACCCATCTCCCTCCGTTAGACATTGGCACATTTTGCCCGGCCGCGTCTGAGCGGGAATAACCCGCCGGTACCTCGGCCCCGACCTGGGACTATGGGGCATATGAGCGGTCTTTTAACTACCACACTTATTCAGCTGAGGCCCCCTATAAGCAACCTGAGCGTGCTTATAGGAAGTCCGTTCGGTCTGAGTATATGGCCTCTGACCTGCCCCGGTACAAGTCGACTCTGTCTAATCGGCACGTGCGCTCCCTCCACCGGTTGTACAAAGTGCCCCGCGACGTGCATTTTTATGGGGCTACCTCCGAAGAGAGTGCCAATCAGCCACCTCCAGGCATGATAACGATCAACGAACACACGATGGAGGCGGGGATTCGCTTCCCTCTTCACCCGGCGATCTCCCACTTGTTGGCGGCTTGGAATCAGAGCCTTACCCAGATTACCCGAACGGTTGGAGCTACATACTCTCGACGATGACCGTTCTGGGTTTGGCTGGGCTACACCAGATGTCGACTTGCTTATGTGATGTCGCCAATCTTTCAAGCCAGCGACTACAATGTCGTGTGACTTCGCAAGGGTCGGGAGCTCGTGAGTGGGATTCCGAACAAAGTCATAGACTGGCATCGGAAGTGGTGGTTCGTCGGGGGTACTTGGGAGTCAACGGACCCTTTGAGTACATTGCCCATCCGGGTTCCCCGGACTCAAAGTCGAACATGGTAAAACTTTATCTTCATATACGAGGTCGTCTTGATCTAATTCTCCTTTTCTTTTGTAGTGTTAAGCGCCCTCGACCTCCGACTGTTCTAGGATTTTGAGGCGTTCGGGGGATTCAGTGACTTTGCTCCAGAGCCTCCGCGACGTCAGCGCCCTTTCTGGCTCGACGGTTAAAAGGTCCAGACTTAATTTATCCAATCACCTTAATATCCCTTGTGAGTACCTCTTTCTTCTTTCTTTTTTTTGCCTTTGATTATCTCACATCTTTGGCGTGCAGATCCCGACATCCCCTGCCTAAGCCTTGACCCTCAAAGAATCACGGCCTCAAGGAAGAAATTGGTCTTCAGCCAGATGAAGACGTCATTGACCATCGATTTTCCTCCTCCCTGCTCCATCCGCCCCTCGGCCCGACAGGGGCAAGAGGGAATGAAGGAGCCCACTCACCCGAGCCCGCCGAAAAGGAATTTAGGGAAGAGGTCACCAGGCAGGAGGTCGCAGCCCCATCCCTCTTCTCAACCCGTCTCCATTCCTCGAGGAGGTCGGCTCCCGGAGGACGACTCCTGGTTGGGTTGGGACGCCGATCGCATCAAAAAGTAAGTTCTCGACTATGAGTCTTCCCTTCATACCTTTCATTTTTTTTTCATTATCGAGCGACCTTAGGAGAGCTTACTCCACACAAGTTCGGCCCTGAGGCCCTAAGCTTCTTGAGGTCGAACTACGTTGTCCCTACTGGGGTCCCTGCGAGCTGGCCCGCCTATCTCCGGAGGGGACTATAGAATCTAACCCGGGGATGGACTTAAAAGACCGAATAACTTCGCAAAAACTGGGTTCTTGCAAACGACAATAATTTATAGAGGCGGTGAGGGCGAAAATAAATACAAAAAACATCCAAAAATAATGCCAATTTTGTAAATAGTCGGTTAGACCTCCTCCCTTGGCCGGAAGATTGATTACGTTTTTAAATGGAAGACATACCTCTCTTCGCCAACCCACTCGGAGGTGTTAGACTTTGCGGATCTGGAAGGAATTGGATTTTTCCTAGTGGTGAATACATATTTAACCTTTTTGTTTATCATTTTGATGTACCGGCCTTCGGGCTTGCTTCACTCTATGTGCCTTCGGGCTCCCATTTCTATCAATATAAATGAAATTTCCTTTTCTTTTATTACAATGTGTTGACTTGATTTCCTTATGCGACTTGTTGTTTATTTATCCATGTCGTCCTATACATATTGCGACTTTATTGTTTGGACTTCATTTTTCTGGTCGTCTTATAAAGTCGGGGGAGGTCGCCCCTCGTGGGGTGTCGATCCTCCCCTCAGTATGTCAAAAGTTGTACCTCGGGTGACTTATGTTTTCTTTACATAATCCCTTTGGGTTTTACACAATAATTTTGAGATAAAGGAAAAGACATTATTATTGATAAATAACTAATAAATAACTGATTACAAGAATGTAATTTTACTGTTAATATTTCCTCAAATGTGTTGCATTCCATGGGTATTGAGCCTTGGTGCCATCTGGTTGTTCGAGCTCGTACACTCCATTAGGTAAGATTTTCGAGATCTTGAATGGGCCCTCCCAATTCGGGCCGAGGGTTCCTTTCGATTCGCCGAGTATCTTCTTGAGCACCAGGTCTCCTTCTCTGAAGCGTCGAAGTCGTACTTTGGAGCTATAGTACTTCTCCGACCTTTATTTGTACCTTGTGTTTCTTATGTTGGCTTTTAGCCGCTTTTCTTCGAGCAGATCGAGGTTTCTAGTTAGGGCCTCATCGTTTTGGCCGAAGGCGACCTAACTTGTGCGGAGACTGGGGAAATCGGTTTTTGTGGGAACCTCTCGCCGGTCCGAAGAAATTTAGTGAGTAGGGGGGTTTCTCTGTTGAATTTCGCGAGTCGTTCTATAGGCCCACAAAACATCAAGGGAGCTCATTAGCCCACTTCCCTTAGCTCCCTCAATCTTGGCTTTGAGAGTGTGTTTAATGATCTTGTTCATGGCCTCGACCTGGCCGTTTGACTGTGGATGATATGGGGTCGAGAAGAGCTTGGTGATTTTCCATTTCTTGAAGAATGCTTCGACCTTGAGGCCGTCGAATTATTTACCATTGTTTGATATGATTGCTTGTGGTAAGCCAAATCTCCATATGATATTCCGCCATATAAACTTGATGACTTGGTTCTGATCTATGGTTGCCAGTGCCTCAGCTTCGACCCATTTTGTGAAGTAATCTACCGCTACCAGGGCGTATTTGACCGAACCTGGCGTTGTTGGGAGTGGGCCAATGATGTCTATCCCCCACTTTGCAAATGGCCAGGGGCTGAGGATACTTGCGAGTTCTTCCGGTGCGCTCTTGATGGAAAGGGCATAGATTTGGCACTTGTGGCACTTGCGGGCGAAGATGATGGCGTCAACCCTTAATGTGGGCCAAAAGTACCCTTGTCTTGTGGTCTTGTGGGCCAGCGATTCTCCCCCGGTGTGGTTGTTGGGGATTATACTGAAAAGTATGCTTTTTACTTTGTATAATTTAAACCCAATTTCAGACTTATTTCTTGAAATAAATTGTTTATCATCGATGCTTTAAATATGATTGAATGTATATATATATTTCGCATAATCTGTTCAATAATTAGATGCGTGTTACATCAGTAGTTAATTTAGTGATACCCGATCACGGAAGATTAAATTAACGGTCCCTTGTAACTAAAAAAGTACACCATTCACGACCTAGATGGAAATGAACAACCATCACGAAAAGGTTGAGGTGTAAGGCTCGATTGGTTTGTCTTGACCAAGAGATTACACTAGTGCATGACCGATCATGTTGAATAGGACCTCTGAGGAGGATAAATTCTTCTTTAACCGAACAAGGAAGAATTAGACCTCGAGTGGTTCGTTTTTTCTTAACCTTCGCCCCTTAAATAGGATCACGTGGGATTGGTAACTATTGCTTTGACTTATCATGGGTAGCGAATCGAGAGAGATTCAATACTTTTTATCTTGGGCAATATTATCGGTCACATGTGATTGCTAAGATTTAATCTGAAGAATCGGTGCAAGCACGCTTGTTTGATTTGCCCCCTTGGGAGGTTCATAAGCTTTATCATACCAAATCTTGCAAGTGGAATTTGTTTCCGTATGGATAATAATGTTGAACCGATTCTCGACCAAGGACAAAAGATATTAATTAACGGAAAGCTATTTCAAAGGGCTTGAATTAATTGATGGGCTAGATAATTAAAAACACGGAAATAATGACCGGGAGCCATATTGACTGTAATATGGGTTAAGATGGATGGTGAAATATTAATTATGTAGTGGGATTAATTAATATTTATGGGATTGAATTATATTGTGGCTCAATATTAGATATTCAAGATCCATTAGAAGGTCCAATCTTAATTCTCCTAAAGGCCCCCTGAGTAGCCCAACAAATAGTCCAATAACTGAAAAGGTGATTAAAATAAAATAAATATTGTTGCTTAATATTCCTCTAAATTTTCGAAAATTATGGATAAAAGAGGGAGAAAGATTTTCTTTGAATTTTGTTATGGAATGAAGATATGTATTCTTGGAATACAAGATTATCTCATTAAATTCAAGAAATCTCCCACTTGGTTATTCATAGTGAGATTTTCGAAATTTTTGGAAAATAGAGGGCAAGAAAGATTTTCTTGATTTTCTTGAAAAGATATTATGGAAGATATGTATTTCTTGAAATACAAGAATATCTCATAAATTCAAGAAGATCCAAATCTTGGATTCTTGCACTATATTTTCGAAAATAATCCATATATGAGGAGGTGGGATTTTTGTGAAATATTTTAATTATGGGAAAGAGAATATATGGGATATATTCAAGATTTCTTGGTGACCAAGAAAAGTCTTATCCCACATTGAAAAAATAACACAAATTTCGTCCACCCTCTCTCCTATAAATAGGGATGATTAGTTCATTCCCAAGTACAATTCCATGTCTTTGGAAATATTAACAAATCCACATAAGTGGTGCAACAAAGTTTATTTTTTTTTCCTTTTGTTAATTGTTCGCGAAAGTATCCTTCCAACCGGATTGTCGAGCAAGGGCTAAGGGAATACTTGGGAAGTCCTTTTGGTTAGTCCGTCCGATCAAGTCATTGCCATCCCGGAGAGGTACGCCACGTAGTTCAGTAGATTCGCGTGCGTAGGTTTTACGTGGCTTTTTATATGCATGATATGTTGTTGCAATTATTATTTGAATTAATATAGGATTAATTCATGCTAGTAATAATTAATGAATTAAATTTGTATTTAAATATTCACCCCGAATAGATCCGCGGTAACTCATTCCCCAACAATCGTATCGAGACCCTTTGCTTTAGGCTCAATTTTTAAATTGTAATTTAATTCGTGGACATTAAATTTGAAATTGGATAGTAGAACTGTTAGATCATTTTGCGGTGTATCCAATTGTCATGGATTTTAATGTTTTATTTTGCATGCATATAAACGTGGTTTTTTAATTCGATTCGTTCGGATTTGTTTTGCCTCGTGAGAAAATCCACCACGAGTAGACTCAGATTTGTTTGATTTGATCAATGTAATAGACTAGTCTAGATCTAGGTTTATTTATTTTGTAAATAAATTGTAATTAAGATCGGAACGAAGAGACGAAGAATTAAAGGATTTAAATCGAGAATCAGCGAAGGCGGCGGGCGCCGGCACGGCACGCTTTGGGCGAGGCCGATAACCGAGTAAAGCTGAGGATGAAAACAAGACGGGGCGGCGCTCGAGCCAGCCGAGCGGACGGGGGCGGAAGCATGAGCGTCTTAAAGGGCCCGTGGCTGGGCGAAAGGAGGTTATGTGAAATGAGGCGAAGCACATACAAGGATCTGTATGACGACGCGTCGGACGCTGCCGATCATCTGTCGACACCGCCGAGCGTCGGCGAGAAGAGGCATCAACAAAACCAGCAAAGGCGGTGCCGAGGTTGCCGAGAGTCATCTCTAGGCCAAGCCGGGCGGCGGATGCAAGCGTGCATCCCCATTGCGAGGAACGCTTGGCGTGGCGGTTCGAGACGAAGTATTTTTTCGAGACGAACGAGTGGGAGAAATTCGAGACGTGTTTCTTCAAGATCAAGCCAAGAAAAATCAAACCATGACAATTGGATAATTTGTGCCCAATATGTTTATTTTTCTGTTTTGCTTGATTTATTTGTGCTATCTTATGCTTTATTTAATTTGTTTAAATGTGTTTGCATGAGGGTTGCCAAATTGAAAAATCTCAACTCCAAAATTACTAAGTATGTTTTAAATAATTAATTGACAATTTTATTAGGATAATAAAATTGAATTAATTTTGACCTCCATGATTTATTTATTTGTGAATTCTTTTTGGAGAAATTCCTCCACGGACGGTCAAAAGATAGATTTCACATGAATGAATTCCAAACGGATGATTGTGGGTTATTACTAGTGGCGGCGATGACCTCCCCCACGAGGCTCGATCAAAAGCAAAATAGTAATCCTCAGATTTAATCATGGTTATTACTTAGGTATAAAATTGATATGCATATACTTCCTCAAGTCCCCTGTCAATTTTATATTGGTCAAGGGAGCCAACTATTAATCTGGATATTAAAGGTTTGTAAATCGTTCTTGTTTGTAACTTTCGCTTGAATGTGTTTAAATAATGACCCACCCCACGTGGCTTATTTATCTTGTTTTTGAGATGTTGGCCGATGCATGTTCATATTTTTTTGAGATTTTAAATATGATGAATGTGATCAAACCTTGTGATATACTTGTCTTTATTGCATATAGATGTTTATTTGGGATTCAAAGATGTCGTTACCTTTTAACCTAATTGTTATTATACTTAAAGTCAATACAATATGTATGGAAACTATATTGATTGGAAAATTATAATTGTCCTAATCGCTTAAAAAGCACAAGTGGATTTTGACACACAAAAAATCGGATGAGCCAACCGACGAAGTCAAAGCATGCGGGACTCGTCGGATCGCTTTTCTTGAGAGATGTCGTCATTTGAAAATGGTGGAGGAAAACCCGTAAGGGATTACGTCCTCAAAATAGATGGCCCATCCTGAACAAACTTGAGATTCGAGTGCATATTATGATCTGGAGACTCGGATGAATTTGGTACTTCATTCTCGCCCATAAAGGTTTTTGAGCATTTTGGCCTCATTTAGTTAATTTGTTGCAAACTTTTTGGACTCGGCGAGAAATGATGATAAGGCACCAAACTCAAGCTTTTGCCGGTAAGTGGTCCGTCTTCATTTTCTAGGCCAAGGGTAGGCAAGATAAAGAAGAGGACCAAAGGCCATCTTGAAAAAAACTCAATGTTGCCAAGGGCAATGGTAAGATGAGGAATGCTTGTTGTGTCAAGGAAAATCCAAAAGAGGAAGTGCTTAAGTGCGGTGAGAGAGGACAATGGAGGTTTTTACTGTTCCAACCCCAAAGGGGGACGGAAAGAAAGGTAATTCTCACGCACTAGTTGTTGAAACTTATTTAGCGGCGTATACCTCTCATTCGTGGGTGGTTGATACGAGATCCACTAATCATGTTGGCTTCACGGGTTCTAAATGATCCCAAGAACTTAGTGGAAGTGAGATCCTCATCATTAATCGGGCAACGTTACGAAAAGTAGAAGACATTGCAATGCTACGTAAGTGGCGGATATTGCAATGCTACGGTAGTAACGATTATTGCAATACTACGCAAAGTAGCGAGACATTGCAATGCTACATGAAGCTTGATTAAAGCAAATGGGGAGAAGTGCACCTATCTTTTGAAGATAAAGTTTTTTTGAGATTATCTTTATGTTCCCGGTTTTAGAAAGAATTCACTTTCGGTTTCTAAAATTCGATTAAAGGACACTAAGTTTCTTCTAATAAGAATGACATCATTTTTTGAAATGATGAGTGTATCTCATATGGGACATTGATGGAAAATCTCTATACAATTAATCGTGCACACCACTCACTAAATGTATCCTATAACACATCAATCAAGCTTCCGAGAAAAGCGTTCATCGACGTGAACGAGACACTTTTTTGGCATCTAAGATTAGGTCATATAAATCCAAAGAGGATCCAAAGGTTGGTGAAAGATGGTTCACTGGAGCGTCTCCAAGTTGAATCGATTCTGTTGGGATATTTTTAGTTTTGATAAATTATGCCAAAACATTATCAACTTGTGTTATTTAAATTAATATACAGATAACAAGTTGAGGGGGAACGAGAAAACAAGTTAAGAAGAAGAAGAAATCAGAAGAACAGATCGGTGTGCGAAGATCGGATCACCAGGCAGATCGATCGGCGGCAAAGATCGATCGGTATGCAAGATCAGATGATTTGTCTGCGAATCAGATCAAGGTATCTTTGAAACAGATCGGTGGCAGATCAGTCATTTATCTTTGAAACAGATCAGTAGGCAAGATCGATCGGTATCGATATCGATTTCGAAAAAATCTTGATCGATGAAAAGATCGTAAATCGAAGCCCGATGAACAATGTTTTCGGAACTTGATGAACAGTGATTTCAAAGACACCGTAAATCTCTGATCGATTCAGCGGACCAGATCAAAGTACTGTAATCGGGCCGATGAACAAGAATCATGAATGATCGATCCGTTAGACACACAAAAAGCAATCGATCAATAAGAAGATAACAACATATATGGATGTGACATAAAGCCGCAAAACAACAAAGGCAAAAGGACAAAGAAAAAGTTGGAAGATTATTAGTATGGATTTGAATATTACTCTCCAACTGTAATATTCAAATCCACACTATAAATACATCGACTATGTGGGATATTTTAGTTTTGATGAATTATGCCAAAACATTATCAACTCAGTATTATTGAAGCCGATTTGAGATAACAAAGTTGAGGGGGAACGAGAGAACAAATTGAGGGGAACTCATTTAAATCACCAAAGATGATCGAGATCGACGAGGTCATAGAGATTTGAGACCGATCGAGATCGATGAGTTCCAGAGTTAATCGATGAAATGCGGCAAAATCGTAAGAGAAGAAAAGTTAAGCCAACCGATCAAGATCAAGATCGATCCGAGCCGACCGAAAAGAAACCGACCGTAAGATCGTAAGAGAAGGTTGCGGATCGGAAAATTAGATGAGGCCGATCGAGATCGACGATCGAGATCGATATAAAGATGAGCAGATGATCAAGATCGGGACGTGATTGAGATCGGATGTGCTAAACCGATATGCTAAAACCTAATGAAACGAGTTGTTGATTCGAAGATATGTTGATCCGATCACCGAAATGATCGATATAAAGAAGAAATCGATACTTGAAAGTTAAAGTAACTCAAGGTCGATGTCTGAATTCAGAGAATCAACCGGTCCACCGAGTGTCAAGATGCCTAATCGCATAATTTCATCAAGGCTCGGATAGACCAAGGCTCGATAGACCAAGGCTCGGATAGACTGAAGGCTCACGGATAGATCTGAAGGATCGATGAAGAATCGAAGACCAAGATGTCTTCAAGACACCGAGGCTCGAGATCCTGAATGGTTCCAAGGCGAGGAATCTGAGGAATATAGCCGCTGAATCACCGACGCGGACCAATGAGAGGAAGACAACCGGCCTGGAAAAGTGCGCAGAACCTCCATGAGAGAATAGTATGGATTTGAATGTGATTCTCTCCAACGGTAACATTCAAATCCACACTATAAATACAAGTTCTTCCTTCATTATCGGTGTGGAAGTGAAAGCGAAATGAGAAGATAGCAACGATGCTTCTGAGAGCCAAAGAGAGTTAAGCCTTCCCACCCTAGAACACAAGTCTATAGATATACAAATATATTCAAAGTGTGTTCTAGAACCCAACCTAAGCAACCCACGATGTATCTTAAGCTTAGAGAGATTTTCCCAACCTTAGCATTGAGGCTAAATCATTGTAAGGGAAAATCTCACCATAGTTGGAGACAACACCAAATCCAAACCCCATGGTGAAGTGAGGTAGTTGTTAGGCAATCCCGTAGAGGGTGATAAGTCCCGTTGGAGTGTGAACTCGTTAAACATTTGTAGGCGATCCCGTGGAGGGTGATAAGTCCCGAGGCGAACCCGAGAGAGGGTTATAAGTCCAGTTCGAGTGTGAACTCGTTAAAACATCTATAGGCAATCCCGTGGAGGGTGATAAGTCCCGTTGAAGGAATTTCCCTAGAGAGGGAGAGTGGATGTAGGACTGGTTGTCCGAACCACTATATATTGCTGTGTTATTTACTGCTTTATGTTTACTTGTCATATGCATCTGGTTATAAGCAAAACAACACATGAGCTCAAAAAGACAAAAATTGGAAACACTCTGCCCTCACCCCTGTTTTTATATGCATCGCTTTTAAAATGTTTGCTTCCGCACGCGCAAAATGGGTTTTCCCACCGGGACCATCACACTATCTTCAAAAGAAGATAATGGAGGATCTGCAAAGTGAAATTAAAGCCAAATATTCAAGCAACTCCATTCATAGAACACAGAGCAAGAAATACACACATATATTCAAAAGTGTTCTACCCTAGATCTAAGCACAAATGCTATATCCTAAGCTTAGAGAGATTTTCCCATCCTTAGCATTGAGGCTAAACAAATGTAAGGGAAAATCTCAACCTAGTTGGAAACCAAACAAACCTTACCCAAATCAGTTTGATAGGATAAGTTTGTAGGTGAGTGTGAACTCGGTAAACATCTAGCAATCCCGAAAGGGAGGGTAGGCAATCCCGTGAGGGAGATAAGTCCCGTTTGAGTATGAACTCGGTAAACATCTATAGGCGATCCCGTGAGGGTGATAAGTCCCGTTTGAGTGTGAACTCGGTAAACATCTGTTGGGTGTTGGACTAACACGTTAAACTAAGTCCAGTTGGTTAAGTAGGTGCCCCTGATGATAGGGAAGAGTGGATGTAGGAGTTGGACTCAACCACTATAAAAAATCGTGTGTTTTATTGCTTTATGTTCTTACTTGCCATATGCATTTGATTATAGGCAAAACACACATCGTTCTTAAAAGCAAAAAAAAAATCTGGAATCACTCTGCCCTCACCCCTGTTTTATATGCATTACACGTTTTTTTCGCATTTCATGGGTTTTTTACCGGGACCAACAGATTCCAACCTGCGAATCATGTTTGGAGGGTAATATGACCAAGATGGCATTTGGTGCCAAGGGGAATGGGGCTAAAGAAGTGTTAGAGATCGTTCACATAGATGTACGTAGTTCAATGTTAACCAAAGCAAGAGGAGGTTATGAGTAATTTTATTGATGATTACTCAAGGTACATTTTCCTTATGAAGCATGAATCTGAGACCTTTGAGAAATTCTAAAGAATTTAAGGCTCAAGCAGAGAATCATGTGGAAAAACGTATCAAGTCTCTACGATCTGATCGTGGAGGCGAATACCTCAGCGATGAGTTTTTGAACTACTTATCCGATGAAGGGATTGTATCCCACCACCAGGAACCCCTCAACAAAACGGGGATTGCAGAGAGTTAAGCAACATAATTCTTTTGGAAATGGTTAGATCAATGATGAGTTATAAGGATCTTCCCAGTCTTTTTGGGGTCATACCTTGGAAAACAAATGACTTACATTCGAACTTGGTGCTATCCAAATCGGTTCCCGTAACCCCAAAGAATTGTGGACCGGGCGCAAGTCTAGTATGAGACACATGAGAACTTTGGGGTGTCCGCCCACGTGTTGGACAAGGAAACCGCAAATTGGATCCTCGATCGGGAATTAAGCGTCGCTTTTGTAGGATACCCGAGGAACAAAAGGGTGTATGTTCTATAGTTCAAGATCAAAAAGGTGGACATCCGCACCCACTTTAGATTTTTTGAAGAAAACTATATGAACCAAAGAAAACCTGAATGAGATTACCTTAAATGAGCTTAGAGGGCAAACCTCGCCGATCGTAGATTAGATGATATACCAAATGATACGTTTTTTCACAACCGAGCCTCAAGTTATAGTGGGAGGGTGTTAGACGCCCCGAGAGATTCATGGGAATAGAGAGTCCTCGGACTTGATTTCGGAATCGAGACCCATGGACATATGACGAGGCACTCCAAGATAAGGATCTTGATTCTTGGCAAACAACAATGAAAGCCGATATGGGTTCTATGTTTCATAATAGAGTGTGGGAGCTAGTCGAACCACTTAATGGGGTCAAACCCATTGGATGCAAGTGGGTATATAAGAGGAAAAGAGGACCGGACGGGAAGGTTGAAACCTTTAAAGCAAGACTAATGGCGAAAGGTTATACTCGAAAAGAAAGGGATCGATTATGAGGAAACTTTTTTACCAGAGCCATGCTTAAGTCCATCCAGTATTCTCTTATCGATTCTTTCAAGCATTTCGACTTTGAAGTCTGGCAGATAGATGTCAAGATGCTTTCCTTAACTAAGTCTTGATAAAGAGATCTATATGCAACAACCCCATGTTTTCATTGAAACGGGCCAAGAACACCTAGTTTGTAAAGCCTCAAGAGGTCCATTTACGGACTCAAACAGCATCCGAGCTTGGAACCAAAGTTTTGATCATGTAATAAAGTCTTATGGGTTTGATCAAAACAAGTTTGAAAGTTGTGTGTATAAAAAGCATTTCGAACCCTGCATTGGTATTCTTAGTACTATCGTAGATGACATTGTGATCATCGGGAACGATGTGAAGGTGTGGTCGGCGTAAGGGTATGGCGTTTCAAAACAGGTTTGATATGAAAGACTTAGGAAAGCGGACACATCCTTGGGATCAAGATTACTCGAGATCGAAAGAAAAGGATGATCGGGTTATCGCAAGTATTCATACATTGACACTGGTTTTGAAACAATTCAGCATGCAAGATTCCAAGAAAGGATTCGTACCTTTCAGACTTGGAATCCATCTATCCAAGAAAATGTTCCCTAAGACTAAAAGGAGATAGATGACATGAAAGGTATTCCTTGTGCTTCTACCGCCGGAAACCTTATGTATGCATCATTGCGGTACGAGACCGGATATATGCTTTGTCGTAGGCATGGTAGCAAGATATCGAGTAAACCAGTGAAAGTTTAATCGACGACGATTAAAAACATTCTCAAGTATCCGAAAAGAACTCGGGGATAGAATGTTGATTTATCGATCGATACTCCAATCCCCATCGGCTACATGGACTCGGATTTCCAATCGATTTAGATTTCGTAAATTATCCGCCTCGGTTAGTGTGTTTCCATTTGGGAAGTGTAGCCATCGAATGGGACGAGTGTGAAGGTAAATGCATCACCGACTCAACCATGGGACTCGGGTAAGTAGGCGCTTGTGAAGCAAAGTGAAAAGAACCGATTGGGCTCTAGATCTTCTTAGTGGACTTGGATGGTGTTCTCGAATCGTTACAGCAATATCTGCTAGCTAGAGCAAGTTATAAATTCAAGAGAACCAAGAGTCCACGAGTCAAATAAACACATTAAAGGAAAGACATCTTATCGTGAAATCGTTAAGAGAGGAGATATAAATGTGGCAAAAGATAGCGCGTCGAGGACGATTTCCAGCAGATCCATTCACAAAGCGTCTGCCTCACGAATACATTCGAGAGACATGTGAGTGGAATGGGTGTCAAGATTGTTTTGCTAATCTGCATTGAGTATAAGTGGGAGAAATTATTAGGTTAGTGTAGGTGACATTAGATGTCACGGACTACGCGAGACGTGTTGTAGTATACTTAAAAGCGACTTTGAGTATAAGTGGGAGATTGTTGGGGATTATCTTTGAAAAGTATGCTTTTTTACTTTGTATAATCTAAAACCGAATTTCGAGACTTATTTCTTTGAAATAAATTGTTTATCATCGATGCTTTAAATATGATTGAATGTTATATATATTTCTTCGCATAACTGTTCAATAATTCGTGACGTGTTACATCAGTAGTTAATTTAGTGATACCCCATCACGTAAGATTAAATTCCGATCCTTGTAACTAAAAAGTACGCCATTCACGACCTAGATGGAAATGAACAACCATCGCGAAAGGTTGAGGTGTAAGGCTCAGATTGGTTTGTCTTGACCAAGAGATTACACTAGTGCATGATCGTTGAATAGGACCTCTGAGGAGGATAAATTCTTGAATCGAACAAGGAAGAATTAGACCTCAAATGGTTCGTTGTTTCTTAACAGATCCCTTAAATAGGATCACGTGGGATTGGTAACTATTGCTTTGATTTATCATGGGTAGCTTAATCGGAGAGATTCAATACTTTTTATCTTGGGCAATATTATCGGTCACATGTGATTGCTAAGTGTTGGGATATTTTAGTTTTGATGAATTATGCCAAAACATTATCAACTTGTGTTATTGACGCTAATTTACAGATAACAAGTTGAGGGGGAACGAAAGAACAAATTGAGGGGGAACTCACGGAATCAGAAGTAGATGATCGAGATCAGACGAGGCTGCAGATGAGATCGACGAGATCGATGAGTAAGATGAGTTCCGAGTTAATCGATAAGATAAATCGTAAGAGAAGATAGTTTAAGCCACCGATCAGAGACCGCATCAGATGACCGGATCGTAAGAGAAGGTTGCGCATCGAAGAGGAGAGATGAGATCGACGAGATCGACGTGATCGAGATCGATATATGGAAGATGAGCGATGGTCAAGATCAGCGTGATTGAGACCGTATGTTAACTCGATATGCTAACCTAATATGCTAACTGATGAACTAACTGGCGCGTAAAACCGATATGTGAATCGATGCTATATCGACCGATCATGAGCCGATCGATCAAAGCGAGAAGAAATCGATATCGAAACCGAAATCGGTGATATCGATCAAAGCAGAAGTCATCGAAGAGAAGTCATCCAAGTCATGTTCACCGAGAATCGAATCGCTTATCGATGATCAGTTAGCTCGAAAAGCTAGTGACTGAGGGTCGGGATGTCCGGGTCGAAGAATCTGAACTCGCCATTTCGACTGAGTGTCAAGATACCTGATCTCATAAGGTCCGATCAAGAGAAGTCACAATTTGAAGGCTCGATAGACTGAAGGCTCACCGATCCAAGACTCAGAGAACTGAATGATTCCAAGGCAGGAATCTGAGGAATATAGCAATTAAGATCACCGACGCGTGGACCAATGAGAGGAAGACAACCACCTGGAAAAGTGCGTAGACTTTATAGAGAATAGTATGGATTTGAATGTAACTCTCTCCAACGGTAACATTCAAATCCACACTATAAATACAAGTTCTTCCTTCATTATCGTGTGTGAAAAGGAAAATGAGAAGATAGCAACGATGCTACTGAGCCAAAGAGAAAGGTTTTTTCCCACCCTAGAACACAAGTCTATAGATATACAAATATAATCAAAGAGTGTTCTAGAACCCAACCTAAGCAACCCACGATGTATCTTAGCTTAGAGAGATTTTCCCAACCTTAGCATTGAGGCTAAATCATTGTAAGGGAAAATCTCACCATAGTTGGAGACAACACCAAAACCAAACCCCATGGTGAAGCCGAGGTAGTTGTTAGGAAATCCTTGAGTGAGGGTGATAAGTCCCGCTGGAGTTGGAGTGTGAACTCGTTAAACATCTGTAGAGGCAATCCCGTGGAGGGTGATAAGTCCCGAGGCTAACCCGAGAGAGGGTTATAAGTCCGATTCGAGTGTGAGCTCAGTAAATATCTATAAGCAATCCCGTGGAGGGTGATAAGTCCGTTGAAGGAATTTCCTAGAGAGGGAGAGTGGATGTAGGACGGTTGTCCGAACCACTATATATTCTTTGTGTTAATTATCGCTTTATGTTTATACTTGTCATATGCATTCGATTATAAGCAAAACACAACA
Organism: Stenogyne calaminthoides; assembly: GCA_037126765.1. Taxonomy (NCBI): domain Eukaryota; kingdom Viridiplantae; phylum Streptophyta; class Magnoliopsida; order Lamiales; family Lamiaceae; genus Stenogyne; species Stenogyne calaminthoides. The sequence continues at coordinate 272,240 of JBBCBC010000036.1, read as the reverse complement.
CATGAGCCTAAAAATGAAAAAAATATGTAATCACTCGCCTCACCCCTATTTTTTTTTTTATATGACCGAATCGAAATGTTAGCTTCCTTGACGCGCATAAAATGGGTTTTCCACCGGGACCATCAATTGGTATCGAAAGGTGTGTTCAAACGGTTCACTAATTTCAAAGTAACCACTGAATCGATCTTTTAAAAGAAAACCAGTTTCTTTTTAAAAATGCATATATTCTAATGTTTTGGCGTCATTATCAAAAAAAGGGAAAATGTTGGGATATTTTAGTTTTGATGAATTATGCGAAAAACATTATCAACTTGTGTTATTGACGCTAATTTCTGAGATAACAAGTTGTCGGGGAACGAAAGAACAAATTGAGGGGAACTCACGGAATCGTAAATAGATGATCGAGATCGGACGAAGAGTCAGATTTAGACCGATCGAGATCGATGAGTAAGATGAGTTCGGAGTTAACCGATATCTTTGGCAAAATCGGAAGAAAAGATGTTTAAGCTACCGATCGGAGACCAGATCGATGACCGGATCGTAAGAGAAGGTTGCAGATCGTAAGAAAGAGCAGATGAGATCGACGAGATCGATATGAAGACGAGCGGATGGTCAAGATCGACGTGATTGAGACCGGATGTGTTAACCCGACATGCTAACCTAATATGCTAATCTGATGAACTAATGGATGCAAGATAAAACGATATGTGAAGCCGATGCTATATCGATCATGACGCGTGAGTCGATCGATCGCGAGAAGAAATCGATATCGAAACCGTAAATCTGATATCGACAAAGCAGAAGTCATCAAGAGAAGTCATTCAAGTCATGTTCATCGAGAATCGAATGCTATCGGCGATCGGGTTAGCTCGAAAAGTGACTAGAGGACCGAGGGTCGACGAAGTCAAGAATCGAACTCACAAACCGAGTGTCAAGATACCGATCGGACAAAGGTCCGATCAAGAGAAGTCACCAAGGCTCGGGGATAGACTGAAGGCTCAACCAGATTCAAGACTCAGAGAATCCCTTTAATGATTCAAGGCGAGGAATGGAGGAATATAATTGATTAAGATCACCGACGTGGACCAATGAGAGGAAGACAACCAACTGGAAAAGTCGCAGAACTTCATAGAGAATAGTATGGATTTGAATGTAACTCTCTCCAACGGTAACATTCAAATCCACACTATAAATACAAGTTCTTCCTTCATTATCGTGTGTGAAAAGCGGAAATGAGAAGATAGCAACGATGCTACAGAGCCAAAGAGAGTTAAGCTTTCCCACCCTAGAACACAAGTCTATAGATATACAAATATAATCAAAGAGTGTTCTAGAACCCAACCTAAGCAACCCACGATGTATCTTAAGCTTAGAGAGATTTTCCCAACCTTAGCATTGAGGCTAAATCATTGTAAGGGAAAATCTCACCATAGTTGGAGACAACACCAAAACCAAACCCCATGGTGAAGTGAGGTAGTTGTTAGGCAATCCCGAGTGAGGGTGATAAGTCCCGTTGGAGTGTGAACTCGTTAAACATCTCATGAGGGCAATCCCCTGGGAGGGTGATAAGTCCCGAGGCGAACCCGAGAGAGGTTATAAGTCCGATTCGAGTGTGAGCTCGGTAAATATCTATAAGCAATCCCGTGGAGGGTGATAAGTCCCGATTGAAGGAATTTCCCTAGAGAGGAGAGTGGATGTAGGACTGGTTGTCCGAACCACTATATATGGCTGTGTTAATTTACTGCTTTATGTTTATACTTGTCATATGCATTCAATTATAAGCAAAACACAACACATGAGCCTAAAAATGAAAAAAATATGTAATCACTATGCCCTCACTTTTCGTTTTTATATGCCTTTAATCGAAATGTTTACTTTCAAGACGCCAAGAAATGGGTTTTCCCACCCGGGACCATCACTAAGATTTAATACGAAGAATCGTGTGCAAGTACGCTTGCTTGATTTGCCCCCTTGGGAGGTTCATAAGCTTTATCATACCAAATCTTGCAAGTGGAATTTGTTTCCGGTATGGATAATAATGTTGAACCGTTCCTCGACCAAGGACAAAATATATTAATTAACGTAAAAGCTATTTGGTGGCTTGAATTAATTGATGGGCTAGATAATCTTAAACACGGAAATAATGACCGGAGCCATATTTTGTAATATGGGTTAAGATGGATGGTGCAATATTAATTATGTAGTGGGATTAATTAATATTTATGGGCTTGAATTATATTGTGGCTCAATATTAGATATTCAAGATCCATTAGAAGGTCCAATCTTAATTCTCCTAAAGGCCCTCTGAGTCATAAGCTTTATCATACCAAATCTTGCAAGTGGAATTTGTTTCCGGTATGGATAATAATGTTGAACCGTTCCTCGACCAAGGACAAAATATATTAATTAACAGAAAGCTATTTCAGTGGCTTGAATTAATTGATGGGCTAGATAATCTTAAACACGGGAAATAATGACCGGGAGCCATATTGACTGTAATATGGGTTAAGATGGATGGTGCAATATTAATTATGTAGTGGGATTAATTAATATTTATGGGCTTGAATTATATTGTGGCTCAATATTAGATATTCAAGATCCATTAGAAGGTCCAATCTTAATTCTCCTAAAGGCCCTCTGAGTAGCCCAATAAATAGTCCAATAACTGAAAAGGTGATTAAAATAAAATAAATATTGTTGCTTAATATTCCTCTAAATTTTCGAAAATTATGGATAAAAGAGGGAGAAAGATTTTCTTTGAATTTTGTTATGGAATGAAGATATTTATTCTTGGAATACAAGATTATCTCATTAAATTCAAGAAATCTCCCACTTGGTTATTCATAGTGAGATTTTCGAAATTTTTGGAAAATAGAGGGCAAGAAAGATTTTCTTGATTTTCTTGAAAAGATATTATGGAAGATATGTATTTCTTGAAATACAAGAATATCTCATAGATTCAAGAAGATCCAAATCTTGGATTCTTGCACTATATTTTCGAAAATAATCCATATATGAGGAGGTGGGATTTTTGTGAAATATTTTAATTATGGGAAAGAGAATATATGGGATATATTCAAGATTTCTTGGTGACCAAGAAAAGTCTTATCCCACATTGAAAAATAACACAAATTTCGGTCCACCTCTCTCCTATAAATAGGGGATGATTAGTTCATTCCCAAGTACAATTCCATGTCTGCCGGAAATATTAACAAATCCACATAAGTTGGTGCAACAAAGTTTATTTTTTCCTTTTGTTAATTGTTCGCAGTATCCTTCCAACGGATTGTCGAGCAAGGGCTAAGGGAATACTTGGGAAGTCCTTTTGGTTAGTCCGTCTCCACCAAGTCTTTGCTTATCCCGGAGAGAGGTACGCCACGTAAACCCGTAGATTCGCATCGTAGGTTTTACGTGGCTTTTTATATGCATGATATGTTGTTGCAATTATTATTTGAATTAATATAGGATTAATTCATGCTAGTAATAATTAATGAATTAAATTTGTATTTAAATATTCACCCCGAATAGATCTGTGTAACTCATTCCCCAATAGTGGTTTCCGCATACCCCTTCATGTATTTTGCGTAGAATCACTTGTCCTTGCTCGGGTGTGACACACCGAAGTAGGGGAATGCTGAAACCACGCTTGTACAACTCATTTTGGACCATTGTGTATCTTTCTGCCCGCAATTGTAGCTACCGAGCTTGGACCCTGTTTGTTGGCAGGAGACCTGTTGTCAAATATTCGATGATGGGTGTCATCCAGTTCTGTGTTGGGGCTTCCAGGTTTGCGACCTTCGAGTTTGCGGTGGAGGGGTGGGTCAATGTCATGATGGTGACTTCTTTCATCTCTGGTGATCCTTCGGAGGTCGCTAGTCGCGCTAATGCATCGACTCACGAGTTTTGTTCCCTTGGGATCAGCTTGACATGGATTTGGTCGAATTTCTAACATAATATTTTCACCACCTCTTGGTAAGCTGCCATTCGGTCGTCTCTTGCCTCATATTCCCCTGAGACCTGGCAGTCTACGAGCTGGGAATCTGTGTGAACTTGCAATCTCTTGACACCCATCGCTGTCGACATTTCTAGGCCGCTGATGAGCGCTTCATATTCGGCCTCGTTATTTGTTGCGGCGGGGAAGTTGAAAGTGATGGCGTTTTGGAACGAGGTCCCTTCCGGGCTGGTCAAAACTATACCGGCCCCCGATCTGTGGGAGCTCGCTGATCCGTCAATGAATAACTCCCAGGGTGGACCGTTCGAACACCGGACTTCTGATGGGAAGGTGAGTTCCACGATGAAATCAGCTAAAACCTGGGCTTTGATTGCAGGTCGGGGTGCGTAAGTTACCCCGTATTGTCCAACCTCGATTGCCCATTTGAGGCATTGCCCTGACGTATCTGGTCGATGTAAGATGTTCCTCAGGGGTGTGGAGGTAAGTACCTCGACTTGATGGTCGAAAAAGTATGGCCTTAGTTTCCTTACGCTCATGACTAGCTCATATGCCAGTTTTTCCAGGGCCGGATATCGTTGTTCGGTTTCGTTCAATGTCTGGCTGATGAAGTAGATTGGGAATTCGTTCCTATCCTTCACTCAGACGAGTACCACACACAAAGCTATCTCGGAAGCCGCGAGGTATAGGAAGAGTTTCTCCCCCGGAACCGGTTTTGACAGAATGCTTACATCCGCCAAGTAAGCCTTAATTTTGTCTAAAGCTTCCTGGCTTTCGTGTGTCCATTCGAACTTCGAATTTTTTCGGATGGTGTTGAATAGCGGCTTACATTTGTCCCCCATTCGGGAGATGAAGCGGTTCAAGGCGGCTAGGCATCCCGTGAGTTTTTGTACTTCCTTTACGTTTCGAGGCGCTCCCATGTCTAATATGGCTTTGACCTTGGCGGGGTTCGCCTCTATTCCCCGCTTACTCACTAGGTGCCCCAGGAATTTTCCCGATTTGACCCCGAAATTGCATTTCTTGGGGTTCAATCGCATGTTGAACTTCCTCAGGATGTCGAAAGTCTGGGCCAAGTGTGTCAGGTGGTCCTCTGACTTCAGGATTTTGACGACTATGTCGTCCACGTAAACTTCCACCGAATTCCCAATGAGGTCGGTGAACATGCGGTTGACCAGTCTCTGGTATGTTGTCCCTGCGTTTTTCAAGCCGAAGGGCATTCTCTTCCAACAATAGATGTTCTTTTCTATCAAGAACGAGGTATGCTACCGGTTAGGTTCGTGCATGGCTATCTGGTGATAGCCTGCAAAGGCATCCATGAAGGACATTATCTCGTGTCCCACTGTGTTGTCTATCAAGTGGTCGATGTGGGGCATTAGAAAGAAATCTTTTGGACAAACGTCGTTGAGATCTGTGAAGTCGATGCACAACCGCCAAGTCCCATTGGATTTTTTTACTAACACGGCATTGGCCACCCACTGGGGTTGATCGGCTTGCGTGATCAACTCGTTGTCCAGTAACTTTTTTACCTTCTCGGCTAGTGTTGCGTACTTTTCGGGGCCGAATTTTTGCCTCTTCTGAGTTATCGGTTTTCGAGCTGGGTCTATGAATAGCTTATGGCATGCGACTTCCGGGTCTATCCCCACCATATCCTTGTGAGACCAAGCGAAGACATCTAAGTTCTTTTTGAGAAAGTTGATGACTTCTCCCTTCAGGTCGTTCGCCATTCTTGAGCCTATGATTACTTCAAGATTTGGTCGGGCTGGGTCCACTTTGACTTTCTCGAGGTCTTCCCCCGGGATGGCCCTTGGGGTATTTTGCCGTGGGTCGTCTATTTTTGCTTCGAGTAGAAATTCTTCTGGTTCGGGCCCCATCCTTGGATCGAGGTCATCGCGACTTCTCTTCCTGCCCGTTTTGTTATTTAAAATTTCACACTGCTTTTCGCTATCTATTACAAGTATTTGTTTGCTAGATATTGGTGCAGAATTTAAACGAGATGAGGAATAAAACAAACAACCCCTTGCATCAACTTGGTCACCTTTGACGGTGCCGACCAGCCCACTCTTGGTGGGAAACTTTACACAAAAATAAAAAAGTCGACTCAAATTCATGTTCAAATGGACACCCGAGGAATCCATTATAGGAGCTCGGGAGGTCGACAACTAAAAAATCTAGAAGCCTAGTGGCCCTAACTTTTTCATTCAGAGTGGAGACTAATTCTACGGCAAGTCGGATCATTCCTGTCGGCTTCACTGTCGCGTCCCCAAAGCCTTTCACGACATGGTCGCATGGAGTGATGTATGCGTCGTAATCTCCGAGCTGATCCAGGGTCTTCTTGAAGAGTATGTTGCAGAAAGCCCCTCCATCCACTAGCAGGCGGCATACGGTGGTGCCCATGATATTAGCTCTGATCACCAGTGGGTCGACGTTGGGGTAGACTACCCCGACTTTGTCCTTATCGCCGAACTCGATCGTGCTATTCTCTTCTCCTATTGTGAAGACGGGTATCACCATCTTCTTGGCATTTTCTATCTCTCTTATCTCTGCCTTCAGCCGCCTTTTGGATGAGCCGGTTGATGAAAATCCCCCTACCGTCCCCAGTGGGAACAAGGTATGCATCACGCGACCTCTCACCCCTTCTGGCATGGGTGGTACTGTCCGTTCCCCCTGGCCGGCATCCCCCGGAGCTGACTCTTCCTGTGGGTTTACTTGTTGGCGACCTCTCTGAGCTCGATCCTGATTCTTCTGAGGTCGCTTGACAAACTCGTCCAGTAATCCATCCTCGTATAGCCTCCAAAGCTGGGGGAGTAGATCCTTGCACTCGCTGGTATAGTGCCCAGTTTGATCGTGGAAGTGGCAGTACTTGTTGGGGTTTGCCTTCCCCTTGTTCTTGATCTGCCGAGGTGGGAGAAGTAACTCTCGGTCCCTGATCTGATTGTATATGTGTCCGGGCGTCATGCCAAGCACTTCCATCAACTTGATCGGGATATTCTCTTCAAAGGGTTTGAAGTTGCCGGGTGCCTTGTAATGACTGCCGGTTTTCTTAGAGCTTTTCTTTGAGTCGGCGGCCTCCTTGCCTTCGGAAAATCTTGATTCCAGAAGCTCTGAGGAATGGATGAGGTCGCTAGCTCATCTCCAAAAGTCGTTATAACTGATCGGGTATTCAGTGGTCATCCGCCGCCATAACTTGGTTCCCTTCTTGAGACCAGAGATGACCACGAGCACTTTGGTCTCATCCCCGATCGGATCCCCTTCGAGTATGAGCTTGTCGATCCTTTCGATGTAGGATCGATCAGACTCGTTGTCGGCCTGTTGGGTGTTCATAAGCCGCTGTTTGGTCGCATGAGCGCGGGGCCAAAATGAAATGGGACTTGACTGGCCGACTTTGAAAGTTTCGAGAAAGGTGGCAACGAGGTGAACCGTTGGTGGGCTCGGTCGTTCAAAGTTAGGAAAATAAACCGCGCCGTGGCATCCGTCGCCCATGGAGGCCATGTAGGAGTTATTTTGCCCACGTGGACCCTTGGGTCCGTGCCTTCTTTAATAGCGATCTAGGGCCGTAGTGTTGATTTTTTTTTTGGGTAGGTGCAAGGTGACCGTGGTCCCGGGTGAGATGCGGAATGATTAGGTTATGGTGCTTGTCATTTTAGCCCCCATTTGAGAAGTTCTTTGGACCGTTTTCTTGGCGGCCGATGTCGATTTTGATGTCGCGATGGTCTTTGGGGGAGTAGGTCATTCGCGGATTTTCCTGGCGAATTGCCGACCCCCTTTGCGGTTCATCATGATGTAAGTTTAGAGTTATGGCCAGATCTAGCTCCATCTGGTCGACGCGATGGGGCTGAGATTGCGCCTCGTCTTCAATGGCCATTGGGGCCTTCTGGGCATCTTGTCTCCCAAGTCGGTCGAACACGTTTCCTGATCCCGCTGGCCTTTCTAGGAACCTGCGATTCCGAATGATTGCGTGTTTCGCCGGATCGTAAGCCAGATGGCTTGTGGAGCGCCCTTTCTCGACTAGGGCATTCTTGCCCTTAGAAGTTCCTGGATTAGGTGCCGCTTTCTTAGCAGGCGGCTGTTTGTCCTCGTCATCAAAGGCGAGGCGTTTCTTGTGGAGGACGGCCAACACGGCCTTCGCGTCCTCCGGTGTCTGCACAAAATTCCACCAGTCGGGGGTGACCTCTGGAATGATGGGGTGAGATCGCTGTGAGCTCTCGGAGGCATCGACACCATCGCGGTGGTCCGTCTCATTTCTGGTAATGTTACCTTGGTTGATCGCCATTGGTAAGATTGGGTCTTTTTCGCAGATTTTTCAACAAATCGACAGGTTGTGTTTCCCACAGACGACGCCAATGTTGTGACCTAGATTTTACGTCTAGGGCAACGTGATATTATTGAATGGGATCAAGTAAGTAACACAGAACACATATGAAATATACGCAGATTTGGTTACCCAGTTCACCTTTTGAAGAAGGCTACGTCTGGGGGTGCCCAAGCCAGGAGTATTTTATTATATTTTCTGCCTAAGAGTACTAAGATTTTGTCCTTTACAATGAGTAATACAAGTTGTATTTATAGAGCAGAAATTAGGGTACACTCCTCCATGGGCTTCCTTCAATGGGCTTGCCAAACACCCAGCCGCCAGAGCTAGGGTTTTATCGGTTAATCCCGTGGCTTCCGCGATCCGGATACACTTGCCTTGCTTACCCCGCAATATCCGCGTTTTCAGTTATCCGTATCTTTGCTATAAATAACCGTCTGAGGTCGCTTCCGGCTTGTGGTCTTTCTCAAGGTCGAATGCGACCTTCTTGTTCCTTCCAGGTTGCTTTGCGACCTCCTTCAGCCTAAATCGTTGTGTGACCTTCTTTATCTTTGAGGAAGTCGCTCCGCAGCCTCCCAATTCCTACCGAAGTCGCTCTACCCGATCTCCTCACTGAGTAGGATTATTCCATGGTACAAAACTCTTTCCCAGGGTTACTTTGATATCTTGCCACCATGCCTACAGCAAAATAGATATCCGTCTCGTACATATCATTACATACATGAGGCTTCCCACAGCCGAAGCATAAGGGATGCCCTTCATGTCATCTATCTCTTTCTGTGTCTTGGGACACTTCTCTTTGGATAGATGGATTCCGTGTCTGTAGGGCACAAAGCCTTTCTTGGAATCCTGCATGCTGAAGCGCTTCAAAATAGTATCTATGTATGAGGCTTGCGAAAGCCCGATCATTCTTTTCCTGCGATCTCGAGTGATCTTGATCCCTAGGATGTGACCGGCTTCCCCTAAGTCCTTCATATCGAACTGTTTTGATAGCCATGCCCTTACGTTTGATAACACCTTTACATCGTTTCCGATGAGCAGAATGTCGTCCACGTATAGTACCAAAAATACCAATGCAGTTCTGTCACGCTTTTTATAGACACAACTTTTAAATTCATTTTGATCGAATCCGTAGAATTTTATAACTTGATCAAAACACTAATTCTAAGCTCGGGATGCTTGCTTCAGTCCATAAATGGACTTCCTGAGCTTGCAAACCAGATGCTCTTGGCCTTTCTCAATGAAGCCTTCGGGTTGTTGCATATAGATTTCTTCGTCAAGATTTCCATTTAGGAAAACTGTCTTGACGTCCATTTGCCAGATCTCAAAATTTAGATGCGCAGCAATAGACAAGAGAATGCGGATGGACTTGAGCATGGCTACGGGCGAAAAGGTTTCCTCATAATCGATCCCTTCTTTCTGAGTGTACCCTTTCGCCACAAGTCTTGCTTTGAAGGTTTCAACCCTTCCGTCTGGTCCCCTTTTTCTCTTGTATACCCACTTGCATCTGATGAGTTTTACCCCATCAAGTGGTTCGACTAGCTCCCATACCTTGTTGTGATCCATTGGACCCATCTCGGCTTCCATTGCTGTTTGCCAAGATTGAGCATCTTTGTCTTGGATCGCCTCGTTGTAGGACCATGGATCTGATTCTTCTGCGGAGATCAAGTCCGAAGACTCTCCGATCCCCAAGAATCTCTCGGGTTGTCTGATAACCCTCCCACTACGACGAGGTTCCGGTTGTGTAGGCGTGACATTTGGTATATCATTTTGTACAGTTGGCAACGGAGTTGGCCCCCTAAGTTCTTCTAAGGTAATTTCACTTCTAGGCTTTCGACTGTTCATATAGTATTCTTCCAAAAAATCTAAAGTGAGTACTGATTATCACCTTTTGATCTTTGAGACCATAGAACATGCATCCTTTAGTTCCTTCGGGGTACCCTATGAACATCCTTAATTCTGAACTTGCGTCCAATTTACCGGCTTCCTTGTCTAGCACGTATGCCGGACACCCCCAAATCCTGATGTATCCAAAACTGGGCTTGTGCCCCGTCCACAATTATCTCGGGGTTTTAGGTATCGATTTGGATGGCACTAGGTTCAGAATATAAGCCGTTGTTTCTAATGCGTAACCCCAGAACGATTTTGGTAAATCCGCATAACTCATCATCGATCTTACCATTTCTAAAAGCGTTCTATTCCTTCGTTCTGCAACCCCGTTTTGTTAAGGGGTACCGGGTGCAGTCAACTGGGATGCAATTCCCACTTCCGATAGGTAGTTCAGAAATTCATCGCTGAGGTATTCGCCTCCACGATCAGATCGTAGAAACTTGATACTTTTTCCCTTATGATTCTCTGCTTGAGCCTTAAATTCTTTGAATTTATCAAAGGTCTCATATTTATGCTTCATTAGGAAAATGTATCTGTAGCATGAGTAATCATCGATAAAAGTAACGAAATACTCGTAGCCACCTCTAGATTTGATTTGCATTGGACCACACACATCGGTGTGAACGATTTCTAACACTTCTTTAGCTCTAAGCCCCTTGGCTCTAAATGCCCTCTTGGTCCTTTTACCTTCCAAGCACGATCCGCATGTCGGAAATGGCTCAATTTGGAGAGACCCCAAAGAACCATCTTTCACCAACCTTTGAATCCTTTTCGGGTTAATATGACCTAATCTTAGGTGCCAAAGAAGTGTCTCGTTCACGTCAGCCGAGCGCTTTCATTTACAAGAAATAGTAGATGTGTTATAGGATGCATTTTGTGAGTGATGTGCACAGTTAATAATGTAGAGATTGTTCCTTAAAGTTCCACGACAGATAATCACATCGTTACGAAAAATAGTAACATCTTTATTAAAACGAACAGAATATCCATCGTTTAAACAACTTAGAAATAGAAATAAGGTTTTTTTTGAAAAACAGGAACAAAAAGAACATCTCTTAAAATTAACTTCTTGTCTCCAAAAGACAGGTGCACGTCTCCCACTGCTTCAGCTGCCACTCTCGTAGCATCACCTAGCGTGATGAGGATTTCACTCCCACTAAGTTTTTGTGAAGCAAACATGATCAGTGGATTCCGTATCAACTACCCATGAATGAGAAGTGTACGATGCCAAACATGTTTCAACAACTAGTGTGTGAGAATTACCTTTTTTTTCATTCCTTTTGGGATTGGAATAGGCCAACCTCCATTGTCCTTTACCGCACTTGAAGCACTTGCCCTCTAGATTTCATTGACACTACCAGCATCCATCATCTTACCATTGTCCTTGGCAACAATTGAGTTTGATTGCTTATGGCTTTTGGTCCTCTTCTTCTTCTTGCCTCCCTTGACCTAGAAGATGAAGGTGGACCACTTGCCATCAAGGCTTGGGTTTTTGTGCTCCATCAACGTCTCTGCCATGACCAAAGCTTGCAACAAATCAGCTAGAGAAACCAAAGTGCTCAAAAACTTTTGGGCAGAGAGTGGAGTAGCAAATTGATCTGGGTCCTAGATCATAATCTGCACCCAGATCCTCAAGTTTGTTCAGATGGGCCATTAATTTTGAGGACGTAATCCCTTATGGGGTTGTCCTCCACCATTTTCAACGACAACATCTCTCGCATTGTGATCTGACGAGCCCCGCACTTTCGACTCGTCAGTTGGCTCATTTGAATTTTTGGTATGTCAAGAATCTACTTGTGCTCTTGTGCAGTTAGGGCAATTATAATTTTTCATTTCCAATCAACAAAGTTTTCTCCGATGAGTTGGTTTTCTTTCAGTATATTGAACAGTGGATTAAAAGGTTACGACATACTGAACTGAAATAAACATACATCTTGTGTCAATGTCCGGATCAACACAAAATTAAATCACATAATTCGATCACATGATTCATATTAAAATCTCAAAAAAATATGAACATGCATCAGCCAACATCTCAAAACAGATTTAAATTAGCCTCGTGGGAGGGTCATCATTTAAATCACATTCAAGGAGGTTACAAACAAGAACAGTTATAAACCTTTAATTTATAAAAAAATTAATAGTCGTCTCCCACTTAACCAATATAAAATTGACTGGGACTTCGGAGAAGTATATAAATATCAATTTTATACCTAAGTAATAACCATGATTAAATACAGAATTATTACTTCGCTTTGATTGAGCCTCGTTGGAGGGTCATCGTCGTCACTAATAATAATTCACAATCATCATTTTGGGAATTTATTCATGTGAAAGCTATCTTTTGACCGTCCCGTAGGGGAATTTCTCCAAAAGATTTCACAAATAAATAAATCATGAAGGTCAAAATTAATTTGTGTCAAAACAAATTAATTATCATAACATATTTAGTAATTTTTTTTTTAATTTGAGATTTTTCGTTGGGCAATTCTCATGCAAACTCATTTAAACAAATTAAATAAAGCACAAGAAAATACAACATCAATAAATCAAGCAAACAAAAAATAAACACATTGGGCATAAATTATCCAACTGTCATGATTTGATTTTCTTTGGCTTGATCTTGAAGAAACGCCGTCTTGAATTTCTCCCTTTCGTTCATCTTGAAAAAAGAACTCCGTCTTGAAATGCCATAAAACATTTCCGGCCGGGATGCCCGCCCGCATCGACCGACGATTGCCGAAGGCCCCCCCATCGCGCTAGAAGAAAAGCGCAACGTTACCCAAAGCCTCAGCGACCTCGAAGGTGGTATGGTCGCACCCATGCACTGCTAGCGTCGCCCACCCACACGCCTCTCACCCGCGCCGGCCCGTCCGCGCCCGCTTAGCATCCGCCATCCCCCTGCGTCGCGCCCGATCACTTTGGCGCCCAGCGCCTAAACTCGTCCGTCGCGACATCGTCCGCCGCCGCGCGTGCCTTTGGCACGTTTGGCGCGGCGCCGCCGCGTCTGATTGCCGGATCCATCTTTAACTCGTCTCGTCTTCGTCTCCGATCAAAGTTATAATTTATTTAACAAAAATAAATACCTTAAATCTAGACTAGTCTATTACATTGAACAAATCAAATAAATTTAATCTACTCGTGGATTTTCTCACGAGAAAAATAAATCCGAACGAGTCGAATTAAAAAAACCATTCATTCATACACATGAAAATAAAACACATTAAATACCATGACAATTGGATACCTGCAAAACAGATACTATCCAATTTTAATTTAATGTCCAACAATTTAAATAACAATTTAAAAAATCAGAGCTCGAAACCAGAGATCTGATACCAGTTGTTGGGAAAATCGGGGTGCCCGGATCTATTCGAGGTGATTGTTTAAATACATATTTAAATTAAACAGTTAATTACTAACATGAATTAATCCTAAATCAATTTAACATAATAATAAACAACATGCGTACACATAATTCACGTAAATCCTAAACATGCAGAACTAGGAGTTACAAAATTACTAACCTCTTGAAGAATCAAATGGATGAATCAACCCAAGAGCCTTCCAAAATATATCCCCAAAGTCCACGAACGCTATCCGGCGGGAAAATTTCAACGAACGATTTTAATGGGAGAGAAATTAAATATTTTGCTACCACCTTTGTGGATTTCTAATATTTCCAACACATGGAATTGCACTTGGGAATGAAGAGCTCATCCCCTATAAATAGGGAGGAGGAGGGCAAAAAATAGGGCTAGGAAAATAAGGAAGAAAATATTTTCTTGGTCTCCAAGCAATCTTGAATATATCTCCTATATTCTTTTCTCCTTAATTAAATTTTCCATAAAAATCTATTTCCCCTATTCTACCTATATTTTCGAAAATTTACACTAATAAAGGAGTCAAGTTTTGACTTCTTGAATTTATGGATAATTATGTATTCCTACAATAATTATCTCTTTCCATAAAATATCTACAAGATAATCAATACAATCTTTTCTTCCTTTAATAGACAAGATTGCATGGAATGCCAGTCAAATCCCATTTTCTACACCCACAACTAGGGCCAACAAGATTTACACTATATTGAGTCCCATCAACCATCTTAACCTGGTAATGTGTATTATCAACCTTTGATGGATTACAGCTCCCAAGTTTCTTCACCCTTTCATTGATGATGTTCTGAATTCTAGGACAAAGCAATCCCTTCCATCTCTTGCCCTTAATTGTCCATATGATATGCTTCTGAAATCTGGTCCTACACCAATCTATTATCCACTCCAACATGCTAATGACAGGCAACTCTCTAGCTGCTAGGATGGCAGAATTAAATGACTCACAAATGTTATTCATTACCATATCACACTTGGCATTGGGGTTGAAATAAGATCTACTCCAATGTTCTGGAGGTTTATCACTTAACCATTCAACAAACATTGGACTTAGCTCTCTAATGACATTCATTCTTCTGTTGAATTCATTCTTGGTAGTGGCATTTGATGCTAGCATGCAAAGAAACCTTTTGGGCTTCAGTCCTAAAACCAACATTCTTAACATTACCTTGGAGGTGTCTAACACAAAACCTATGGGCTGCATTAGGAAACACAGACTGCACAACTTGAACCAGGCCTTTTTGCTTGTCAGAAATAATGGTCCACATCTTATCATCCTAAATCTCTAAATCCCTCTTCAACACAGTTAAGAACCAATCCCATGTCTCCCCAGTTTCTTTACCTACAACAGCATAAGCTATATGAATAATGTTTTTATTAGGATCTACACCTACAGCTGACAACAAAACCCCACCATGAGGCCCCTTAAGATGACAACCATCAACCCCTATCAACTTTCTACAACCCAATAACATACCCACTTTCAATACATACAAACAAATGTACATCCTATTAAACAAAGAAGGTCCATTGGTCACTCTATTGACTCCTATGAGAACAGTACTACCAGGATTGCTTCCCCTAATCTCTTGGGCATAATCCCAAACTAGAGTGTACTCAACATCAACAACTTTGTTGTTCAAATCCACTAGGGCCATCTTTTTAGCTTTGTAAGCCTGGTGAGCAATAATATTGACACCTAATTCATGCTGTAATTCAGATTGGAAAGTGCTCACTTTTTTCTTAGGGCCATTCTTGAATTGATAATCATACATCCCAACTAACCAACTAGACCTCATACTCTTAATGTGATAAGATTCAGGGCATGTGTGTTTTTTTAACATAAGTGATGATTTGGAAATTAGGTTCATTAGGGATTATATTGCCATGGACTTTCCATTCACATCCCTCACTCTTACACTTAACATATATCCTGGTAGGTTCATCTTTAGACAATCTAATATCCCTTCTTCTGATAATAGCATCAGAATGAACAACTTCTATAAACTCCCACTTATTACTAAACAACATCTTAAGTTTCAATTGTGGGATATACATATCTTTGGGATTGAAAATTGGACACACCCACCCTCATCATCCTCACTATCTGAAACCTTGTCACTATTGAAATCTATCTCATTCTCATTCACATCCTCTTCTCCACTATCCTCAAGATCTGACCTATCACCCTCATAGCTACTACTCTCATCTTGTACAGACTCATCTTATGACCCCTCATTATCCCCCTCACTCTCATCATCACTATCCCCCTCAGTTTCTTCATAGTCACAATCATCACTATCACTGCCCTCCAGTAACACTCTCTGCCCGCCACTATCCCCATCTTCTGCCCCCTCACTCTCATCATCATTCTCCCCTTCATCCCCTGATTCACCAGTGTCAGCACTCTCTCCTGTCTCATCACTCTCACCCTCATCCCCTGCCTCAGCACTATCCCCTCATCCCCTGCCTCATCACTCTCACCCTCATCCCCTACCTCAGCACTCTCCCCTAATCCCTTGTTGGGGAATTAATTGCCCGGATCTATTCAGGATGAATATTTAAATACAAATTTAATTCTAACAATTATTACTAGCATGAATTAATCCTATATTAATTCAAATAATAATTCAACAACAAATCATGCATACAAGTTCGTCACATAAATCCTACGCATGCGGAAAGGCTAGGAGTTTACGTGAACTAACCTCTTGGAGTGACAACCGTTGAGAAGGTGGATCTCTTTCACACGAACACACCAAAAAGCCTTCCCAAGTATTCTCAAGTTCTTGCTCCTCAATCCGGTGGTAGGACACTCGAGAATAATTAACAAAAGGAAAAAATA
The DNA here is from genome assembly GCA_037126765.1 of Stenogyne calaminthoides. NCBI lineage: Eukaryota > Viridiplantae > Streptophyta > Magnoliopsida > Lamiales > Lamiaceae > Stenogyne > Stenogyne calaminthoides. Next base: position 255,852 of record JBBCBC010000036.1, on the reverse strand, counting down.
AAATTATGTTGCACCACCTTTGTGGATTTCTAATTTTTCCAACACATGGAATTGCATTGGGGATGAAAAATTCATCCCCTATTTATAATACAAGGGGAGAAGAAAATTTAGGTTTTAGGGGAGATTGAGAAATTTCCTTGCTTCTTCTCCAAGAAACAATCTTGAATATATCCAATATATTCTATTTCCCAATATATCTCCCAAATAAAATCTTCCCTCCTTATGTTATGGAATTTTTGAAAATTCCTTTATGAATAGCAAAGTGGGATATTTCTTGAATTTAATGAGATAATCTTGTATTCCAAGAATACTTATCTTCATTCCATAACAAAATTCAAAGAAAATCTTTCTCTCTCTTTTATCCATAATTTTCGAAAAAATGGAAAAATATGCAACAATAATTTATTTTATTTTAAACACCTTTTCAGTTATTGGACTTTATGTTTGGGCTACTTGGGGGGCCTTTAGGAGAATTAAGATTGGACCTTTCAATGGACTTTGAATTTTCAATATTGAGCCACAATATTATTCAAGCCAATAAATATTAATAATCCCACTACATAATTAATATTGCACTATCCATCTTAACCCATATTACTGTTAATATGACTCCCGGTTATTATTTTATGTGTTTAAGATTATCCAGTCCATTAATTAATTTAAGCCACTGAAATAACTTTATATTAATTAACATCTTTTTCCTTGGTTAAGGAACGACTCAACATTATTATCCATACCGGAAATTAATTCCACTTGCAAGATTTGGTATGATAAATCTTATGAGCCTCCCAAGGGGACAAATCAAACAAGACGTACTTGCACATGTTTCACCGTATTAAATCTTAGCTATCGTCGTGTAACCAATATCATTGCCCAAGATACAAGGTATTGAATTTTAATGATCCTTTTCCCATCATAAGTCAAAGAAACAACTATTGATTGCACACGATCCTATTTAAGGGACGGAGATTAAGAAATAATGAACCACTGAGGTCTAATTCTTCTATTTTCAGTGCTGAAGAATTTATCCTCATGTAAGTCCTGTTCAGTGCATCATGATGCATTGGTGCAATCTCTTGGTCAAGACAAGTCAATCTGAGCCTTACATCTCAACCTTTCGTGATGGTTTGTTCATTTCCATCTAGGTCGTGAATGTGTACTTTTAGTTACAAGAGACTGTTAATTTAATCTTGTGTGATCTGGTATCACTAAATTAACTACGATGTAACACGTTTTTCTTATTGAAAATAGGTACCTTCATCAGGAGCAAGTATTGGAATGCCATCATTTCCACAAAGCATACTATTCAATTCATCAACATCTATAATAGGTGGATGATTTTCCTCTTCCTCTTCCACAACCCAAAAGTTAGTTTTCTCAATGCTTTCCTAATCAATATGATCATTACAAATCCTTTTTTGCACAAGCCTTACATATAAATTATAAAATAAATGAGTTAATGACAAAAGATAAAATATAAGTTGTAAGAATAAATTATAGCAATAGAAAATTAATTTGAAAGAATTAATACCTCTCTTGCAAACGTAAATTATAATGGATAAACACTAGATCATTGAGTCTCGAATGTTCCAACTTATTTCTCTTCTTTGTATGAATTATTTCAAATACACTCCAATTCCTTTCACATCCCGAAGAAGAAGAAGTTTGACTCAATATCTTCGTGGCCAAATTTTGTAAGTTTGGCGCACTACATCCAAAAAAATTCCACCATTCATCTATAAATACAACAATAAAGTAGTAAGCTATATGAGAATTAGTCAAAATAATATTATAAATATAAAATTGAAGTATATTAACACATACCGGGATGCATAGTCTTTGATGATTCCAAAGCAAGTGATCGACCAAAGCTTCCAATCCTATCTTGAAAAATACCCACTTCATCAATGCACTTACTTTGAATAGTTTTGTCCTCAATCAAGGTTGTGACCATCTCAACAAAACCATCCATTATTTCTTTCTTTTTGCACATGTTTTCCCTATCATATGCAAAAGCAGGATTCAGGAGATAAGCTGCAGCGTGAATGTCGCGTCGAAGTTGTTTGTCCCACCTTTCCTTGATGATATTCGTGACGGGCTTGTACAATGTTTTCTTATGCCTAAATATCTCCTTTATTGTCTTCTTTGCCCGATATATTCCGTCATAAACATACCCAATAGAAGGCCTCTGATCAGTATCCATTATACGCAATACACGTATAAGTGGAGCAACAACACCTACTACAATCGTGCAATCACTCCAAAATTTTGGATCAAGAACTACTGTCAACACTGCACTTGCTTTTTTGTCTTTATAGTATCGAGATTCCTTGAATGTCTTACTCGTAAAAAAACCATGCAAATCATGTTGATGCTCAAGCATACTCTTCAATGCAATGAATGTTGTAGCAAATCGAGTTGCTCCTGGATGCACAATCTCTGTCCATTCTTCTCTTTTCCTCAACCAAGCAAGTAAGAATGCATGATTGTACACAAACTTTGTCACTAGAGGTGCCCTTGTTGCAAGACCACTAACAAGCTCCATTTTTCCAATATCACCAAGTAGCAAATTTAAACAATGTGCAGCACAAGGTGACCATTTGATGGAATGATACTTATCATTAAGCAAGACACCAGTAGCTTTGTAGTTAGCTCCATTATCGGTCACCAAATGAATAATATTCTTTGCTCCAACCCAATCAACTAACTCCACAAATAAATTACAAAGAGTGCTTGCATCTTTCACGATATCAGAAGCATCAACTGATTTCACAAATATTGTTCCTTTCTTACAATAAACCATGAAATTTATAAGTTGCCTATTTGATCTATCTTCCCAACCATCAGCCATAATAGTGCAACCAAATTCTTCCCAACTAGCTCGATAGCTATTGTTGTGTTCGATATAATTATTCAGCATTAATCGAACACGTAAGAGAGACACGTGTAATATTTATTAAAATAATCATGCCCGATGAACAAGTGTGCTCGCCGTCTGTCGACCAAACAAGTCTGTTCGACCAGCTCGCCACTTGTTAACCAAAAGCGAACATACTCGCCAATGAAGTAAGATTTGTTCGCCAGCTTATCATTCACCAACTAAGGTTGTTGGAACAGACTGACCGAGAAAATAGGCATGTTCGCCACTCAGATCAGGAAAGAAGGAATCAAATAAAATTTGAGTCAAGTCTCGAGGACTCGGATAACAACTCGAACAACTCGAAACATCCGACATCGGGGGTCAAGATGCTCGGGACTCAGACAAGTCTGAGGACTCAGACAACCTGAAGACTCAGACGTCCTGAGGGGTCTGTATGCTCGGTGCTTAGACATCCTGAGGGCTCAGACATCCTGAAGACTCGGACATCCTGAGGGGTCAGTATGTTCGATGATCAGATATCCTGAGGGCACAGACATCCCCAAGGCTCAGATAACCTGAGAGCTCAGACAACCTAAAGAACTCAGAACATGCTCTACAAGAACAATATTCTGATATAAAATGGATATGGATTTATGGGGCGAACAAAGCTTTCAGTCGAGCAAAAGATTGATTTAAGCTACCAAAAGAGTGCCTTATAGACAAGCAAAAACAAAGATCAATCTAGAAGACGAAGTTGGAAAGGTGGCAGCATTACATGAATTCTTGCATGTTCGAAGTCTCCAAATTCATGCTTGCCAAACCAGCTCGTGCTTGTCGATGTACTATAAATAGAAGAAAAAATAACAAGATAAAGGTTCAGAAATTTCCCAGAGGTGTAAGGTTCACAAAAAATTTGAGAGATCATCCATGCACACAAAAACCCTAGCACTCATATACCAGCTCTCCAAATCATCTTCAACCATAGCGATTCATCTTCATGAGATGTATCATATATTGTACGTGTAAAACTCACAATACTACATCCCTGGCTTGGAACGCCCCCAGAGTAGTCATTTCTTAACGAACTGGGTCAACAAATTCTTCTTATTTACAGTATATTTTACATGTGCATATTTTGTTTGTGAGTTGTTATCAAATTAGCCACATCATATTACCCAAATAAAATGACTCACGACAATTGGCGCTAGAGGAAGGGGACCAGAAAACCAACCCATACACAAACCTGTAGTTAGCCGAGGCAGAAAAAAGAAATATAATGCCTCAATCTAGGAATACACAAACAAAGAGGTCGGGGCAAAGTCGACCTCACGATAGGAAAAAGAGGCTCGGCCTTGACCTCATAAAGATCGGGATAGTGGAGACCATCAATCTTGAGGATATTGCCAATGATCCCGTGACCACAACAAAGGCCATCGCTTTCTTGCTACAAAGCCTGAAAAAGAGAAATTTGAAAAAAGAGTTGGCCAAGTTAAAAACTCAAGATGATGAAGATCAACGCTCGCACACACCTGATAGTGAGCAAGTTAAAAATAAAGTTGCGAAGCGGGCCAACAAAAAAGCTGATGATACGTCTGATGACGAACAGCCTCAAGGGTCTAGACCATCAGCGTTTGGACGTTTGAGGCTCTCCGCCAAAGACCGAATCGGCAATAATAGACGATAGGATCCCGGAAAGGAACAACCGATAAACATGCCCGCACATTTAGATCCTTATGATCATCCGCATGCCGAACAAAAATCGGCGGGAACAAAATTGTCTATCCATCATCGATTGGGTAGTCAAGCACGAACTTGGAAAGGGGGACTGCCCCATCATGAGCATGACCCACTGGGTCCTCATGATGGGAAACAACCCCGATATAAGTTTGTCAGTTCCACAAAATTTGCGACCAAAGGACACCCGCGGCAGCGCGAAAAAGCTCAATACCTTGCTCAATACCTTATCACTATCACGGCGATCATGGCAAATTTAAATACAAGAGAAAGTGGCAAAGATCCGACCACCTATCCCCATGTTCGATGCTGAGTCTGACCCACATGTTCATCTCAGCAAATACTCAGACTTTATGATCGCCATGGGTGCCACAGACGCGACGCAATGTCGATCATTCCCCATGACTTTGGGTGATCGGGCACATAGATGGTTCTCTACTTTGCTCCCTGCGTCCATCACATCTTTTTGCTCAATTGGGACAACAATTCTGTCCCATTTCTCATCCATGTGCTGCGCCAATGCCAAAACAAAGGTTGGCGCATTTTTTCCCAACTAAGAGGTAAGTCCGTCGAGCATACATCGAAAGATTTGATAAATGTTTGTATGATGGGGCCCGGTTGAAGAGGATGACAAGATCCTCGCGGTGGTGGAGGCGACCACGAATCTTGACATGTGGAAAGCCATGCATCAAGATGGCGAACACATATTGAGAATTAGAGTGGCGGCCAAGATCATAGCCATGCGGGGATCTGCTTTCGCCCGATCCACGTTTGGGTCGAGGAAACAACAACTAAGAAAGTTTTTGGGAAGAAAGTGATCAATGAAGGGGGGTACAAACCCCCAGGCTCTTTCAAACCATTTGAAGAAAGAGCAGAAGCAAACGCCCTACGAAGTCTTCTGGGCATTTTAGTAGAAACAATTTTTAACCAGATCAAAGATCGGGACATGTTGGATAGGCCGAGAAGAATCATAATGGAAAAGCATCGGCTTAATGCTTCCAAATATTGTAATTATCACGAAAGTACATCGGGCACTGTCTGTAAGATTGTCGTGATTTACCGTCAACTTTGGAAGCTATATGAAGATAATCGTTTTACCCGGTTCTAAAAAGCCGCAAGCGAGAGGCTCCGAGCGAAAAAAGCGAAGATCGAAGAGGTAAGCGTAAAGCCGAACAAACATCTGACAGTGATCCCGAAGAATCACGTAAGAGGTCTAAATTACCCAAAAGAGGGCCTCCTACTATGGGTAGAGGTCGAGAAAGTCAAGAGATCCACATGATACGTCCTGAATATGGTCCAGTGGGTGGATGTTATCAGGCACCTACATTATCGAACATACGAAAGAAGATGGAGATGCGTGCCATGCAAAACATCCATCAGGTGAAGGTGGCGAGCACATCAGCTAGCACGCAACCCTCTCACCAAATCATGTTTTCAGAAGATGATCTCGACGGTATAATCACCCCCCACAATGACTCGTTAACCATCAATCTTTCGTCTCGCCGGGTTGAAGGTGCACCGCCTCCTGGTCGATATCGGAGCATATGCGAACATTTTGTTCATCAACACTGCACACGGATGGAAAAGCAAGTTGGGGACTTGAGTAGCTATATTGAACCATGTGATCATACCATTATGGGTTTGGGGAATCTATAACCCGACCCATATGGTATGATCGGGTTAAGAGTCGAGTTAGAATCAACTCTAAATCCGGAGATCCGACGAACTAGAATGCTAGATTTTGTAATCGTCGATACTCCATCTATTTATAACGGGTTCCTAGGTCACCCGTTCATTCAGGAATTTAAAGCGGCCTGTTCTACTTATTATTACTGTGTTAAATTTCCAACACAAGATGGAACGGGTAGCGTAAAAGGAGATCAGAAGAAAGCTCGAGATTGTTTGCTATCATGTGCGCCAGAAAAATAAAATATCGTTAACATGATGGAGCAAACATGGGAGATCGGTGAGTCAAACCAGCAGGCAAATACGTTACAAAATATCCTTTGACGAGCACAAGTTTGACGAGCACACCTCCCTGTGCGAACACAGAACCCGCGAACACAGAGTCCAGAATGGTGACTCATGTCCCAGATCTCCCAGATCTAATGAGTATTGATCCTCCAAATGAGCTACCGGACCTAAAACCTCGCGTAAGTTTTGAACCTATGGAGGTTGATGATGAACATCGGGGGTTGATCCAAGATCCTCGGTGGAAAAAAAAAAGAAAGCGAGCAACACCTGTCGAAAAACTAGAGTCTATCAACATCGACCCGAACAGACCTGAATTAGAAGTGTTCATTGGTTCGGAATTACCTGAACCAATTCGAACAAGAATGATTGATTATCTTCAAGCAAACTTTGATGTGTTCGCTTGGTCGCACAAGGACATGGTTGACATTGATCCCAAACATGCATGTCACTCCCTCAACCTTGATCCAACACAGACTCCAGTTATCCAGAAGCGCAGAAAGTTCGATCCAGGAAAAGTATCACGCAATGAATAGTGAAATCAAAAAAGTTGCTCGACAATAAACCGATTCGAAAAGTGAAGTGCCCAAGATGGCTTGCGAACCCCAGGCTCGTCCCCGCAAGTCTAATGGATCTTGGAGACTATGTATTGATTTTCGATTTAAACAAGGCATGCCCGAAAGATAATTTCCGATGATATCGACTATTTGGTCGATAATACAACGAACCGTGAGCTCATGACCTTCATGGATGCTTTTGCTGGTTATCACCAGATACCCATGCATCCGGATGACCAAAAGAATACGGCATTCTGCAGTGAAAAGAATATGTACTGTTGGCAACGCATGCCATTCGGATTAAAGAATGCCGGAGCAACATATCAGCGTTTTGTGAACAAAATGTTCGATGAACACATTGGCAGAACAGTTGAGGTGTACATTGACGATATTGTGGTAAAGAGCGAACACAAGGAAGACCACATCACCCACCTCGCACAAACGTTTGATATACTCAGGGAGTACAACATGAAGTTAAATCCGAAGAAATGCAGCTTTGGGGTTCACTCAGGAAAATTCCTCGGACATATGGTCAGTCAACGGGGGATTGAAGCGAACCCATCAAAGATTCAAGCCATGCTCAACATGCAGGCCCCCAGGAGTGTGAAAGAGGTCCAAAAGTTAACCGGACGTTTAGCTTCCATAAGCCGGTTTATATCACGAACTGGGGACAAATGCAAACCTTTCTTTGATGCATTAAAGAAAGGGAAATTCCAGTGGACCGAGCATTGCCATAATGCATTTTAATCATTGAAGCAGTACCTTGCAGATACTCAGACACTGTATAAGCTTGTCCCAGGCGAACAACTCTATCTGTATCTTGCTGCATCCGAACATGCAATTAGCGATGTGCTCGTACAAGCAAAAGGGACAACACACTTGCCCATTTACTATGTAAGCCAAGTGCTCAAAGAAGCCGAGCTCCGGTACCCTCCACTGGAAAAATTAGCATATGCTCTCGTTATGAGTGTTCGAAAACTGCGACCATACTTTTTCGATCACTCAGTCGAGGTACTGACCACGTTCCCATTGCGACAAGCCCTCCACCGACCGTGGCGAATCATCGCAATGATTACTCAAGTGGGCGGTGGAGTTAAATAATTGGCATTACGTTAAGCCCCATGAAACAAGAATGAAGGGCCAAGCTATGGCCGATTTTATGGTCGAGTTGACATATCCACAAATGCCCGAAAAAACTGTTGACCCACCATGGCATATGTATGTTGATGACTCATCAACAAGTTCAAGAGCCGGAGCAGGCGTAGTTCTCACCAGCCCAACTAGACAAACATTCACAACAACCATCCGTTTTGATTTCCCAGCTACAAATAATGAAGCTGAGTACGAAGCTTTGATTGCTGGACTACAGATGGCTATGACAATGGAAATTCAAAGGCTGATGATTTACAGCGATTCTCAAATAATCGTTTATCAAGTAACTAGCGAGTACAAGGCCCGAGGCGAACAGATGGCACAATATTAGCAACTAGCAAAGGAGTTACTCGAGCAATTCGAGCAAGTTTTCATAGAACAATTACCACGATTGGGTAATTCGTTCGCTGATTCTTTGGCACGCCTGACAACAGCAGAAGGAGTGACAAACACAACGGACATTGTGGTCGTCACAACTTGTTCGCCGTCAGTTCCTAGAGTTTTGGTCGCCCATGTGACAGGCGAACAGGAAACCTGGATGACCCCAATCCTGAGTTACTTACAAAAGAGACTTCTCCCTGAGAATAAGGCACAAGCTACCGCCTCAGATTACAACCTGCTCGTTATACAATCTTAGACGGGCATTTGTACAAAAGAAGTTTCTCACTTCCACTATTGAAGTGTATTACTCCTGAAGAGGGTCACGTAATTCTGGAGCAAATCCATGATGGAGTATGCGAAAACCATACAGGTGGGTTTGTCCTGGCACATAAAATAATTAGACAAGGTTATTACTGGCCGACCCTCAAAAAAGATTCGTCACGTATGCTGGCGCGTGCCCAAGTGCAGTACATGCCCCCACTTATTCATAACCCACCTAAAAGAATTAATGTCAATTTATAGCCCATGACCATTTGCTAAATGGGGGATCGATTTGATCGGCCCCATTTCCTACTGGCACGTCGGGAGTAAAATATGTTGTGGTTGCCGTTGATTACTATACTAAATGGGCGGAAGCCGAAGCCATTGTCAAAATCACCCAACAAAGAATGTGGAACTTTTTTTGGAAAAATATTATTTGTCGTTTTGGGCTTCCCCAATCATTAGTAACGGATAACGGCAAACAGTTCGATGTGAGTAAATTCCGACAACATTGTGCTCATTTGGGGCATAAAAAGCATTACTCGACCAGATTATCCCCAATCAAAGCGGACAAGTTAAGCAGATTAATAAAATTATCAAGCATACCCTCAAGGCCGGACTTGATAATTCAAAGGGGGAGGATAAATTTGAAGAGTTGCCCGAAATATTATGGGCATACCGAACAACTTTCAGAACATCAACTGCGGAGACCCCGTTTGCCCTGGCATTTGGTGCGGAAGCTATTATACCCACATAAATCAAGATTCTGAGTCATCGAACAATGACTTTTGGAGAGCACATCAATGACCGGTAGCTTCATACGAGTGCGCACTGTTAGAAGAAAGAAGGACTGAGGCTGATTTCAAAAACACCATGTATAAAAAGAGATCAGAAAAGTTCTATAATTCCAAGGTCCGAACACGCAAGTTCAATGTGGGCGAGCTGGTTTTAAGACGAGCAACGGGGATATCAAGTGGTGTGTTCGGCCGAGCATGGGAAGGTCCATTCAGAGTTACAGAACGTCTTTTAAATGGGGCATATGATTTGGAAAACCTGAATGGAGTCCCATTGTCCTACTCGTGGAATGCGTCAAATTTGAAAAAATATTATCAGTAATGACAAGCATAACTGGCCGAACAAAATCAGCCACACAGCTGAAGCGAGCATAGTTGGCCGAACATACTCGGCCACGTAGCTGAAACGAACACAAATGGCCAAACATATTTAGCCATTCAGCTAAGACGAGCAGGACAATCATGAAGGAAGAACACATTATGTTCGACACAAACCTCCTAGACACTAAAGATAGAAGATACGTGTCAAAACAAGTCAAGAAGTGGTGGCAACCAAAAAAGGAACTTGTCAATCCTTGAATAAGAGCTGGCAAAAAGCCGAACAGATGTCAAAAGGAGGAATTAAAAGCAAGAAGGTCCAGCATCAACTAGCTATGCCAGCACCTACTTGGGATAGTACTATAAATAGAGGCATATTGATAGCTGAAGAAGGCAAAAAAAAAAAATAGATGAAAAAGAAAAAAAAAATACTACAGTGATCGAAAGAAAGTTGGTTCAGTATGCCTCTAGACGAAGAATCCAAAGACTCGATTCAAATTTATCATTCTATTTGAATCGAGCATCAATCTAGTATGAGTTTTATACCCCATATGACACTCCGAGCACAGGTTGAAGCTCGTTGCGGACTCAAGATGCTCGGCAGAGTCATGGTTGCCACTCCACGTTACTCACTACTTATGCAGTAGTAAATCACTAGTCCCCTATGCATCCCCAAAATCTCCTCCAGAAGGAGGGATGTCATGGTGTCCGCTTCGAAGCAATATCACGGATCTTGATGCTCGGCATCTCTTGAAGGGCGAGAATGGTGTGGTGAGGATTTTGCTCATGGCGATGATATAAGCGCGGCGTGCGTGCTCGCCACATGCTCATGTCTGCCGCTGCTTGCATAATCACAATTTGTCCAGGAGGGACAAATGCTTATGCTGCTGCTGCTTGAGCATGTTATTTAAAGAAGGGTAGACAGGATGATGTGCCACATGCTTGTCAACATCAATTCCATGGACAAGGTGAGGCGGTTCATTGTCTACTCAAGACAAGGTTTAAACTCAAAACCATAGTATGATGTTTATAGTTGTGTAATAGACAGTCTTCTTCAAATGTAAAGGTTGTAATAGAATACAATGTGTTGCAAAAAAGTATTTTTGTTTGCTAAGATTTTCTAGTTGAAGCCAATTTGAGGTCGCACCTAAGCCGGACGGCCCGAACAAAGATGAACGAGCCCAAGTCTATGTTCACCTGACGAACGAGTTCGTACTCTGATTTCGGTAGCAAAAAGCGAGTAATGGGTACTTGATGCAAAAAGAAGACTCGACTTACAGATACCAGAGAAGACAAGACGGTGATGATGAGTGGTCGGTTGACTAAATAAGACGGCCTAAGACGAAGTGATCGCGCTTTAAATAAGACGATCGCGAACCAAGAAAGGGGGGGTTCATAAAGTTAACCCATCTGGTCGCACCTAAATAAGATGATCAACTGATTGCAACGTCAATAAGACAATCAAAAACGAAAGAAGTTAGGAGCGGGCATAGGCAAACCCAATGTTCAAATTCATTCAGAAGAAAAGAGGCATAAACTAGAAAGCAACAAAGCAAACATCAAGCAACACAAGTATCAATCATTCCTCAACAACAACATTCATCCTCAACGATCAGGTTAGAGGAAACTATTTGATATGCAAATTCAACCATTCAGTTTCAAGTTGTTCAAACAAAATAGAAAAAGACAAAAAATACACAACATCTGTTCGGCAAAGCAAGAATTATACTAAGGAGCAAATTCATAGTTGGGGGTTGACGGAAGCGAAATGTCGAACAATTCATGTTCGGCCCCCTCAGCAACGGCTCCTCCAGCATGGTTAGGTCCAGTATGCTCGCCAGCAGGTACACTTTGCTCGGTCACAGGAGGTCCCCCTTGTTCGACTTGCACCTGATCGAACCCAGACTCAGCTCGGAGAGTTTGATCAGCAACATCAGCAATATTCACATCCAATCCATCTTTGTCATCCAGGATAGGGTCATCAACCTCAATCCCTTCAGGAAGAGTGGAGAAATCACACAGATCGTTCAAGTCAGACATCAGAAGGTTGCGATTTGGTGGGTTTTCGATCAGGTATTGCTGGAAACTGGATATGAGTGGGGCAATTTGTTTGCCAGAGAGCGTGTGGCGAACAGATCGGATGGCATCAGCAAAGGCACATATGTAGGAGAAGTTCGACATGGAATCAACATATTCTTCATTGTGCAGCCTTAAATTTTCGAGACCCAAACGGGTGTTGGTCTCTTCAGCAATGATGAGTTGTTGGCGAAACACATTCTTCTCACTTTCCATGGCCTCGGCGTCGGTTCTCGAGTCTCTGGCTTCGACATTCATCTCACCTTTCGAGCTCTCCGTATCTTGACCACCTCCTCTTGAGAATGATTTAGCTCCTCCCTTGCCTGGCGAGCAACTTCCTGAGCCTGGCGAGCATTCTCTTGAGCCTGGAGAGCATCCTCCTGAGCCTGGCGAGCATCTGCTTGTGCCGAGGAAATCTGTCCTTGAGCCAACCTCAGTTCATCTTGAGTCTTGCTCAGCTCGTTCGCCTTCTCTTCAAAACTCCTAATCAGAGCCAAGTAGCTGGCATGAAGATTGGCGGACTAAAGATAAACTTTCTCAAGAACGACCATAGATTGGCCCCGGAGTACCGAGCCAAGTCGCATGTTTTCAAAGTTGTGGGACCCATAGTAGCCTCTTCCATTTCGAGAGTCCATGCTCGAGCGGGGGGTCTCCACACGCCTTTTGAACATGCTCGGGAATGCGGGAACCTTGCGAACACTTGGAAAGCAAAGTAGTAATTTTTCAAATTGGGTATCAAGGGTGCCAACCTGCTCAACCTGCACAAACACCCGAGCAAACAAACATGACAAAGTGAACAAAATTAATGAAAAAGGAAATAAAGTGAACAAAATGTTCCTGTTCACCCGAGCCGGATCCCATCCTATAAATGATTTATCTTCAGGGGACCGGAGCTTGGGGTTCAAAGGGGTCCAAGATCGGGGTCCAGCAGGAGGTGGAGAAGATGTGCCAACCTCCATTTCAACTATCTGCGACCTGGACCAACCACACGAGGTGGCCATTCGATCTCTTGGCGGCAAGAGGGTGCAGGTTACCCTAACAACATCGGTGCTCATCCGAGCTGTTAAGCAAGCGTGCTTTCATCCGAGCTTGTTCGCCAGCCCCTGTTCGCCGGCTTCCGTCCTTGGTCTTTTTGGCGACGGAGCCTGTTCGCTCGCCCCCTGCTCGGCCGAACGAGTAGTCCTTTTCGGTCGGCTCGATTCCCCAGGGCCCAATGGGGATGTTTCTACTCACCTACTACGCTTCCCCCGATTTGCTACATTGAGCCTCCATTTCAAATTTTGAATTTAGCGAGCTCTTGAGGTCTTTTTCTTCGAGCCATCTCGGTATGTTCGGACGTACTCACGACAACAGTAACAGCAGGGAAAGCTATAAGCAAAACAATTCATTATGTAAGAAAGGGAAACAGCGAGCAAAAAGTACAAAATTTATGCAAATGTAAGAGGCAATCCTTACCAGCGGGATTAACAGCTACAAGATGGTGAGGGGGCACGTACAAGCCTCATTTCTTCCTCTGTTCGGCGGTATTCAGGGTCTTCACAGATCGTTCTGAGTGAAACTCGAGATCAATTTGCAAAACGCTGCTAAAATAGCCATCGTTGGTCTCTTTGTCCGTCGCAGCCAGAATTCCTGAAATAAAGAGTAAGTTAAAATCAGTTCAAACTGAAGAACAAAAAACACAAAAATACTTACTGCGATAAACCCCAAAATCAGTGGGGATGTCCAAACGAGCATCTGGTTCGCTTCTAGAGGCCTGGCTCTTCCAATCGCCCCCAACGAACCAGAATTTCTCCTTTCAATCACTGATTTTGTTCGGCACATCCTCAATGATTTTGCATTTGGTATTTGCTTGCATAAATAGCCATCCATGTTCGCCCTTCGGACGGGTTAAATGCACTAATCGAGCAAGTTCAGCTGCTGAGGGATAATATATAGGCTTCATTTTACCGAACAGAGTCAGGAAGCTCATGATCATATGCCACCCGTTTGGCTTCAGCTGCGTGATGGTGATGTTCCATTTAAAGAGCAAACGAGTGATAACCGGATGGAGTGGAAACCTAAGACCGGCTTCCATTGTGTCCAAATTCACGGCAACAAAACCCTTAGGGGGCTGGTCTGCTCGCTCATTAGGACTCGGTGCCAAGAAAAAGACATCTTTGGGGGTTTCGTAGTTTCTATACAATTGAGCGAGCATATCAACATCGATTACACTCGCAATCTTGCTCGCTGGGTACTCATTTTCAACCCTAGTCCTATGAGGTTGCTCGGGCCAATTAAAACTATAACGAGCATTATACTCGTTATATGTTGGACTATGAGGGACACCAATAGGTATATCAAGTTCAGAATTTTGCTCGCCGTCAATCCCTATGTTCGATTCAGTTACATTCACAGCCATCAAAATTTCCCCCCTCACATTATCATCATCCCTATTCACATCAACACTATCTACCGCCCTAGACCTAATTTGAGGTTGGGGCAAAGAATCCTCATCTGAATCATCCAAAAAATCACTACGGGCTAGGTCCCTATCCAATTCGTTTAGGGCTTCGTCAGAATCGGAGGAAAGAATGGCAAATGGTTGCCGAACTTGCCAACAAGACTCTGAACCTGAGACATTCATCTCTGGCGCGTTAGCGTCGCTACAGGGGATTCTACCGATAGAGTGGGAAGAGGAACTACGGTGGTCCGATTCAATTGAAGCAGAAGAATTTGAACAAGAAGCCATAAATCGTAATGAGAGAAAGTATGCAATGGTTACATGAGTAAAATCCTTCGCCGGAATAATGAAGCCCTCGCGGGAAGTTTTTAGACACGAAAGAGATGAAAAACAAAGGCAAAGAGAAGAAGAAGAGAAAGAAAAGGGATTAAGGCGGCGAAATGAGGTATTTATAGATACCGGATTCAATTTTGAAAATCTGGCACGAAATATGAAACGACGTCAACTATGGCCCAATCAGATTATAAACAGCCGGGCCCCATGTTGAATACAAAGCGACCCGGCTGGGGGGTATTGTTGTGTTCGATATAATTATTCAGCATTAATCGAACACGTAAGAGAGACACGTGTAATATTTATTAAAATAATCATGCCCGATGAACAAGTGTGCTCGCCGTCCGTCGACCAAACAAGTCTGTTCGACCAGCTCGCCACTTGTCAACCAAAATCGAACATACTCGCCAATGAAGTAAGATTTGTTCGCCAGCTTATCATTCACCAACTAAGGTTGTTGGAACAGACTGACCGAGCAAATAGGCATGTTCGCCACTCAGATCAGGAAAGAAGGAATCAAATAAGCTGAGTCAAGTCTGAGGACTTAGACAAGTCTGAGGACTCAGACAACCTGAAGACTCAGACATCCTGAGGGGTCAGTATGCTCGGGACTCAGACAAGTCTGAGGACTCAGACAACCTGAAGACTCAGACGTCCCGAGGGGTCAGTATGCTCGGTGCTCAGACTTCCTGAGGGCTCAGACATCCTGAAGACTCAGACATCCTGAGGGGTCAGTATGTTCGATGATCAGATATCCTGAGGGCACAGACATCTCCAAGGCTCAGATAACCTGAGAGCTCAGACAACCTGAAGAACTCAGAACATTCTCGACAAGAACAATATTTCGATATAAAATGGATATGGATTTATGGGGCGAACAAAGCTTTCAGTCGAGCAAAAGATTGATTTGAGCTACCAAAAGAGTGCCTTATAGACAAGCAAAAGTAAAGATCAATCTAGAAGACGAAGTTGGAAAGGTGGCAGCATTACATGAATTCTTGCATGGCCCGAAGTCTCCAGCTCATGCTTGCCAAACCAGCTCGTGCTTGTCGATGTACTATAAATAGAAGAAAAAACAATAAGATAAAGGTTCAGAAATTTCCCAGAGGTGTAAGGTTCACAAAAAAATCGAGAGATCATCCATGCACACAAAAACCCTAGCACTCATATACCAACTCTCCAAATCATCTTCAACCATAGCGATTCATCTTCATGAGATGTATCATATATTGTATGTGTAAAATTCGCAATACTACATCCCTGGCTTGGAACGTCCCCAGAGTAGTCATTTCTTGACTAACTGGGTCAACAAATTCTTCTTATTTACAGTATATTTTACACGTGCATATTTTGTTTGTGAGTTGTTATCAAATTAGCCACATCATATTACCCAAATAAAACGACTCGCGACAGCTATCAACCAACAATTGAACTTCATTTTTTGTGTTCCCCAACAAATTTACTATCAATTGGTTATATTTAGGTAACTTATAACCAGGACCAACAGAAGCAATAACATCAACCATTTTTTGAAAGTAAGGAGAATTTACAACATTTAAAGGAATGCATTCATTGTAGACAAATCTAGCAACATCCATATCAACATTGTGCAAAGCTTCTTTACTTAAAAGAGCACTTTTGATTGAAGGTTGTGCACCTGGAGTGGTTCTTGGAGCAAAATAGCTTCCCATTTTCTCATCTCGTTTTTTTTTTCCTGTTGATGTTGCAAGCGGCGCCTTTCTTGTGTGCAATTGTAGAGTATTCAACTCTTCTTCAACATCAACCACATCAAAAGGATCATCTCCCACTGATTTTGCAGCTTGACTTTTTTCATCAAGCTCCTTCAATGATTCTTCCATTTGGTATCTTACATCATGAGTTACCTTTTTGCACAGAGCAATATCCCCCTTTCGACCAGCTAGGTGTTTCTTCATCCTATTGATTCTCCCTCCTTTCCAAGTATTGTTGCAGTGCAAACAAGTCCAACTTTTCTTTCCATCAACGATATTCTCTTTAAAATGAGCCCGGGTGGATCAACTTTTGCTCGAACCGAAATTGATGATTGAGTTGAACTGATTGAAGCATTAGATTGTTGACCACTTGACGAGGAATCCATCTAAAATAATAGTGATAAGATATTAAATTTAACTCATAAATCATAATTTATAAATACATTACAATGTAAAAAAATAAAACACTAGTCTGTTTTTCTTTATGTTTCTTTTAATTAATACAAAATTATTTTTGACAATTACAGTCTACACTAATAAAAATATTATTGAAATTAATACAACATCATCAATCTACATTTATTATTAATTTGCATAAAATGTTATAACATTAAAGATTGCGTTCATTTGCTTTGTGCATGTCTACACTAAGAGAACAAAAGACAATAATATATTACAGTGGAGAACATTAATTATGACACAAAAATACTGAACAATGGTATTTTGTGAAACAAGATTTCACAAAATAAAATCACTTAATACCTGTAGCATGATTACTCAAGGAAGACATATCTCCAATGAATATTTCAATGAAAATTTAGATGTACAAAATACAAATCCAAAATATGTAGAATGAAATAAGGATGACTTACCACAGCTGGACAGTAAGGCGGAGCACGACTGGGCGGTGGGCGAGCGAAAGATTGGGAGAAGGGGCAATTGACATTGGGGTGAGGCAGAAGCGGCTTGAGAGCGGTGGGGAGTGAAAAGTGAAATTAGGTTTTCTGTGAGAAAGGAAATGAAAACGCGTCTGTGAAAATTGAAATTCTAAAATTTGAAATTGAATATAGATTTTAATAAAAAAAAAATTATGGAAATCAGTTTTTTCGGTTGGCCGATTGAACCGGATTTTGACCGGTTCAACCTTAAAAGTGATTCTATAGGTGTTTTTTAACCGGTTTACCGGCCGGTTCCTGGTTCAACCCAATTTTAAAAACATTGCCATCATTTAGGTGAGCCATCATCTGGAGAACGTGCTCTCTTACGGGTGTTCCCTCCACCATTTTCATGGAAAGCTAGTCTCTCATGGTGATTTGATGAGCCACACGGTTCTGATGTTGAAACATCGTTTTAAGACTCGTCATGATGTCTGCAGCGGTCTCAAAATGTTGATGCTGATGTTGCAACACGTTTGACATAGAAGCCAGCATAGTGCACTTAGCCATCTCATTTGACCGCTCGGTCAAGATAATCTTTCTTATCCTTTTGTGGACTCATCAGTTGGCTTTTTTCGGGTTTTGGGGCAAGAAGAACCCGATTATGATGTTGTGCGAAGAAGGACAATAGTAAGTTTTCGATTCCAATCGATGAAGTTTTCACCAGTAAGCAAATTGTCTTTCAGTATATTGAACAGGGGATTAAAAGGTTGCGACAGGCTGAACTGAAATAAATAACGATTTGCATAAGCACAAAATTATCACAAAATTCGATCACATGTTTCATATTAAAATCTCAAAAAAAAATATGAACATGCATCAACCAACATCTCAAAACAGTTTAAATAAGCCACGTGGGGTGGGTGATTATTTAAACACATTCAAGCAGGTTACAAACAAGAAACAATTACAAACCTTTAATATCCAGATTAATAATTGGCTCCCACTTGACCAATATGAAATTGACAGAGACTTCGGGGAAGTATATGAATATCAATTTTATACCTAAGTAATAACCATGATTAAATACAAAATTATTATTTTGCTTAGAATGAGCCTCGTGGGGAGGGTCATCGTCGCCACTAATAATAATCCACAATCATCCGTTTGGAATTTATTCATGTGAAAACTATCTTTTGGCCGTCCCGTGGGGGGAATTTCTCCAAAAGAATTCACAAATAAATAAATCATGGAGGTCAAAATTAATTCAATTTTATTATCCGGAATAAAATTGTTAATTAATTATTCAAAACATACTTAGTAATTTTCTAAAGTGAGATTTTTCAAAACAATTTCTCATGCATCGCATATTCAAAACACAATTAAATACGAAAGAAAAATAAAGCAAATATCAAAACAAAAATTAAACATATTGAGCACATATATCCAATTGTCACGGTTAATTTTGTCATGTCTTGATCTTGAGACATCGTTCTTATTGCCTTCTTCGTTCGTCTCGAAAAGCTCCAACTTGATCGTCTCGAAAAAATTGCCCGTCAAGCCACGTCATCGACCACCTCGCGGGTCAGAGTGCACGCCTTGCACTCCCCCGGCCATGTTGATCGGTGCCGTCTGGCAGACACGGCCAAGACGTCGCCTAGGGCATTTCGGCGCAGGTCGGCAATCTCGTCTCGGCGTTCGCGTTCAAAGACAGCGCAGCAGCGTTCCCGACCCAGTCGCCACCACCGCCCGAGAGTCCGCTTTCGTCCGCCGCCCATCGAGGGGCTTCGGCTTCGGCTGACCCCGCCCCATGTCTGTCTATGTTTGCATGCGTCCGATGTCGTGTCGTGGCGTGCCTCTCTTTGCGTTTCGCGTTGATGACGCCCGCGCGCCGGTTCGGATCCGCCCTTTAATTCTTCGTCTCCGCCTCCGTTTCCGATCCTGTTATAATTTATTTAAAAATATAAAAAAAACTAGATCTAGACTAGTCTATTACATTGAACGAATCAAACATATCATAATCTACTCGTGGATTTTCTCACGAGGCAAAACGAATTCGAACGAGTCGAATTAAAAACCACAATTTATATGCATGCATAAATAAACATTCATCAAATACCATGACAATTGGATACATGCAAAAAAGATCTAGCAATTCTACTATCCAATTCCAAATTCAATGAACAACGAATTAAATTACAATTTAAAATTCAGAGCCCGAAATTGTGGCTCCGATACCAGTTGTTGGGGAATTAATTGCCCGGATCCATTCAGGATGAATATTTAAATACAAATTTAATTCTAACAATTATTACTAGCATGAATTAATCCTATATTAATTCAAATAATAATCAACAACAAATCATGCATACAAGTTCGTCACATAAAACCCTACATCACGGAAAAAATTTAGGAGTTTACGTGAACTAACCTCTTGGAGTGACAACCGTTGAGAAGGTGGATCCCGTTCACACGAACACACCAAAAAGTCTTCCCAAGTATTCCCAAGTTTTTGCTCGTCAATCCGGTGGTAGGACACTCGCTAACAATTAACAAAAGGAAAAATAAAATTATGTTGCACCACCTTTGTGGATTTCTAATTTTTCCAACACATGGAATTGCATTGGGGATGAAAAATTCATCCCCTATTTATAATACAAGGGGGGATGAAAATTTAGGGTTTAGGGGAGATTGGGAAATTTTCTTGCTTCTTCTCCAAGAAACAATCTTGAATATATCCAATATATTCTATTTCCCAATATATCTCCCAAATAAAATCTTCTCTCCTTATGTTATGGAATTTTCGAAAATTCCTTTATAAATAGCCAAGTGTGAGATTTCTTGAATTTAATGAGATAATCTTGTATTCCAAGAATACTTATCTTCATTCCATAACAAAATTCAAAAAAAATATTTCTCCCTCTTTTATCCATAATTTTTGAAAAAATGGAAAAATAGGCAACAATAATTTATTTTATTTTAAACACTTTTTCAGTTATTGGACTTTATGTTTGGGCTACTTGGGAGGCCTTTAGGAGAATTAAGATTGGACCTTCCAATGGACTTTGAATTTTCAATATTGAGCCACAATATTATTCAAGCCCATAAATATTAATTAATTCCACTACATAATTAATATTGCACTATCCATCTTAACCCATATTACTGTTAATATGACTCCCGGTTATTATTTTCCGTGTTTAAGATTATCCAGTCCATTAATTAATTTAAGCCACTAAATTAGATTTATATTAATTAATATCTTTTTCCTTGGTTAAGGAACGACTCAACATTATTATCCATACCGGAAATTAATTCCACTTGCAAGATTTGGTATGATAAATCTTATGAGCCTCCCAAGGGGACAAATCAAACAAGATGTACTTGCACACGTTTCACCGTATTAAATCTTAGCAATCGTCGTGTAACCAATATCATTGCCCAAGATACAAGGTATTTAATCTCAATAATCCTCTTCCCGTCATAAGTCAAATCAACAACTAATGATTGCACACGATCCTATTTAAGGGACGGAGATTAAGAAATAATGAACCACTGAGGTCTAATTCTTTTATTTTTACGTCTTTGAAGAATTTATCCTCATGTAGGTCTATTCGATGCATCATGATGCCTTTTGGTGCAATCTCTTGGTCAAGACAAGCCAATCGAGCCTTACACCTCAACCTTTTCGTGATGGTTTGTTCATTTCCATCTAGGTCGTGAATGTGTACTTTTTAGTTACAAGGGATTTATTAATTTAATCTTACGTGATGGTATCACTAAATTAACTATAATGTAACACGTACTTCTTATTGAACAGTTATGCAGTAAATATATGTAACATTCGATGATATTTAAAGCATCAGTGATAAATAATTTATTTCAGTAAATAAGACATAAACTCAGTGTGATTATACAAAGTAAAAACATACTTTCCAGTATAATCCCAACATCCCCTGCCTCATCACTTTCACACTCATCCCCTGCCTCATCACTTTCACCCTCATCCTTTCACCCTCATCCCCTGCCCCCCCACTCTCCCCCTTACCATTTCCTGCCCCCTCATTCTTCCCCTCACAATAAATATGTACCTCCCTAAAACCCACAATTCTAGTCTGAATTAAATACTGTAATACAATATCATCAGTTATAGGCTCAAACCTACCAGGTTCTTCACATGAATACAATGTTTTAACCCCACCAAACCCACATTTTTACAGAAACTCTGTAAGTACCCTAGAGTAAAAATACGACTATTAACGTGGTCAAACTTGTATTTACTACCCCCCACATAAATGTCTGATACAATCCTACCATTAATATGCACACAAAGGGTAAACTCATGCCCACTTGGATCCTAAAATAAAAAAAAATTATTAAAATAAAGCTACAGTAAAAGTTAACAAACAAACAAACAAACAAGTTAACTCATGCCCAACAAACAATGACCTTTTTTAATTTAAAAACCCTAAAAAACTACACTACAACATAAGAATATTACTGTCGGTATTTAAGACAACACAACCACCGGACCACCACAATAATAAAGCATTTAACACACTCCAATGGACCACCACTCACCCCATCACTGTCGTCAATATTATAAAAAGAGGGGAAAGAGACAAAAACACACTTAATATTATAAAAAGAGGGGAGACACACAACCACCATGAAATACTCTACATAAGAATATTTTGTAAAAAGTAACTAAATATTCCACTGCATGTTCATTTCTTTCAATTTTTTATTTGGAAATCGAAATCAGAGATCGAAAAGCTTACTATAAATAGGTGGGGGTCTTCATTTCTGCTAGGCTCGCGAAACCGCATCCTCGATTCCCACGATTTCACTCGATTCACTTGTGATTTTTGAAGAACTAGGGTTTTCTCTCTCGTTCGTTCTCACAATTTCTTGACTGTTGTGTAAAATGAGAACTAGGGTTGATTTCTTGAGAGTAGTGTTTTTGAGAGAAAGAATCCGAAGAGTTGTGAAATTTTTGAAATAGTCAATTTCTGTGTTGTGAAATTTTTGTAATATAATTAAATCGTATTGGATTAGGGATAGTTGGGTGCGGGTCGGTTCTAAAACCCGACCCATATATATTAAATTTTTAAAAAAAATTACCCGGAACCCGACCCGAAACCCAAAACCGAACCGGGACCCATTTCAAATTACTAATTAAATATAAATGTAAAATGAAATAATGAAATACACACGTGGCGGCACAAAAATAAAAGAGAATACAAAATTAATTGTCACGTGTACAATTACCGATTGACCAACCGGTTTGACCGATTTTGTGGACTAAAAAAAAAAAATTGAAACATACAGGGTGTATATTGTAATGTGGTATCTGATGGGCCAAATTCAAAACGACCCAAAGTTATTGGGCTACAAAAAATTTAATCCCATTAAAATTACATGAAAATAGACTACATTCACTATCAAAACACAATTGTCATTAGATTACATTTCATTTCATGTGTTGGGGTTAAGTGATATTTCGCCAACATATGTATTCATTATTCAACATAATATGATTCATCTTCATAATATTTCTTTGTTCTTTTTCTTTCTCTAATTCGATTATATATTTTATTTCTTCAACTTCTTTTTTTCTAGTGAGTTTCAATGCACAAATTTATGCAACAATTTCATTGGTAAGAGAAAATTGTGACGTCTTACATTTGAAAGTCCATTGCTTGAAGTTTCTAGGAAGGGAATGGAATGTTCCCCATCTTCAGTGATCCTTGATATATTTAAATTGTTACCACTTTTTCCATCACCCTCTTCATTTTTAGCACATAAAAGTGTTGAATCATAATCTAATTTTAACTTTCATTTGGGATGTTTACTCATAGCATCCTTAAATACAAATAAGTCCTAGAAACTTATTGTCGTATTAGCTTCATATATTGCATGATCTTATTTCACAACATATTCCTGGTTCATTCCGCTTCTTTTCTAACCATGCACTTCTTTGTTAAAAATGATGGGTCCAAAAATTTGTTTCATGGGGTGTAATTTTTTTTCATAAATTAGTAATTTTACCCGTGCAATGCACAGTTTATAATTTTTTATTAGTATATTATACAGTAATTGATAAGTTATTATTATTATTATTATATACACAGAATGTTGTTAGCCCAAATTTTAGTTTTAATATTTTATTTAAAAATACACATAACATAAAAAATGCAGTAATATTACCATATTAAGTGTGGCGTTTTTTAAATAACAAAATTATTTTATAATTATTGTTGAGCAAAATTTTAATTCGCCAAAAATTGAAAAGCTTAATTAAGAAATGGAATCATTTTTCAAAGAAATTAATCACCCAAGTATTAAAGTAAAGCTCAGTCACATTAATGCACTTTATTGCACAAAACTCTCAATTCTTTTGATTAGATAAACAATAATAATAATAATAATATATATGAGCAACTGAAAATAACAAATAACGTGGTCGTCAATACAAATTTTTTTTCTAATATTTTCCATTGATAAATATTGAAAAATATAATTTTAAGGTAATAATAACTAAATTATTGGGACTTTTGTTGGTCATACAAATTATAAATAAGTTTATACTGAAATATATTAATTTATGTTGGTAGTAAAAATGGAACAATGGGAAAAATATTTTTCATAATTAGTGTATTTACTGGGTTTATTCCTAGATTGCTGGGACTTTATACTGTATTACTTTATTTCTATTTTATTTTTGGAAACAATATTATTTATATTATTTCAACATTGAAAACAGAACTTTGATCTTAGATATAAATAAAAGTTAAATACAAACCCACTAAGTTCTTGAAGACAACACATCAGAATAATATGAAGTGTTGTTACTATCAAAGATTACATGCAATTGTAAATTTATAATCATTGTTGTGATTAATCTCAAAAAGTCAGTCCAAATCATAATAAATTTAAGAAAGACCATGAGGCAAGCCCATTATATATTAAAAAAAAAAAACAGAATAACTCAAGTCTGACATACTCGACAAAATGTAAAGTGAATTATTGAGAAATTTAAAAATATTATTCAAACAAAACATTAAATTATTTAATTAATTAAACTATACAAACCAGGCAACACACACTAAAACCTGGAACTATCCTTGCAGTGGCGCAAAACCATAACCCAAGCAATGGCAGCGTCGCCGCCTCATGAACTCAATCGATAAAATGATTCACATTGCAATTCTTCAAAAAAGCATCCAAAATTGGTACAGATACCCATTAACACCAAATTCTTGATTAATCGGAAGAGAGGGGCATATGCAATAGAAATTAAAAATGTAAAAAAAAAATTGCAAATAATTGAAATAGAGTAGAAAACGCAAATATATAATATATCAGTGAGAATGATGAGACCTTTTATGGAGATTGGGTAGTCTGGGTGGACTTTGATTCTGGTTCGGTTGGTGGTGGCTGGGCGGCTGCTGGTGCCTCGGCTGGTGGAACTTCCCAGAAAATTGAAGCCTAACATGTCGAAGATGCATAACACAACCTGAATATGATTTTAGGGTAACCCCACTCACAGAAATAATCTGTTTTTTGTAATTAAGATGATTATGAAGATTCCGACATATGAAAACTTTTCATAATTACTTTTGTCTGGTGTGATTTTTATTCTTTTGTAGAGGTTTGGGAAGTTATTGAAAGTGGAGAGTAAGTTGCGGGGAAAGTGGAGAGTGGGAGTGAGGAGAACAATAAGGAACATATTTTTATATATGTATTGTATAGATTAATGAAAAATAGTTTTATATTTCAATGGGAACAAAATGACAAAATTTACTAATTGTAAATATAATTTTTTTTAAAATTATATATATTGCAAAGGGAATTTAATTCCCAAGGGGAGATCTTTGCCCGTAAATTCCTATCTACTTATAAACAATGATTCCCATGTTTTTATTTTGAGAAAATATGTAAAATTTCCCAATTTTAAGTTAGTGTATTGTCTTTTTGCCCAGTTTCAGAAAAATGTTATTGCCCTTTTGTAGATTATTCTACCCTTAATTCTCACTCTCTAATTTATTTCTTCATTCCATACCCATTTTTTCAATTCACAACCTCTCATTCCATTTCTATAACTTTAGAAAAAAAATTAAGAATTAAAAAATTGATTCTCCCCTCTTCCTCCCTCCAAAACCATCGACCCTCTCCCCTCGACAGCAGCTCGACTGCCTTCGCCAATTCCCACTGCCAGAGGCACCAGATCTGCTGCAGATACCAATTTTTTTTTTTTTTTTTTTTGGATTTTTGCTCATAATATTGTAATTATTTGGTGAAGGATATATGTATTTTCGTTTTATTTTGGTTCATATTTAGGATTCCAATTGTTTTCCAATTTGCTTCCAATCGGATTCCAACTTTGCTACAACCTTGACGAGAAAACACATATTAGGAGACAGAGGAGGTGGGAATGAAGAGGAGGGATTGGTGAAAGGAATGAAATAAAGAATGATAATTAGGGGTAGGGATGAGAATGAGTTAGTAAAGGCTAGAAAGGTATTAAAAGGGTAAATAGAACAATATTTAGAAATCTATACATATATAAAAAGAGAAAAATCTATAAAAAAACCCTATTCCCGCCCATTCTTCCCACATTCTCTCTCTTCACTTTTTTGCAATAAGCCCAAAATTAATTTACAAGCTCAAATTTAATAGATAAGTCCAAAATTAATTTACAAGCCCAAATTTAATTAATAGATAAGTCCAAAATTAATTTACAACCCCAAATTTAATACATAAGTCCAAAACTAATTTACAAGTCCAAATTTAACATGTGAAATAATTGCAACAAGCCCAAATTTAATTATACATCTATAAATATGTAAAAACAGAATAGTCTCGTGCAAAATCTGTTCCCGCTCATTATCTCTATCCCTTTCTCTCTTCTTTTTACTCTCATTTTTCTAGGACTCTCTCGTTTTCTCTCTTCACTTTCAGTAATTTTTCGCTCCCATTTCTCTCCCTCCATATTAATTAACTAAACCATTATTTAATTTGAATGTGTTGAATTAATTTTGTTAGTAGTCTTATTTAATTGATTTGTATAAAATTAAACAAATAAATTCCAATTTTACTAAATTGATATGATAAATTATTAAATTGGAAAAAATCTCAATATAATTGTTTTAATAACCTATTAAGTTAAAATAGTGCTTCTTTTCTAAATTTAATTGGTTTCATAATTGTTGTACTCATGACTGCATCTTTTTTTTTTTTTAATTTCATTGGTTTCATAATTATTGTTCTCATAACACAGTATTATTTGACCAATGTAATGAATATTTTGCTATCTATTTCATTAAATAATTAATTTTCAGATGAATTTTATTTAAATAGATTTAAGAAAAATAGTTTTTTTTTTTAAAAATTAATCTTTACTTTACTTTTCTTCTTCAAATATTCAATTTACTTAATTATATATATATATATATATATATATATATATATATATATATATATATATAGAACTAACTGATATAGTTTTAACTATATGGTTTTAATGGGCAGGATTAATGACGTGTCATGCCAACTCACCATCCACATAATTAATTCTACTCAAATAAATTATAAAATGTTTTATAATATACTATACCCTAAACCATGAACCTTAAACCCTAAATTATGAACCATTAGGGAAGGATGAACCATGAACCACTCATGCCGAGTTTGGGTCTGGCTGGGTTGGGTCCGGGCCGGACAATTTTTTTTTTTGAACTAAACTGAAAAAATAAAACTGAATTGAAAAAAAAAACTAATTTTTTTAACCTGTCTCGGACCCATCCCGGCCAGATCCGAACCCGATCCAAGTGGTTCATGGTTCACCCGACCCGAATGGTTCATGATTTAGGGTTTAGTGTTCATGGTTTAGAGCATAGTATATTATAAAACATTCTATAATTTATTTAGGTAGAATTAATTATGTGGATGATGAGTTGGCATGACACCTCATTAATCTGGTTCCATAAAAAATCAGATTGTGGTATATATATCAAGGGTGCAGAAGTCGGAAATCGATAGGCGGACGGATTGTGGCCGCCTAGCGTCTAGACCGCCTAGTCGGCCGCCTAGGCCTAGGCGGTCCCTTTTTTTTTAATTTTTTTTTAAAATTGCAATTAAATTAACATAAATCTGCCTAGATCCGCCTAGGCGCCCGCCTAAATCCTCCTAGGTCCGCCTAGCAGCCAAAACGATTTTTCTCGCCGATTTTGACAAAATCGAGGCGGCCGGCGGCCGCCTAGGCCAAGTTCCGCAACCATGATATATATCATAAAATTTCTTACTACAAGCTAACAATAATATTGATGTTGACGAACATTACATATCATTTTTTAAAGATGTAATATCTAATTAAAGTTTCAATACATTAAACCTTATTTTATATATAATGAATTGGCAATCTAATATTAATATACATAAAAAAATATATATATATATAGAATTATTATATTAAAAGAGAATTTTATGTGACATACTTGAGACAAATCTTCACTTGAACCTTCACTTGATATTTGTGTCATGAAAGTACTTTTTTAATTAGGTTGAAACTCTATAAATTCATAATTTATTAAATAATATTATAAATGAGACCGAACATCACTGGGATGAAATATTAATTGGGCAAAAAAGATAATAAGCACTTAAAATTGGACAAAAAAAATTATATTTTCACTTTCATTTTTAATAAGTCATTTTTAACGACCTTTCATTGTAGCAACGTCTATGTCACTTATTTCTTCTGCATTTTCTTTTCGAACTTAGTGATATAAATCATGAACTTGTGCCCACTGCCCATAACGAAGCACCCTTATGATTTTTGTCATATACTATGTTTTCTTCACTACTAAAGCACCAAAACGACATTAAGACTACATCTTCTTTTACACACTAAATTACCTTTTTTGCCCTCATTTGATTTGTATCTCTTTTTTCGAGCATCTCAAAACAAATTTATGTAGATATTTTATTATGTTACTTGTTTAAAGAGAGGAACTTGATTCAAATTCGGACAAAATTGAGAATTTGGATAATCTTTAAAGTTTAAAAAAGATTGAAAGTTAATATAAAATTAAAAGTTAATTTGAATAATATTGAGAGTTTGAGAAACAATTTAGATGATTTTTACCTATAATAGAAAATAATAAAAATTTGAGAGAAACGATAGAAAAATAAAAGAAAAAAGAGCATTTTAGATTGTGCTTCTGATTATGTAAATATTGAGCTAAATTTATTAAAATTTAGAAAAGTAAGGGTTTTGATAAAAATAAAATTAAATGCATATAGTTTTTTTATTATTGACAATTTGAATTTTATATAATATAATTAAAATGACAAAAACTCGTATGAGACGAATTACAATTTAACACAAATCAGCACTCACTTTTCTTAAAATGTTAAAGCGTCAATACCTAAATTATACTCCGTTTCACTGTGAGATCGTCTCAAACAAGTGTGCCTCAATTAAATTCTACCAATTAGATTTTCCTCTTGTAATGTTATTCGGTTGCCTGGCCAACCGAGGTCACGGCCCAAACTTGAATCTACAACTGTTTTTTTTTTATACTTCTTATCATATTCTACTCTAGTGAGAGAGAAAAATATTAATCTATGCGCGTGAAAGCTTTGGAACTTAATGTCCGTGGAGATGCTCCAAGGCGGTTTGCTCAACTTCAGGGAGGCGCAAAAACAAGTGCAAGGCCACTCTCAGCCAATTGACTCTGCACATCAGCTGTAGAATCAACTGATACCAGGCCACATGATCTTCTTTTCCATGTGGACGCTGCCTATGCCCCGCAAAAAGGAAAGTTCGGCATCGGGTTTGTTATCCACCAGCCTCCGGGGAAAATATATGCGGCTGCTGCCATTCCGGTAACGGAGCCCCCGTCGGTGCTCGGTGGAGAACTTGTAGCTTTACAGAACGCGCTGCAGTTCGTCATAGATATGGGCTACAATAATGTTCGTGTGTACTCCAACTCCCAGTTAGCAGTGCAAGCAGTTACTGCGAAGCAGAACTACAGAGATTACATACGCACACTCGTTACTGACATAAGGTCTTTGCTCGATACCTCATACTTTCTAAGCATACAACATATCTCTAGGAGATATAACACTGTTGCGCATTCCTTGGCTTTTTTTCTTTGTCATTGTCTTCCCCCCAACTTTGGGTCGAAGATAGTATACCTGTATGGCTCAAGTGTATGTACAATTCCACCTAATTAATAAAAGTAGCAGTTGAGTTCTCAAAAAAAATTAAGAAATTTACATCACAATTCTTATAAATTAATCCTATAACATTTAATGTTATGATCACTAATTTTATAACATTTAATATTATGATCTCAATTTACAAATGTAATAGTATAAGTTCATAAATGTTATGATATTACTAGCACTACAATAAAATAATGCATTGCCTACTAATTTTTTTAATATGCCTACAAAATTTCAAACGAAAATAATTTCTTCCTTAAATGGTAAGGCTTGTCTATGTTTTTTTGCCTACAAAATTTTCTATTTATATAGGATATTTTTAAACTAAAAATATAATTGTCTACAGAAATGTAAATTGCCTAGAAAATTATTTGTGTAGATAAGTTTGCCTACGGAAATTACAAATATGTAGTTAGATTGCTTGTAGTTAATTTGTTTGGCTAGAAAATTAGTTTTGTAGGTATTTTTCTCAAAGATTATTCTAAAAATTGGTAGACAAATCGTAGACAATTCTCACTTTTTAAGAACCAAATTATTTTTGTAGGAAAATTTCGTAGCCATTAGAAAATTTTCGTAAACAATTCTTCATTTTCTTGTAATGTAGTGGTATAAATTTTATATTATAAAAAGTTTTATCGAAGACCTACTCGAAGCAATAGAATACCATTTATTATCATTTTTTTATATTTTTTTCTGGAATGGTTGGAAATAGTTCACCGCCCAAATTATATTCTAATTCTAACTAATTAATAGTTTGCATGTGAAGTCTTCGCTGATATTGTGTGCATGTGAAGTCTTCCCTTCTTGTGACTGATATTGTACATGGTAATTCCAAGAACAAATCTTCTCTTGCAACTAATGCTATTGTACATGGTGCTTTCAAGAAAAAATAGTCTCTTGCAACTTTCATGATCACCAGCGTGGTCGATACTTATGGGCCTTTTTCGTTTGTGTCAATGGACCGTATACTAATACTTCTTTAATTGAGAGTTATACCTCCTAACTTCAGCACCGATAAATGACATCATCGATTTCGCTTTTATTATGTGAAACTGTTTCGTGACTTATCATATCTGTCATATCTAAAGTACGAGTTGTTATGGGATCGCTGTTTAATACAAAAGTCACCAGGCCTTTGTTACAGATGGAACTGTTTTGTGACTCATCATATCTGAAGTACAAGTCATTATGGGATTGTTGTTTAATACACAAGTCACCAGGCCCATATCTGAAGGGTCAACCGCTTCATTAAGCATATATCTGAAGAATCAACCGCTTTGTATTCATTTTGTTTTCTTTTCATTTAAAAAATTAAATTGGTATAGTTAAGATTTTTTCTTGTGCTTTGCAATTGTAAGATTATTTTTCCAACTTTTACAAATTATTTTAATTTTTTATATATATATAATATATATATATATATATAAGCTGCTACATTAGTTTATATCTGAAGAACCAGCTGCTTCATATTCATTTTGGTTCTGAAGAACCAGCTGTTTCATATTCATTTTGGTTTTCATTCATTTAAATTTTTAAATACTTTTTCTTGTCTTTTGCAATTGTATGATTATTTTTCCAATTTTTTAAAATTATTACTTTAAATTTTCCTCAGATACATACCATATATTTTTATAATTTTTACAGTAATATTCAACAAATATATTTACAAATAAGTCAAACGATTTATTTGTATTTGTTCGAATTATTGAGTCTACTTATTGAATGATTATTAATATTGTCTCGTGCCCAAAGAAATATTTTGAAGCAATTTGGATAACTCATTTGAAATTTTATTAAAAAATAATTAGAATTTAAAAAATAATGTATAATATTTATATGAATTATATATATATATATATATATATATATATGACACACTCATGTATGCACTAGATGCATCGTGCTAATGAGTTATTGACTCATAAAAAGTGTGAGCATAAGTACAAAATTTAAAACGTGAATAAATAGTAATTTTTTTTAGAGAATGAATGTTTATTTACAATTTGTGAAGTTTTATAATTTTTAAATTTCCTACAAATGATACTGTTTATTCTATTTATACTAATCACCCCATAATGGAGATTTTTTAGATCAAAGGCTGTGAGAAATTTTCTATTAATTTTCTACATACCCTAAAACTTTTTTAAATTATTTTATAATGCTTATTATTTTAGAGAATTTTACTTGGTTTAAAGACATAACAAATCTATATACACATATATATCATCAAAATTATATACGTCTTTTTTCAGATAATTATTAACATTATATATAACTTTTTTAAACAGTCATATTTTCATTTGTTCTAAATCTATTTTAAATTCCCATGAAAACAAACATTTTATCTTTATCCTTCAAATATAACTTAATTACTTCATTTGTCATTATATTTACTTACTAACAATCATTTTATTTATAAATACACCTCACAATATCCCCATAATACCCTTACTTTGCAATTTTGCTAGGAGTAAAAGTTAAGTCATTGAGTCGGTTTGTGCCATAACCAGTGACTTTAGTTGAGCTCTTAGCAAACAAGGCAAGTGTCAACTAACCAGTTTCCCATTCGCGGCAACCCGACTTAATTGGCAGAGTCAGAGATTTAGGGGTGTTTGTAAAAAATTATAAGTAATTATAATCACTTAGAATTGCGTGTAAACATAATTTTGAGTGTTTTGTTTTTTTTTATTAGATTAAATAAGTTATCAAAAACTACTCCCTCTGTCATGTTTTAGATTGCTCATTCATTGTTTGGCTTGTGTTTTAACAAACGAGTTATTTATTAATATTTAAAATGATGAAAAGATTTTTAAGGTGGAGTATGATAGTCCTACTTCTCATCTATCATACGTCTTGTTAAAAGTCATTTTATCATTTCATATACTAATAGACAACTCGCTCACTAAAACACGAGTCAAATAGTGAATGAACAATCTAAAAGAGGGAGTGAGAATAAGCTAAACGTTGGAAAGATGGTGCTTTTGGTAGCTTATAAGTCTTTTTCAAATACTTTTTTTTTTTTTTTTTTTGCAAACACTATCAATTTTTCTTTGAATTTTTTTTACAAACACTATCACCTTCTACTATTAATCAATTTTTTCATAATCACTTCTTTAAAAGAATATTTTTTTACAAACATCTCCTTAGGACGGTGCACCTGGTGCAGCCGCACAAAACTCCCTCTCCCATTTTTATTTTTTCAATATTACATACATAATATATACTCCTACCATCCCAAACTCATTTGTACAATTTCCGTTTCGATCCGTCCCAAACTCATTTGTACATTTTTTAAATAGAAATATACATTTTAACTCAAACCCTTCAAACACTCATTTATTTACGATATGCCACTCACTCATATCCTCAATACTTTATCACTTTATCATTTTTAATAAATATTATTCAACTCTTCAATAAAAGTTGAATTCCCAACATTATCCTCAACACTTTATCACCTCAAATACTAATAAACAACTATATCTTAAACTCCGAGCACACAGTAAATGTACAAATGAGTTTGAGATTGAGGGAGTAATAAAATTTGATCTATTAATCTAAATTTTCTAGTGCCCAACTGGAATATTAACCTAACACAAGACCTTTCTTTTAATACTTTTCTTTCTTCCTTAACATTTAAAATTTTAATTTTTTTATATTATTACCTATTTCTATTATTATTATATTGTTGAAAAAATATTAAATTTTATTTAATAGTTATTTTATTTTTATTATTAAGTAAATGTAATAGAGTGACTCTCTTGTGAAATATTGCACAAAAATCATATGTGCAATACAATATATTTTAGGCAAACTTATTCAACTCGCGGGGCAGCTTCGGTTCGAGTCAGAGGGTCAATTTTGCGGTCATGGGCGGGTCGGGTGGGTCGCTCCTTAAATTTGGTCGGTGTCGACGTGATATATATTTATAGAAGGATATCTTTAATAAATTTGTGTTGTAGCCTAATGGTGCGAGTCTATTGTTAATATATTTGGTCGTAGATTTAATTCTTATTAAGCACATAATTTTTAATTACTACGTGAAAGAATATTACATTATCATACTCCATGTGTTTATTTTTGTCAAGTTTTTGTGTGTGTTACTTATTTATAGAAATAAAATGTATTATACTATGTAAAAAAATTATATTATCATTAAAAAAATAACATTATCATTCTATGTGTTACTGTATGGATAAGTAAATGTTACCACATTATTACACTAAAAAACTTCATATCTTATGTAATATATATTAAAACATATATAACGTAGCACATAGATCACAAGGTAACACATTGTTGTTCAAGCGTGAAAAAAAAATCTCAGTCCAAAGAGATGAAGAACAATCGAAGAAAACTAGAAAAAAAAATTACAAGTTTAATGAACAATGTGCTGCATGAAAAAAATGTGATACTTATTAAATAAATTTTAAACGTTGTTTATTTTTGTCAAGTTTTTGAATGTGTTACTACATGAAAAAAATATGATACTTATAAAAGTGAAATGTATTACTACGTGAAAGAAGTTACATTATTATTCTCCATGTGTTTGTTTTTGTCAAGATTTTCTGTGTGTTACAACATGAAAAAATATGATATTTATAGAAATAAAATGTATTACTATGTAAAAAAAAAATTACATTATCATTTTTTAAAAAAATTACGTTATCATTCTTTTTATTACTGCATGGATAAGTAAATGTTACCACATTGTTATACTAAAAAACTTCATATCTTACATAACACATATTAAAGGTAACGTAACACATTGGTCATAAGACAACACATTGTTATTCAAGCGCAAAAAAAAAAATCCTCAGTCCAAAGTGATGAAGAACAATCGAAGAAAGCTAGAAAAAAATTACAGGTTTAAAGAACAACATGAGAAGTCAAGTTTTTGTGTGTGTTACTAAATGAAGAAAGTGTGATACTTATAAAAGAATTTTTAAATGCTATTTGTTTTTTTGTCAAGGTTTTTTGGTGGGTTGTTATGTATGTGTGTTACTACATGAAAAAATATGTGATACTTATAAATGGGAAATATATTACTACATGAAAAAAGTTACCTTCTCCATGTGTTTCAATTATTTCAAATCCTCTTTCTCGAAAAAAAGCTTGGAATCGCCCCAATATTTCTGGTATCTCCTTTCTTTCAAATCGGTATTGCAGAAAATTATCTTCTCACGGCAGAATTCGCCAAAGAGGAGATAAGAGAGCCGTTTGGAGTTGTGGGGAGACGGATTCAATTTCCGTTTCATCAAATCTTTTTGGGATATTATTAAGAAAGGTTTTTGCAGCACACTTTTTGAATTCCACCAATGTGCAAAATTTGTCAAAGGGATTAATCCCTCTTTCACTACTCTTATCCCTATGGTGCGTAATCCCACTTCAATTAACGATTATAGACTGGTTTCGCTCATAGGCAGCATGTACAAAATTCTGGCCAAACTATTGGCGAATCGGTTAGCGAAAGTGATAGGAAGATATTATTTCTCTAAATCAATCTGCTTTTAGTTGGGGCGGAAACATTTTGGACAGTGTGGTGGTGGCGAATGAAGTTATTGATGAGGCGATAAAAACTAAGAAAAACATATTCATTTTCAAGATTGATTTTGAGAAAGTATATGATTCAGTTGATCTTTTCTTTCTTATGGATATGCCACTACAACATAAGTGGTCTAATGTAACACACAAAAGTATCATTTTTACATAAATGACTTTATGTAGCACTTTTTTGTAACACTTTCAAAATTATAATATATATGTAACATTTTGGTAACACATTAATAATATATAACACTTAAATGCAACACTTTTAAATAAGTAATATTTTTAATTTAATATCCTCTTTCCTTTTTTTTAAATATAAAATTATAACACTTTAAGATAATAAAGGGTGTGAGGCGATGAAAGCATGTACTCACTAGGCCACAGTGTCTATTCTGGTGAACGGAAGTCCAATCAATGAATTTTTCATGGAAAAAGGTCCTAGGCAAGGGGATCCTCTTTCTGTTGGGTTATACTGAAAAATATGCTTTTACTTTGTATAATAAAACTGATTTTTCTTATTTATTTACTAAAATAAATTATTAATCACTATTGCATTTAAATAAGAATGAATGTTATATATATTTATTGCAAACCCATTCAATAAGTTAGTACGTATTACGTTGTAGTTAATTTGGTGATACCAGATCACAGAAGATCAAATTAACAGCTCCTCGTAATTAAATACAAATTCACAACCTAGATGGAAATGAACAAACCATCATGAAAGGTTGATGCATAATACTCAGATTGACTTGTCTTGACCAATAGATTATACTAGTGCATTTAGATGCACTGAATAGGACCTACAGGAGGATAAATTCTTCGGTACTGAATATACAAGAATTAGACCTCAGTGGTGTGTTATTTCTTAATCTCCGTCCCTTAAATAGGATCGTGTGAAATTAATAACTATTGCTTTGACTTATGATAGGAAGAGAGTCATTGTGATTCGATACCTTATATCTTGGGCAATATTATTAATTACATGACGATTGTTGACATTTAATATGGAGAATCGTGTGCAAGTACGTCTTGCTTGATTTGTCCCCTTGGTGAGCTCATGATCTTTATCATACCAAATCTTGCAAGTGGAATTTATTTCCGGTATGGATAATAATGTTGAGTTGTCTATACTCCAAGGATAATGATATTAATTAATATAAAACTTGTTCAATGGCTTAATTAATTAATGGACTAAGATAATCTTAAATACGTGAAATAATGACCGGGAGTCATATTATAGTAAAGTCGTAATATGGGTTAAATGGATAGTTCAATATTAATTTTATAGTGGAGTAAATTAATATTAATGAACTTGAATAATATTTGGCCCAATATTATAGCTTCATAGTCCATTGGAGGTCCAATCTTAATTCTCCTAAAGACCCCTCAAATAGCCCAAAATAAAGTCCAATTAATGAAAAATAGAAGAAACTATTATTGCCTAATATTTCTTGTATTTTTCGAAAATTATAGGAAAAAGGGAGAAGAAAGATTTTCTTGATTTTCTTGAAAAGATTTTATGGAAAGAGATAAGTATTCTTGGAATACATAATTATCCCATAAATTCAAGAAGTCAAATCTTGACTCCTTCTTCCTTGTATTTTTCGAAAACTAGGGATTAAAGGGGAATAAGATTTTTATGGGAAAATTTAATTAAGGAGAAAAAAATATAGGAGATATATTCAAGATTTCTTGGAGATCAAGAAAAAGATTTTCTTCCTTATTTTTTCATTGAAAACATCGGCCACCCCTGTCCCTATAAATAGGGGATGAATTTTTCATTCCCAACTGCAATTCCATGTGTTGGAAATATTAGAAATCCACAAAAGTGGTGGCAAAATATTTTTGGTTTTCTCTCTTATTAAAATCGTTCGTGAGAATCCTCCCACCGGATTGTGTTCGTGGACTTGGGACATATTTGGGAAGGCTCTTTGGGTTGATCCATCGTCTAAACGGTTGTCTCTACAAGTGGTTAGTAATCTCGTAACTTCTAAATTCCGCATGCTTAGGATTTACGTGGATTACGTGTACACATGTTGTTTATTTGCTTATTAATTATTATGTTGAATTGATTTAGGATTAATTCATGTTAGTAATTAATTGATTAATTTAAATGTGTATTTAAAATCATCTCGAATAGATCCGGACACCCATATTTTCCCAACACTTTCTCCATTTCTCTTTTTGGTGGTGGTGGAATGCTTGAGTCTTGATCAATAAGGCGATTGAATAGGGGATTTTAAAACCTGTTTGTATCGGATTTGAGTCCTTCAAAATATCGCATCTTCGGTTCGTTGATGAGACTCTATTCATCGGGGAAGCCTCGAGTGATAATATTCTGGTTCTAAAGAGCATCTTACGCATCTTCGAAATCTGATCGGGGTTAAAGATTAACTTCAATAAAAGCACTATATCCGGGATTAATGTGGCAGATTCCAGCCTTTCATGAATGTGCTCTTCCCTGAATTGCAAAAGCGCTTCTCTACCATTGAAGTACTTGGGCCTCAAAATTGGTGCAAACTATGGCAGAGCCGTTAGTTGGGAAGATGCGGTAAAAAAGTCGGAGTCTCGACTTTCCAGGTGGGATAATAAATTCCTTTCTTTTGGGGGTAGAATTATCCTCACGAAGGCCGTCTTAGCCAACCTCCCTACTTATGCTCTATCTCTCAACTTTGCGCCTTCTTGTATTTTGAAGAAACTTACCTCGATCCAAAGTCATTTTCTTTGGGGCAGTGTAAAAGAAAAGAAGATGAAATTGCTTGGGTAAGCTGGAAGAATTTGTGTAAAAACAAATCTAACGGTGGTATGGGCATTAAAGATCTTGAGACCTTCAATTTTGCATTGTTGGGTAAGTGGGATTGGCGTCGCATTGATAATAGTGAGACAGGTCTGTGGATTAGAGTCATCAATTCCAAATATTAGAACCTTTTGGATTGTGTGGAGAATTTCATTTCAAAGAAAGAAACGGGCAAAAATTGGTCGATTTGGTGGTCTAACTTGATTTCTAAAATAGTATCGAAGGAGTGGTTCCTAGAAAATTGTCACAAAGTGGTTGCGAATAGGTTGAAGATCGAAATTTAGGACATAAAATTGGGCCGGGGGCAAAGCTTGAAAATCTCTTCCATCGACTGTTCAAAATCGACAAAAACCCTAATTGTAACATTGCCGACCCAAAACGCCTAGTAATAGGATAAATTAAGTTGTATAGAAAGCTTGTGTTTCTAGACCTAGTTTTATTTTTACAGGTTACAAGTTGAGGGGGAAATCATATGATAAGATGAGTTCTTAAGCGTGCTAATTTGAAGCGTGTTGATCTGAAGCGTGTTGAACTGAAGCTTGCTGATCTGATAAGATGGGGCTAAAGATCCGTTAAACACACAAAGAAGTAGACCAATGAGAAGTCAACAACACATGTACGAATCTGACGTAAGTTGCGTGCAACAGTGCAAAAGGTCAAAGAAAATCTG
Source organism: Stenogyne calaminthoides (assembly GCA_037126765.1). NCBI lineage: Eukaryota > Viridiplantae > Streptophyta > Magnoliopsida > Lamiales > Lamiaceae > Stenogyne > Stenogyne calaminthoides. The sequence goes on along the minus strand of JBBCBC010000036.1, from coordinate 217,116 downwards.
AAAGATTATTAGTATAGTTTTGAATTTACTCTCCAACGGTAACATTCAAATCTACACTATAAATACATTGTACTACCTTCATTAGAAGGTAATGAAGAAAGCTACCAAGTGAACGAGAAAGCCTAATCTTCAAGCATCTCTATTGAAGAACATAGAGCATGAAATATCCAAATATAACCAAGAGTGTTCTAACATAAATGTCATATCCTAAGCTTAGAGAGATTTTTCCCAACCTTAGCTTAAAGGCTAAAACAATGTAAGGAAAAACCTCACCTAGTTGGAAACCAAAATCGAACCCCTCTCCATAAACCAATAGGAAGTTTGTAAGAAAGTCTTGAAGCTTTGTTGAGGAAACAAGCTGATAGATGGGTTTCGATAGAGGGCTAGAACTCTATAAAAGTCTAGTGAGCTGATATCATGAAAAATCACCTGATTGATGGTGTGCCTAGCACTGTAAACTAAGGTTACTTTGGATTAAGGAAGTACCCCGTGAAGGGAAGAGTGGATGTAGAAGTTGGGTCTTTGAACCACTAAAAAAAATAGAGTGTTCTTATTTGCTTTCATATTAACTGTTTTACATATTTTAGCAAATCTGCATAACACATAAGCATAAAAAATTTAAGTCACCTCCCATTGAGATTTTTCAGGTTTTAACTCAATTTTTCGGGACAAACAAACGTTATAATGCTCAATTAGGATTGGCGTAGACCCCTGTTTGTGTGGGAGGAAGAAATGGCTGCAAATTTATCTTCTCGCATAGCTAACTTTCTTAGTTTCTCGGACGAAGAAGATTGTTGGAGATAGAAACTCTCCGCAGTGGGATATTATATGGTTAGTTCAGCAGACGAATTTATTGAGGAAAATTATGTGCCCAAAATTCTGAGAGAAAGCTTAACGCTATTTGGAGTAAAGCAGTTTCGCTTAAAGTTTCTTCATTTTCTTGGAGGCTTGTGCAAGATCGAATCCCGACTATCTCCAACCTTCTTAAATGCAACACATTTAATACTCACTTCTCCTCTAAATGTGTGCTTTGTGGTGCGTCCGACGAAGAGGTCGATCATCTTTTCTTCAAGTGATTAAAGGTGCTACCTCTTTGGGAGGATGTTTATGTCTAGTTTGGATCAGGGGTGTAAAAATGGGCTAGGCAGTCATCCACAGCCACAAGTTACACTGAAATGGCAAAAAAATCAATTTGGGATCTAGGCACCGCCTAGGCGGCCAAATCGGGCTAGGCGGATAGACGACCCTTTTTTTAAATTCATTTTAGTTAAAAATTTAAAACAGAAGGAAGGCGTTCAGACTTTAGATTTCAGAATCAGTCATGAACCCTAAATCCCTAAAAGCCTCTGCTCTTGCCTTGAGACTCACGCCCCGTAGTACCTAGCGACTTCTTCGCCTTCCCGTCTTGTTGCTTTCGACTCGCCGCCCTTCGTGCCCTGCGCCACTCGCCGCCCATTGTGCCCTGCGCCGCTACGCGTATCGCCCATCGCCACTCTTCTACATCTGGTAATTCATCTTTTTAGTATCTTGAGTCGAATTTGTTTAATATTTATGTTGTGGTAACTGCTAGTTGTATTGTTAATTCATCTTTTTAGTATCCTGAATCGAATTTGTATTTAATATTTACCTTGTGATTATATGTAATTTATCATTTATGAATTATGACTATGAATTTAATATTAAAAATTGAAATACAATATGCACATACTTTTATTGACTCTTTTTTGCACCCTGTAAAAATTTCAAAAAAAAAAAAAAATCTAGGCAGAAGTTCTAGGCGGCGCCTAGGCGGGCAAGAACTGTCCGACTAGCGTTTTTCGAGTTCTGCACCCTTGGTTTGGATACAGTAGGATGACAATCGATACTAAATTTGAACATTTTGTAGTTTTGTGGATGACAATCGATACTAAATTTGAACATTTTGCAGTTTTGTGGATGACAAAATGAAGATATAGCCTGGGCTCTCATTTGGCATTGTGTGGTGTGGCAAATTTGGTCATTGAGAAATTCTATCATCTTTAAAGGTTATTCCTTCATCGAACAAGATGTCGTTGTTGGGGTTATACTGGAAAGTATGCTTTTACTTTGTATAACCAAACTGAATTCCTGTCTTATTTACTGAAATAAATTATTTATCACTGATGCTTTAAATATCATTGAATGTTACATATATTTACTGCATAACTGTTCAATAAATAGTACGTGTTACATTGTAGTTAATTTAGTGATACCAGATCACATAAGATTAAATTAACAGTCCCTTGTAACTAGAAGTACGTTGTTCACGACCTAGATGGAAATGAACAATCCATTGTGAAAGGTTGAAGTGTAAGACTCAGATTGTCTTGTCTTGACCAAGAGATTACACTAGTGCATGACTGATGCACTGAATAGGACCTACAGGAGGATAAATTCTCCAGCACTGAATTAGGAAGAATTAGACCTCAGTGGTTCGTTATTTCTTAATCTTCGTCCCTTAAATAAGATCGTGTGTGGTTAGTAATTATTGCTTTGACTTATGACGGGTAGAGAATCAATGAGATTCAATACTTTATATCTTGAGCAATATTATTGGTCACATGCGATTGCTAAGATTTAATACGAAGAATCGTGTGCAAGTACGCTTGTTCGATTTGCCCCATTGGGAGGTTCATAAGATTTATCATACCAAATCTTGCAAGTGGAATTAGTTTCCGGTATGGATAATAATGTTGAACCGTTCCTTGACCAAGAACAAAAATATATTAATTAATGGAAAGCTATTTCAGTGGTTTGAATTAATTAATGGGCTATATAATCTTAAACACGGAAAATAATAACCGGGAGCCATATTAACAGTAATATGGGTTAAGATAGATAGTGCAATATTAATTATGTAGTGAGATTAATTAATATTATGGGCTTGAATAATATTGTGACTCAATATTGGAAATTTAAGATCCATTGGAAGGTCCTATCTTAATTCTCCTAAAGGCCCCTCAAGTAGCCCAAACATAAAGTCCAATAACTGAAAAAGGTGTTTAAAAATAAAATAAATTATTGTTGCCTAATTTTTCTATATTTTTCGAAAATAATAAATAAAAGAGGGAGAAAGATTTTATTTGAATTTTGTTATGGAATGAAGATAAGTATTCTTGGAATACAAGTTTATTTCATTAAATTCTAGAAATCTCCCACTTGGTTATTTATTTGTGTTTTTTGAAAATATTGAATAAATAAAGGAAGGAAAGATTTTCTTGATTTTCTTGAAAATGTATTATGGAAGATATGTATTTTTGGAATACAAGAATATCTCATAAATTCAAGAAGATCCAAATCTTGTTTTCCTTACTCCTTATTTTTTCGAAAATACCATAACAAGAGGAGGTGATATTTTTGTGGAATATTTTAATTATGGAGAAAAGAATATATGAGATATATTCAAGATTTCTTGGAAATCAAGAAAAAAAAATTCCCATATTATTTCTGCCCAAAAATTCGACCACCACCTCATCTATAAATAGGGGATGAATTTTTCATCCCCAAGCAATTCCATGTGTTGGAAAAATTAGAAATCCACAAAGGTGGTGCAACATAATTTTATTTTTCCTTTTGTTAAATTGTTCATGAAGTTCCTACCACGGATTGTTGAACAAGGATAAGGGAATACTTGAGAAGGTCTTTTGGTGTGTTCGTGTGAACGGGATCCATCTTCTCAACGGTTGTCACTCCGAGAGGTTAGTTCACGTAAACCCGTAGTAATTCCGCATGCGTAGGATTTATGTGAACTGTTTATATGCATGATTTGTTGTTGAATTATTATTTGAATTAATATATGATTAATTAATGCTAGTAATAATTGTTAGAATTAAATTTGTATTTAAATATTCATCCCGAATAGACCCGGGCAATTAATTCCCCAACAACTGGTATCAGAGCCTCGGTTTCGGGCTCTGAGTTTTAAATTGTAATTTAATTCATTTTCATTAAATTTGAAATTGGATAGTAGAATTGCTAGATCCTTTTTGCAGGTATCCAATTTTCATGGTATTTGATGAATGTTTATATTTATGCATGCATATAAATTGTGGTTTTTTAATTCGATTCGTTCGAATTTGTTTTGCCTCGTGAGAAAATTCACGAGTAGATTAGTATTTGTTTGATTTGTTCAATGTAATAGACTAGTCTAGATCTAGGTTTATTTATTTTGTAAATAAATTGTAACCGGATCGTGAATGAAGACGGAGACGGAGAATTAAAGACGGACGTCCGAGTGCCCAGACGTACGCGAGCTAGGTGGAACGCTAGCGACATGTACCTTACACAGGCGATAGAGGGCCAGAAGGCATGGCGGCCTTAAGCGCTTAGGGCGGCCGGATGCCAACAAGATGATGTAAGCTTAAGGCGTCTTAATCTTGTAATGCTTGGTGGCGACGGGCGTGGGACCCCAGACGCGAATAAGCGTCCGTCGAGCGATGCCGTCTTGCGCAAGGCGATGGGAGAGGCGGGCGAGATGGCCGAGCGGTCGGGTCGTGAGCTACTCATTTTACGGGCGTCGTCCTAACCCAAGCGGATGGCGTTTTAAAAAAGAACATGTAAAAGGGCGAGTGGGAGCTTTTTCGAGACGAGCGATGAAGGCTATGAAGGCGATTTCTCAAGATCAAGACATGACAAAAATTAACAGTGACAATTGGATATATGTGCCTAATGTGTTTAATTTTTTGTTTTGATATTTTGCATTATTTTATGCTTATTTAAATTGTGTTTAAATATGCGATGCATGAGAAAATGTTTTAAAAAATCTCACCTTCAAAAATTACTAAGTATGTTTAAATAATTAATTGACAATTTTATTCCGGATAATAAAATTGAATTAATTTCGACCTCCATGATTTATTTATTTGTGGATTCTTTTGGAGAAATTCCCCCCACGGGACGGCCAAAAGATAGATTTCACATGAATAAATTGCGAAAGGATGATTGTGGGTTATTATTAGTGGCGACGATGACCCTCCCCACGAGGCTCGTTCAAAACAAAATAATAATTATGTATTTAATCATGGTTATTACTTAGGCATAAAATTGATATGCATATACTTCCCCGAAGTCCTTGTCAATTTTATATTGGTCAAGTGGGAGCCAACTATTAATTTGGATATTAAAGGTTTGTAACTGTTTTCTTGTTTGTAACATGCTTGAATGTGTTTAAATAATGACCCACCCCAAGTGGCTTATTTAAACTGTTTTGAGATGTTGGCTGATGCATGTTCATATTTTTTTTGAGATTTTTAATATGATACATGTGATCGAACCTTGTGATATGTTTGTGCTTATACAAATTGTTATTTATTTCAGTTCAGCATGTCGCAACCTTTTAATCTACTGTTCAATATACTTACTATTGGAGTCGTAAACTTACTATTGTCCTCACTGCACAAAGCCATAACTAGGTTCTCAGTACACCTAAACCAGAAAAGCCAAATGATGAGTCAACTAAAGCGGTTAAGAAAGAGTATGCTGACTGGGAGCGTTCCAACGAAATGACAAAGTGTACCATCTTGGCTTCAATGTCAGATGTGTTGCAACACCAACACCAAAACGTTGAGACCTCTGCAGACATCATGACTAGTCTTAAAACGATGTTTCAACATCAGAACCTTGTGGCTCATCAGATCACCATGAGGGACTTGCTCTCTATGAAAATGGTGGAGGGAACGCCCATAAGGGAGCACGTTCTCCAGATGATGGCTCACCTTAACAAGCTTGAGGTTGTTGGGAAATTTGTAGTTTTGATGGAAGTTTCAAATCAGATTATGTAATAGAACCAGTCAGACTTGTTAGCTGACTGATGAACTAGATATCAGACTAGAATGACCAGCTGAGATGTATAGACAGCTGATGTAACAAGATATGTCACATATTGAGGGGGAACTCAATATGCAGAAGATCAGAAGATCAGAAGATAAGAAGAGCAGAATATCAGAAGATCAGAGGATCAGAAGATCAGAAGATCAGAAGACCTACATCAGAACAAGAAGAAGACGAGTCTGCAAGTTGCGCTAAGACAACCTGCATCAGAAAGACTAAATAGGTAGACTGATCAGTTTTGAATGATCAGGTCAGCTCAAGTCAGGTGACCACCAGAAGATCATCAAGACATACGTATTCATCAGACACGAAGAATATCAAACAAAGTTGGTAAATCAATCACTGAATAAGTGTACTTGATAACCAATGAGAGAAAGACACATATGTACGGAGCTGACATTGCAGGACAAGGCGCTTCAGAGTTAAATGGCTAGAAAGGACAAGCTTGCATGCTTTCGGCCATACCGCTCCTGAAGCACGTCAAATCTGTTTGCAAACCTACCTTAAATAGACCGAAATTCGAATTTCTCTCCAATGGCTAGTTCGATTTTGTGCCTATAAATATGGGATCAAACCTTCATAGTAAGGTTACAGAAATTATACACAAGCTCAAGCTCTCAAGATTTCCGCACGAAGAACACAAATTCAAGATTTATTCTTAAGTGTTCATCCCTTAGTTCTTAGCAGAATACTTATCCTCTAGCTCTTGGCTACTTAGAAGATAGGATAGTATTCTAGTTGGAACAAAACAAATCTTATACCAAAACACTGTTACGTTAAGTTTGTTATAGCAAGATTTCTATCTAGGGTTTCTAGATTAGATTTCTGAGATTGGTTGAGTGTGAACTCGTTAAATATCTATTGATTGTATTATGTTGGACTAACACATTAAACTAAGTCCAGTTGGTTAAGTTGGTGCCCCTGCTGATAGGGAAGAGTGGACGTAGCACAAGTTGTCCGAACCACTATAAATCTGTGTGCCTTTAATCTGCTTTACTCATAATTGCACACAACTTGTTATTTGCATGCATATTCTGCACCTAGATCAGATTAGCATCAAGCTTCTGATCTGATCAATTTGACATTTTAGTCACTTGATCCGAACTGTTGGTAAGAATCTCATTTGAGTAAAACTGGTTTTCTACACGGGTTAACTTATCTTCTGCACCATCAGTTAAGTTGATAGACGATGAGCTGACCTGTCTACCAGATCAGTAAGTCAGTTATCAGTCCAAACTGATTCACATCGCACTCTTATCAAACATACGTGCAAACACATCTGATCCACGAAAAAGTTTTGAAGTCTATTCACCCCTCCCCTCTAGACTTCAACCCTCATTGAAACCCGTTCGGGACAAGTGGTATCAGAGCAGTGGTTCTACCGACCAATGGCTTTGAATATCATTGGTTCTTGAGGAAGAACCTTTGTGGTCACTTGAACCGATCTTTGAAAACCTTTTTAAAACTCATTTTCTTAAAAATAAAATCACCACAAGTATGGATAACACTTCAGGTATGCATCATAATCTACCCATGTTTTCTGTTGATGAGTATGCAGACTGGTCCATAGACATGAGAGACCATCTGGGAGTGATTAGCAACATAATGGATGAGATTCTTGAGATAGGACCAATTATCATCTATCACTATAATCCAGCTGAAGCAGGAGAACGAGATCCTACTCAACCAATTGGAGCAAGAATTAGAAAGAGTCCCTCTCTGATGGATGCAGATGAGAGGAAACTGTCTAACCTGGATACTGTTGCCAGACATCTCATCATGAAAACCATGGATGCTACTACAAGAGAGAAAGTGAAGTACATGAAGACAACTAAGGAAGTCTGGGATAAGCTTGCTGAAATCTGCAGAGGAAATGAACAGATCAAGGACAACAGACTGCAAGCTGAGCTGGTTGTATTTGAGAAACTCAAGATGTTGCCAAATGAAACACTTGATCAATTTGATGGAAGGATCACAAGAGGAGTTACCCGACTTCGTGATCTCGGACGAGTTATGTCAAACAAGGATATCAACTACAAGATTCTCAGATCTCTGACTAAGATTTGGGATACGAAGGTGACTGTGATTAAGGACTGTCAAGATATTGCTACAATGAAACCAAATGATCTAATCTTCAGTTTGAAAGCTTATGAGTTCGACCTGATCGAGAGAGGAGAAGGATCTGATGATGTCCCAGTTGAAACTACTCCCAATCCCAAATCTATTGTATTTCAGGCAACAAGTAGTAGTTCACGAATTGTGGAACCAGTTGGAAACATCATCAGTCAAGCTGAACAAATTGCCCTACTAACAAGAAAGCTGGAAAGAACAAATGTTCAAATGGGCAAATACAGGAAATTTTATGATGACTATCGAATGAATAGAGGAAGAGATCGTTGTTAGGAAATTTAGAGTTTTGATGAAAGTTCTAATACACATGTAATAGGACCAGTCAGACTTGTTAGCTGACCGATGTTTTTAATACCACTTATAAGATGACCAGTTGATAATTATTGTATAGAACAACTGATATATAAGATAGGTCACATATTGAGGGGGAACTCAATATGTATAGGTCAGATCTAAAGACTAGCTGAGAACAAAAGATCAGCTGAAGTCCGACTGGCCAGAAGGCAAGGGAAGGACAGAAGATCAGACGATCTTATAAAGTCAGATAATCAGGTGAAGTCATGAAACATAAATTCAGAAGACCTGAAGATCAGATGACTACCAGAAGATCAGACCAAGAGACCTACATCAGTCGAGTCTGCTAGTTGAGCTAAGACAACTGGCACCAGAAGACTCTATCAGGTAGACTGATCAGTTGTAATTGATCGTCGTCACCACACCGGTGTCAACTAATGTTTCACCATGCCATACGTTCTTCGATCCGAACAAGAAGAATGTCAACTTTAGTTGGTGAACAAACTCGATATGTTGTACTTGTTAACCAATAAGAACAAGACACGATGACCGATCGGCTGACACTGCGGATTTCGGCACTGCATAGTCAAACGGCTAGAAAAAATGTCATACTGCGCGCGGCCATGCCTGCACTGGAAGACGTCACATCAAATCTGATATCTACCAAATATAGCGTAAATTAAAATTGCTCTCCAACGGCTCTTTGATTTCGAGGTCTATAAATATGGGATTACTCTTGAGTGAAAAAATGGAAATTATCAAGAAGCTCATACTACAGCAAAATTTTCGCACGAAGAACACAACCTTGAAGATTATTTTCTAAGTGTTCATCCCATAGTTCTTAGCACATAAATCTTATCCTGTAGCTTTTAGGCTACTTAAATACTAGGAAAGATTTCAAAGTTGGAACAAACAACAAATCTTACCCAAAACCCAAAGTTAGGTTAAGTTTATTTAGCAAGATTTCAGACTAGGGTTTCTAGTTCCGATTTTACGGGATCGGTTGAGTGAGAGCTCTATAAATATCTGTTGGTGTAATGTGTTGGACTAAACACGATAATCTAAGTCGATTGGTTAAGTCGGTTAAGTTGGTGCTCCTTGTGATAGGGAAGAGTGGATGTAGGACTGGTTGTCCGAACCACTATAAATCTTGTGTGCATTTACCTGTTTGATTAATTGCTTTACACTATTGCACACAACTTGATTAAATCTGCATACATATTCTGAGTTAGGATCAGCTAGCACCAAGCCACTGATTTGATCAGATTGACTCCATAGTCATCTGATTGAAAACAACAATCGATTTGTTATAAACTGGTTTTTCACACGGGTATAAACTAGCTTCCGCACAATCAGTTAAACTGATAGACACCGAACTGATCTACCCTTAGGCGATTGGTTAGTTGGATATCAGTCCAAACTGATTCACTTGCACTCTGATCAGGCAAACTGCAATCACACCTGATCTACACGAAAAAGTTTTTAGAAGTCTATTCACCCCTCCCCTCTAGACTTCTGCCCTCACGAAACCCATTCGGGACCTACAAGTGGTATCAGAGCAGTGGTTCTCTAGACCACTGGCTTTGAATATCATCGGCTCTTGAGGAAGAACCTTTGTGGTCACTTGAACTGATCTTGAAAAACCTTTTCAAATCTCACCTGTTTTCAAACACACGATCAGCATGGATAATACTTCGGGTATGTATCATGATTTGCCTAAATTTTCCATTGATGAGTATGCATACTGGACGATATACATGAGCAATCATCTGGGATCAATAAGCAGCAGCATGACGGAAGTTCTTGAACGAGGACCCATCATCATCTACCATGACAACCCAGCTGTTGGAGGTGATCCAGATTTTGCAGTTGGAAGTCTTGTCAGAAAGAGTCCCTCCCTGATGGATGCTGAAGAGAGAAAGTTGTACACTCTGGATACGATAGCCAGGCACATAATCATGAAGACCATGGACAAGATAACCAGAGAAAAGATAAAGTATCTCAAGATAGCCAAACAGATGTGGGATACGCTTGCTGAAATGTGTGTAGGAAATGATCTAATTAAAGATAGAAGACTGTAAGCTGAACTGGTGAAATTCGAGAAACTTAAGATGTTACCAAATGAAACCATCAATGAGCTCGATGGAAGAATCACCATGTCAGTTAACAAGATTTGAGAACTTGGACGAGAGATGTCAGATAAAGACATAAATTACAAGATCTTGAGATCTCTGACCAAGAAGTGGGATATGAAAGTCACTGTAATAAAAGATTGTCAAGATATTGTCAAGATGAAGCCAATCAACCTATTCCTGAGTCTTAAAGCCCATGATTTTGATCTGATCGAAAGAGGGAAAGAAGAAGAAGACGAGTCGCTTGCTGAAGCCACACCTGCCACATCAAAATTAGTTGCATTCAAAGCAGCCAACAGCAACTCAAAGTCTACTGAACCAATTGGAAATATTATAAGCCAAACTGAACAAATTGCTTTGCTAACCAGAAAACTTGAAAAATCTAACATTCAACTTGGCAAGTATCGTAGATTTTACAGAGATTATAAAAAAGCAGAGAAAGAGATAGGAGGCCAGCTGGCAGATCTCCAGAAAGGACCAGATCTGATAACCGAAGAGATGATCACAGAAAGGATCACAGAGAAGATAAGAAAAGAGATGATCGGTTTGATGAAAGAAGAGACAACAGACCTGAGAGAAGAAATTCTGATTATAATCAGACAGGTAAGTCACCTCACAGATTCTACAGATGGAATGACTCACCTGGCAGAAGAAGTTCTGTGGATCGTGAAGTGTGTTTCAACTGTGAGAAACCAGGTCATTACAGCACAGATTGCCCAGACCTGACACCAAAATAAAGAGAAGAGAAGCGGAACAGAAGAGAGCAACGCTATAAAGACAGGAAAACCATGGTTGCTGATACATCAAAAATTGATGATTCTTATCTGCCTTCCGAGGATTCAGGCTACTCATCTGTAGAAGATTTCTATGTGATAAGCAACGCTCTCTCTTCATTTTTAGAGGAAGAGCGGAACCTTTTTATTAATAAAGGCTGATGATTTATGCCACTACGATGATCTGATATTCTCTTCTGATGATGAAATCTGTCTGATGGCTAAGGAGGAAGACCAATCTGAGGTAACCTCTAAACCTTCTGCTCTTTCGGTTTCCACACCGGCTATGATTAGCACACCGGCTTTGGAGAGATTGACTTGCGGCTCTATTCGAGCAATTGCTTGATGATCTCTAACGCAAAGAGACACTTATACGACGATAGTGGAAGCCGAAAATGATAAGCTAAGGATTGAAAATACTCGACTTTGTTAAGGAAAATGTTGTCGATGAGAACAATTTGAACTAAAATCGGTGAAGTCGCTCTTCGAAGATAATCAAGAACTGAAAGTTCTGAAAGTTAACTCTTCTGATCAGGAGAAGCAGATTAGGGAACAACAAGCTGATGATTTTAAAATCCTACAAGCCAAGTTTGATGATCTCTTCCAACTACATGAGAGTCTGAAATTAACTGAGGATAGTTTACGAAGAAAATGAGTTTTCACGAAATCTTGAAAACCGATTCGGGGATATGAACAACTATTTTTGAGCGACAATTAATAAGAAGGAATTGGGTATGAAAACCCTTCTACATCCTCAAAAGCCCCGTCTGATTCACTTCAAAAAGGTGTAATCAAACGAGTTTCTGTTAAAGATACAAATAAAGCTAAAACTGTATCAGATAAGGGGAACAAACCAGCTCAACAGGTAAAGCAGATGCCTAATAAGAAAAGGAACATAAATGGACTGCAACTGATCAAGCATCAGCTGAGGAATCAACAGAAAAACCCAGTTCTTCTGAAGAGACCTCAACTTTGTCGTGATTAGGTATCAGAAGAGACAACCTCTAAAGGGGAAATCGATCGTAAACCTAATCAGTCAAACCGCCTAATGAGCAAGTCAAGGATAAACTGCTGAAACCAGATATGCCAATAAGATATGAATCTTTTAATGGTAGCAGTCGTACCTACCCTTATAATCAGAAACCTAGGGCTGCTGCACCTGAGCCCCACTGGGTTAAAAGAAGATAAACTGCAAGGAAAAATCTCAAGAATTCTGATTCACCCAAGGCTCACACAAATAATCATACTGATCAGAATGCATATGAAGAGATGTATGATTATGTAGATGTTTATGGGAGACAAATCAGGCCTTCTGATCTATATGATTACAATAGAAGTGCCCTGTTTGTATGGATCCCTAAAACCAACTCTAACCCCTCAGGACCCAGTCCTAAAGGGGTACCTAAAACCTGAGTTGATTGCAGGTTCGCATGTGTTTGGCCAACAAAGGAGGTGTACAAGAAACTATCTGGTACATCGATAGTGGATGCTCAAGGCATATGATTGGAAGCAAATATCTCCTTAGCTCTTATACAGAACAAGAAGGTCCACGTGTACTCTTTGGTGATGATAACTTTGGTTTTACCAGAGGATTCGGAACCTTAGAGAATGATGATGTCTGGAATTCTTTGGAGTCTCGTATGTCGAAGGTTTAAAGCATAACCTGTTATCAGTTTCACAATTCTACGACAACGGATTTAGTGTTGAGTTCTCGACTGATCAGTGTACTATCAAGAATCGATCTACTCAACAGATCTTGTTAACTGGTTCAAGGAAAGGTACGATTTATACAATAGATTGGAACAGTTGTCCAAGAAATGCATGCCTCATTGTTAAGAGTTCCAAAAGTAGCAGTTGGCTCTGGCACAAAAGAATGAGTCATCTGAACTTTAAAACTCTTAACAAGATAGCAAGGATGTCTTTGGTTGAGGACTTCGAATGAGGTATTCTCTAAGGATCAAACATGTGTCGATGTCGGAAGGGAAAAGCAAAGTTAAAGCCTCATTCAAGGGAATCCTGGACCAAAGATCGGCCAGAGTATTGCAATCGCTCCATATGGACTTATTTGGACCCGATTACACCGGTCGATCTCGTGGACGAAAATATACTCCGTAATCGTGGATGATTATTCCAAGTTTTACGGGTTGTATTCTTGTATAAGAAGAATGAGACAACAACAAAGATACGAAAGTTGCTTCAAGAAACTACAAAAGCGAAAAGGGTGTGCCGATTATAGTGAAAATCGGATCGGATAAAAGTATGAATTTCGAACTCTTTTATTACTGATTTTTGCACTAAGTTTGGTATACATCATGAGACATCAGCTGCAAGAACGCCACAACAGAATGGTGTAGCATAACGGAGAAATAGAACACCCAAGGAAGCTGCTCGCACTATGTTAGCTGAACATGCAACACCAAACCGTTTTTGGGCAGAAGTCATCAATACTGCATGCCACACTCAAAACAGATGCTCTCTGACTAAGGCTCACTACAAAACACCCTATGAACTGTGGAAGGGCAGAAAACCTCGTGTTTCTTACTTCCATGTTTTTGGGTGCAAGTGTTTCATACACAACAATGAGAAGAGTTAGTTGAAGACTTTTGAGGCCAAGTCAGATGAGGGTATATTCTTAGGATATTCCTCATCCAACAAGGCTTTCAGGGTTTACAACAGGCGAACCCTAGTTGTGGAAGAAACACCTCATGTGGTATTTGATGAAACATCTTCTGAACAAGAGAAATCTGCCTCAGAACAAGAAGTACCAGATCAACCGGTACCTGATGCACATAAAATGGATCAGCTAAGTATCAAGAAAAAAGGATCAGAACACGTAAAAGTGTATATTCCAGGTCTTACTGATTCACCAGGTCAATCAGACCCTAATGTACGTACAACTGTCAATGAAGAAGCTGGTACCGTGAGGCGATATCATTATCGAACCATCGGGTTCGTGGGAATACTGAAGTTCATGCGGGACGGACATCAAAGACATGATGAGTCCAACATCAGCTGAGACTTGTCCATGTCAAGTGGATCATAATTCTGCACCACTCCCAATCACTAGTAATGAACTACTATCAGAAGAGGATGATGTTCTCCAAACTTATGCAAATAAGAAAAGAAGGACCTGGGTAACCAGTCATCCAACTGATCTGATCATCGGAGACCCATCTGATAGAGTCAAAACTAGACATCAGATTGGTGAAAGTGTCATGTATTGTTGTTATCTGTCTTTGAAGGAACCAACTGAAGTAGAAGAAGCTCTACAAGATGCTGGCTGGATTCTAGCCATGCAAGAAGAATGGAGCAGTTTGAAAGGAATGGAGTTTGGGCGGTGGATGGACCAACCCATCAAGATGTGATTGGCACAAAGTGGGTATTCAAGAACAAGAGAGATGAGAATAATGTCATAACCATAATTAAGGCAAGACTTGTTGCTAAGGGGTATTCACAATCAGAAGGAATTGATTATGATGAGACCTTTGCACCAGTCGCTCGCCTGGAAGCCATTTGGCTATTTTTGGCATATGCTGCCCATAGAGGGTTTATTGTGTATCAGATGGATGTAAAGAGTGCATTCTTAAATGGGGTACTAGCTGAGGAAGTTTATGTTGAACAACCTCCAGGCTTTGAAAAAGGTGACCAGGTGTACCGTTTAAGAAAAGCTCTTTATGGCCTGAAACAAGCTCCTCGAGCTTGGTATGATACACTCTCTCAGTTCTTGATAGACAGTGGTTTCAAAAGGAATAGTGGACATAACCTTATTCAGAATAGAAGATGGAGAAGATATTCTGATGGTTCAAATTTATGTGGACGACATCATCTTGGATCTCAAAAAGAGTTTATGTGATAAATTGACAGGTGATGCAAGGTAAGTTCGAGATGTCCATGATGGGTCAGATGAGTTACTTTCTGGGTCTACAAGTTAAGCAAAGTACAGAAGGGATATTCATCTGAAAAGCGAAGTACACTAGGAGTTTATTGGCTAAGTTTGGAGTTCAAAACTGTAAGGAAGCCAGAATTCCTATAATATTTGGATTCAAGATGGATCGGATGAGAATGGTCGAAAACTAATCGAGAAAAGAAGATAGGACTCTCATTGGATCTTTACTATACATTTGTCGTGGACCCGGATATCACTTTTGCGGTTGGTGTATGTGCGGTTCGAGCAAATCCATTGCAAAAGCCACTGGAAGCGGTAAGCGGATTCTTAAGTATCTGAAGGGACAAGAACCTTGGTTTATTTTACCCATCAGATGATAATCTAGATCTTAGTGGGTATTCTGATTCTGATTATGGAGGTTGGAGAATTGACAGGAAGTCAACCTTAGGTACATGTCAGTTTTTAGGTAGTAAAATGATCTCGTGGTTTTCAAAAAGCGGACATCGATTCGACATCTACTATCGGGCTAAATATATGGGTCGCAGGAAGGCATGTTGCTCCCAATTGCTCTGGCTTAGTCAGCAGCTGAGGGATTATAACATTGTAGCTAAGAACGTACCTATATTCTGTGACAGTAATAGTGCTATTGCAATCACTCAGAATCCTGTTCTACATACAAGATGCAAGCATGTGGATGTCAAACACCATTTTATAAGAGATCATGTTTAAAAGAAGAATATCAGAATGGAAAAGATCCATCTTGATAAAATGTAAAGTCGATATTTTAACCAAACCACTAGCTGAGATCAGATTCAGAGATTTATGCAATGAGCTAGGGCTTCTGGATATCAGAGAAAGTGCACCACAAATGTTTGGTGGACTGATCTCCAGAACCAGCTGGTTAAGAGACTAACCAGGTTAAGAGGAATCAGTTGAGTTAGGTATCTCAACTGATCAGAAGACCAGTCAAGAAGCTGATATGAGAAGGCTTTATCAGATTAAAAAGGAACTGATCAGATTAAAGAATTATCAGATTAAAGGAACTGATCAGTTTGGTTGTTTCATACTTTGTAAGTCGATTAAGTTAATGTTCAACAAGAAAGTTACATAAGATTAAAGTTTCAATCGCATAAGGAAACAGAAAATACACAACAATGGAGTAATAGAAATTTTCATTGATAAAGACCCGGAGGTCAGATTTACATTACAAGTTACAAGTACAAAAGGACTCGGAGGTCAGTACATAAACCATAAACCGAAAACCCTAAGCCTAACCCTAGAAGAGGGGGAGAGAGGCTTTAAAGATTTTAAAGCCTGATGCTCCCATTTTCCCCCACTTAACCCTAAAATGGGTGTGAGAGGCTTTGAAATAATCCTAAGCCACCCTCAGAGCTTCGGAGTAAGGAGCGAGAGGGGCACTTGTGTCCCTAGTCCTAAAATCAATGGGCTCTCCAGCTGTTAAATGGGACATAAGTGCCAAAGATGTGGTCCAAAGACCATATGGCCACAAGTGTCGCATGCAAATATTGGGTTTGATATACGATGATCAGCTGTTAACTGATCAAAATCGGATACCAAACTCATGTTTTGTATCAGACTGAGTCCGTTGATGCTAATTCTGTCATCTCGATAGGCACACAAGGTGCATACGGTTAGGAGAAGTGTCTTCTTATTTGCTATAGCAGATCCGCCACCTCGGTGGTAGAGAAGCTTGGCAATAATTGTATATGTAATCTTCGATGATGACGAAAGCAGTAATAAGGGACGCACAGGGTTGATTTGAGAAACTGAATTCATTTGAAAAGGGTTAAAGGTTTTTGTCGGAAGTTTCACCGGAAATAAGAGTTCATTGGAAAACATGGAGTGTAAGCTAAATAAAGAAGATGAATGGTTTATGTTGTGTTGTTTTGCCTAAAACCCCAGATCCTTTTATAGAAGAAAAGCAGGGGTATAGGTGCAAATTTAATTTCTCAAGACCCTTAAGAGAAATTTGCACCACAAGGACAGCGCGTAGGAAACACGCGACTGATGATTGGATAAGCTTACGACGATTGATATCCCAAAGTATCCAGACTATTATTACGAATGTCAAATCGTGCCGACTTAGGAAATCGAGACGAATCTCCAATTTTCCAAGACTAAGTTTAGGCGGTAACACTTATTCCAAGAATTGATTTATCTGAGTAGAATCAGATTAGGTCAACTGAAATCTGATTATATAAGAGACTGATCAGATGAGGAAGATCAGTTGAGTATGATACCTCAACAAATCAGATAAATCAGTCAATAAGTAATCAGAAATAACAGTTGAAGGGGGAACTTCAACTGATCAGGGAGGATTAGAAAAGGGAATATCAGACGCAAAGTGGAGCAGATTAGTTAAAAGGGACAGTTGGGAAATTATAAGGATTAGACAGAAAACTAAGATCAATAGTGGTACAAACAGACTACAAGTGGTATTGACTGATTACAATATCAGTCAACCAGATACACATTTCTGTTTCTTTGTTTACTGTTTACATATCTGAAATTATCTGATAATATTTGCCTTTACTGTACACATACTTTTGTGACGCATACCCTGCAAATTATTTAATGCGGACGTGGGGTATATGTATTAAATGCTACTAAATGTGTTTTTAAATCCAAAAGGTAATCGTGCGTGCATATCCTTTTCAAACGTTTGATCTTCTAGTCTCGATTTTCCCCCTTCCTTTCATAAGCTTCGTCAAAACCCTACCAGAGTACTTTTCTCAAAATTCTTGCGATTTATTTTTCTGCAAGCTCACAATTATCTTTCTGCGATTCAAAGTGTTCTTACAATTCAACCTGTTTTAAAAATCGAAAAGCAAAATCTGGTAATTTCTGGTTGTTTGATGAATTACTTTTCTAAATTCCATTGATCATATAGATTACGTATATTTATGTTATCCTGTGTTGTGCCTTATCATTTCTTGATATCCGTATGTATTCATCGATTACTAGGTCTGAGAATAGGTCTGATAATCAATATATGATATCATTATGGTTATGCACAAATTTTAATCGAGTCTATCTTATTGTAGATGGCCACTCATGGAATGGGCAAAAGTATGTGTAACTATGCGGATTTGGCAACCAAAATTGTTGAAGATAAATTTGTAAGGTTTGGTGTTACACGGGATCCGGAATCAATGGGGGTGGAACAGATTCTCAGGAAGGGTGGTCTCAAAAAATCTTTGTCTTTGCTCATCGCAATCCAAAGAATGCAAAGATGAAGCTAATGGAATTCTTGAGGAATTTGAAGATTGACGAGGAGAATCACGGACCTAACCGATATCTTGATGAAATGGAGAGGAGATCGGACTTACAAATGATGATATATCTCATTTATTTCAACGCCTAAAAGAAAAATCTCTCTGCTCACTCTGGGGAGAATGAAGACGAACTGATCAGGAATGAACTCTTCAGAGAGGCTGATAAACACCAGAACCCTTGGCTTTGTCAGGCCTATGTTGAAAAGGAAATACCGTCTGTTGTTTGACATTCTGTCAAAAACAATCATGGGTATTTCGTTCATGAGATGGATGGATTAATTTGTAAAAATGTATAGTATGGTCTGCTATTATCGATGAAGCAAAAAAATATTAATTGGCATGGTTTTTCAAGGCTATTCGCTCCAAGAACATGACAAGTTTGGAGTTAGTGAGCGAGACAAGTCTATCTCGAAGAAGAGAAGAATTAGCAATCTCAACAAGGTTGCAAATCATTCGAGAAGGACAAGATGCCCAATCTTGAATGAGATCGAGAATGGACTGAAGTCCTACAAGGCCTTTCTCTCAACCACAACTGCCATCTATGGGCCATCATATGATGATATGCAGCCCACCCCCCTAAAACTAAGAAAGGGAAAAACAAGGAGGCAACCACGTCGCAATTGATGCTCCCTCAAAAGAAGAAGAGAAAAACTAGTAAGGGCTCGTGAGAAGAGGCCAAAGAAGGTAAAACAGAGCCGCCATGACTTTTTTTCCGAAGACGAAGTCGATGAAGAAGGAGTGCAGATAAACTCGACTTACAGCAGAGAGATCTCAATAAACATCGATAAAAGCTTCTCAAGTTGAGAGATTGCGAGAACAACTGAGGGAAGAGTGCGATTTAACGATCTCCGCCACCTCAATCTCGCTACCGATTCACCTCTCATACTTTTAGTCCGCGAGCATATTTCTCCTCCTCCTTCAATTGCTCATTTAACCCGAAAGTTCACTAGTTCGCTAACCAAGAAGATCCCCCGCAGAAACCGTAGCACTTGTCGCTACATGGCCGAGAACCTCGCAGATTCAAACCAATCACCAACATCCAACTACTCGGACGCCACGGAACCCTCTACATCTCATCAACCGGAACCCGGTCGATCCGAGCAGGTGATTCCTGAGTCTAGATCATCCAAGACCATCACCGGGAAAATTGTCAGAATGAGAATTGAACGCAATATTGATGAGTTGTATCCAGAGTTGGAAGCCCATCCTATTATTCGGGAAGAAGTAATGGAGATCCTCACCGTAAAGATCTCCGTTTGAAGAACTTCTCGATTTCATGATCATTATTGAGCAGGATGGGAGGTCTTTGATGCATTCCTGATTTTGATTTTGACATGAAGAAATTCGCTTTCGGGTAGGATCACCGGTGAACTAATAATAACCGGCGATCAAAGCTCTGATCCACAGAAAGCTGGGAATAATTGAACAAGTCGAACTGGAGACTGCTGAAAAAACTCCTAAGGAATATGATCCTATGAAGGATGTGGGAGTTGCCGATGATAGTGGAACCGGTGTGCTGCGATTCATGACCAAATACCATCGGAGGCATAAACAATCGAAATGATCGGTGATGCAAAATATATTCAAGAAACACACATCACCACTGATCAACTTCGGAGATCAAATCTTGTTTTAAAGATCTTCTGAAAGAAGAAGTTGAGGAAGTGTTGGCTAATGAACTTAGCAACACAATAGCTGATCAGAGGCAAATTGGCCTCAAAGAGATAACGGATCAACGGGAATTGGCTATTTCCCAGATTGAAGCAATTAAAGATCAGTTCTCTCAAACCGTGACTAACTAACGACTCTTGAATTTAAGAAAGCAGTTGACGACAAGTTAGTTTGATTGATCAACAACAAGTTTCTCTTCCGATGGTCAGCGTAAAAGCTTGAAATGGTGAAGAAAAACTTGATAAACTCATTCTTACCCTCTCTCTTTGCCCGTTGAATTGCCAAGACCGAAATTTGATCTCAAAGATTCAAAATCTATCTACTCAAGCTCAAGGTTTATCTGTTGAAGATCTTAACAAGGCTATATCAGTCAGCTTTGGATCTCTGACTTCCCACCTCAATTCTCTTTTTGATCAAACAAAAAAGGGGGAAGGACAGGTTGAGAAACCAACTGACTTTATCAGAACAACAAAAGAACTGATTCAGACAGTTGAATCCTATGGCCAGAGACTAGACCATCTGGATCTGTTTTGCTAATGAAATTTTCGGGAAGATGGAGAAGTCAAAGGCAAGAAAGTTAGGCATGGTCTTTGGGACATCAAAACTGTACCAAAGAACTCGGATTTAAGAGAGTCACTAGAAACAAATTTACTAGCCGACATCTGGGCCAATAAGGAATCGGCCGAGAAAATCTAAGGAGCATATTGCTGAAGAAGCTCGAATTAGTGAAGAAGGAAGAAGAGCAGAAAAATTGGCAGAGGCAGAAGGTCTGAAAAAGAAATACAGATCGAGGGCGAAGAAAGGCAAAGTCGAAAAATCTGGGCAGAACCTCGGTTACAAAGAAGAGTTGATGAAATCATTCAAAATCGCCGCACATGCCGATAGGTTCGAGGAATGGAATAAGATCGAAGTGAATGGCTTCGGATGCATTTGTTTTTGGACCTAGTGCCACAAGAAGAATCACCGGATCTGAGAATTTCTCAACCTGGTTGGAGAACAAGCACCACAGATTTTACAAATATATCGGAAAATGAGGCCATAGTAATCAATGTGAGAATATCTCATCAAGAGTATGGCGTGATGGAATACTCGAAGTAAGCGAGATGGCTCATTTGATGATTGGCATTTCAAAGGTTCTATTTTGACATCCGAACAAAGCTCGCATAATCGATCCTCGGCAGATCAATGATGTCAAATGGAAGCTATACGGATATTCAACATTCCTCGGGATCAACGAGAAATGCCGGAGGATATAAGCCAAGAGATTAAAGATCGGAAAAGATTTAGGATCAATTTGAATTTAAACCCAAACTTTTACGATGTAATATGTGTTGGGATTATCTTTGGAAAGTATGCTTTTTACTTTGTATAATCGAAACCGAATTTTCGAGACTTATTTTTGAAATAAATTGTTTATCAGCGATGCTTTAAATATGATTGAATGTTACATATATTTCTTTGCATAAGCTGTTCAATAATTAAGTCGTGTTACATTGTAGTTAATTTAGTGATACCGGATCACGTAAGATTAAATTAACGATCCCTTGTAACTAAAAAGTACGCCATTCACGACCTAGATGGAAATGAACAACCCATCGCGAAAGGTTGAGGTGTAAGGCTCAGATTGGTTTGTCTTGACCAAGAGATTACACTAGTGCATGGTGATGCCTTTGAATAAGACCTCTGAGGAGGATAAATTCTTTAATCGAACAAGGAAGAATTAGACCTCGTGGTTCGTTGTTTCTTAATCTTCGTTCCTTAAATAGGATCACGTGGGATTGGTAACTCTGCTTTGACTTATCATGGGTAGCGAATCAAAGAGATTCAATACTTTTTATCTTGGGCAATATTATTAGTCACATGTGATTGCTAAGATTTAATCTGAAGAATCGTGTGAAAATGCTTGTTTGATTTGCCCCTTGGAAGGTTCATAAGCTTTATCATACCAAATCTTGCAAGTGGAATTAGTTTCCGGTATGGATAATAATGTTGAACCGTTCCTTGACCAAGGACAAAAGATATTAATTAACGGAAAGTTATTTCAGTGGCTTGAATTAATTAATGGGCTAGATAATCTTAAACACGAGAAATAATGACCGGGAGCCATATTGACTGTAATATGGGTTAAGATGGATAGTGCAATATTAATTATGTAGTGGGATTAATTAATATTTATGGACTTGAATTATATTGTGGCTCAATATTAGATATTCAAGGTCCATTAGAAGGTCCAATCTTAATTCTCCTAAAGGCCCCATGAGTAGCCCAACAAATAGTCAAATAACTGAAAAAGGTGATTAAAATAAAATAAATATTGTTGCTTATTTTTCCAACTAAAATTTCGAAATTCATAGATATGTTGGGAGAAAGATTTTCTTTGAATTTTGTTATGGAATGAAGATATGTATTCTTGAAATACAAGATTATCTCATTAAATTCAAGAAATCTCCCACTTGGTTATCTATGATGAGTTTTTCGAAAATTTGAAAATAATGGGCAAGAAAGATTTTCTTGATTTTCTTGAAAAGATATTATGGAAGATATGTATTTCTTGAAATACAAGAATATCTCATAAATTCAAGAAGATCCAAATCTTGGAATCTTGCAAGACCAATATTTTAAAAAATTCCATAAATTGAGGGAGTGAGATTTTTGTGGAATATTTTAATTATGGGAAAAAGAATATAGGAGATATATTCAAGATTTCTTGGTGATCAAGAAAAGTATTTTCCCACATTGGTTTTCTATTGAAAAAATCGACCACCTCTCACCTATAAATAGGGGATGATTGTTTCATTCCCAAGTACAATTCCACGTGCTGAAAAAATTAGCAAATCCACATAAGTGGTGCAACAAAGTTTATTTTTTCCTTTTGTTAATTGTTCGACAAGTGTTCTTCCACCGGATAGTTGAGTAAGGGCTAAGGGAATACTTGGGAAGTCCTTTTGGTTAGTCCGTCCAACCGAATTCATTGCCATCCCGAGAGGTACGTTCACGTTAACCCGTAGATTCCGCATGCGTAGGTTTTACGTGGCTTATTATATGCATGATATGTTGTTGCAATTATTATTTGAATTAATATAGGATTATTTCATGCTAGTAATAATTAAAGGATTAAATTTGTATTTAAATATTCACCCCGAATAGATCTGTGCAACTCATTCCCAAACAATATGTAATCGATAAATCTGATGAATGAAAAGTTTATTTTTTTTCTGATCCTAAGACAAAATCTCATTGTCTTCTGATTATGTGTTCTTTATTGTTTTATATTTATAAACTGTGTTTGTTTCTCAAGTGTTTTGGTTTCATCAAAAAGGGGGAAATTGTTGGGAAATTTAGAGTTTTGATGAAAGTTCTAAAACACATGTAATAGGACCAGTCAGACCTGTTAGCTGACCGATGTTTTTAATACCATTTATAAGATGACCAGTTGATAATTATTGTATAGAACAACTGATGTATAAGATAGGTCACATATTGAAGGGGAACTCAATATGTATAAGTCAGATCTAAAGACCAGCTGAGAACAAAAGATCAGCTGAAGTCCGACTGGCCAGAAGGCAGAGGAAGGACAGAAGATCAGACGATCTTATAAAGTCAGATAATCAGGTGAAGTCATGAAACATAAATTCAGAAGACTTGAAGATCAGATGACTACCAGAAGATCAGACCAAGAGACCTACATCAGCCGAGTCTGCTAGTTGAGCTAAGACAACTGGCACCAGAAGACTCTATCAGGTAGACCGATCAGTTGTAATTGATCAGGTCAGCTCACACCAGGTGTCAACTAATGTTTCACCATGCCATATGTTGCTGATCTGAACAAAAAGAATGTCAACTTTAGTTGGTGAACAAACTCTGATATGTTGTACTTGTTAACCAATAAGAACAAGACACGTATGACCTGAGCTGACACTGTGGATTTTGGCGCTGCATAGTCAAATGGCTAGAAAAATGACATAGACATTTTTTGCCATGCCGTACCTGGAAGCACGTCATATCACATCCTGCATGTCTACCAAATATAGCCAGAAATTCAAATTGCTCTCCAACGGCTCTTTGATTTCGAGGTCTATAAATATGGGATTACTCTTCAGAGTGAAAAAATGGAAATTATCAAGAAGCTCATACTACAGCAAAATTTTCGCACGAAGAACATAACCTTGAAGATTATTTTCTAAGTGTTCATCCCATAGTTCTTAGCACAGAAATCTTATCCTCTAGCTGTTAGGCTACTTAAATACTAGGAAAGATTTCAAAGTTGGAACAAACAAATCTTACCCAAAGCCCAAAGTTAGGTTAAGTTTGTTTAGCAAGATTTCAGACTAGGGTTTCTAGTTCTGATTTCTGGGATCGGTTGAGTGGGAGATCTATAAATATCTGTTGGTGTAATGTGTTAAACTAACATAATAATCTAAGTCCAGTTGGTTAAGTCGGTTAAGTTGGTGCCCCTTGTGATAGGGAAGAGTGGACGTAGGACTGGTTGTCCGAACCACTATAAATCTTGTGTGCATTTACCTGTTTGATTAATTGCTTTACACTATTGCACACAACTTGATTAAATATGCATACATATTCTGAGTTAGGATCAGCTAGCACCAAGCCACTGATCTGATCAGATTGACTCCATAGTCATCTGATTGAAAACAGCTTCGAAATCTGATTTGTTATAAACTGGTTTTTCACACGGGTATAAACTAGCTTCCGCACAATCAGTTAAACTGATAGACACCGAAATGATCTGCCCTCAGGTGATCGGTAAGTTGGATATCAGTCCAAACTGATTCACTTGCACTCTGATCAGGCAAACTGCAATCACACCTGATCTACACGAAAAAGTTTTCAAAAGTCTATTCACCCCTCCCCTCTAGACTTCTTCCCTCACAAAACCCGTTCGGGACCTACAATTGTAGTTCATCTGACATATCCCAAGAGAGGTATCGTTCATCTGACAATCGAGATAACAGAAGAGAAGAAAGACAGGACGATCATTCTGACGAGAGGAAGGACGATCGAAGAGATGACCGGAAAGAAAGTAGACGTGATGATCGATCAGATAGGAAAGGTTCTGACTATCGACAGAATGGGAAGTCTCCTGACAGGCATTACAGAAGACACGATTCTCCAGGCAGAGGAAGCTCAGGGGATTCAAGAGTGTGCTATAACTGTCAGAAACCAGGTCATTATAGTGCTGACTGTCCTGACCTGACCCCCAAAGAAAGAGAGGAGAAAAGAAACAGAAGAGAACAGAGATACAGGGACAGGAAAGCTATGGTTGCAGATACGTCTGGCATTGATGATTCCTACCTGCCCTCAGATGATTCTGGTTACTCATCTGTCGAAGATTTCTGTTTAATAACAACAACCGATGATGTCAATGATCTGAGCTTCTTATCTGATGACGACATCTGTCTCATGGCCAGAGAATCAGATCAAACAGAGGTACTTTCTAACTCTTTTGTGCCTTTTTCTTCCACACCACATGTGCCGAGCACATCTGTAGGAGAGGTCAACTTGTAGGTCTACAATGACCAATTACTTGATGATCTTTCCAATGCAATAGACACTTATAAACGAGTGGAAGTTGAGAACGATAACCTGAGAGTTGAGAACATCAGGCTTGTTAAAGAAATTGAGGCAAGTAGAGCAGCTGAACTAAAATCAGCTGAAATTGTTCAGAAGAAGACTGCAGAACTGGAATTTCTGAAGGTTAGTTCTTCTGATCAGGGAAAGCTGGTTAAGGAACAGTTGGCTCTCAACCTACAAAAAGCCAGTGAACTCAAATCTCTTCAGGCTAAGTTTGATGAACTCTTCCAGATGCATGAGAATCTGAAAGTTCTTGAGGACGGTCTACGTAAGAAAATAGAGGTTTTCACGAAATCTTCTAAAACTGTTCAAGACTTGAACAACTATTTTTGTACGCCGACTGACAAGAAAGGAATTGGGTATGAAATCCCTTCTGGATCCTCAAAAGCCCCATCTGGTTCACATCAGAAAAGTGTAACCAAACGAGTTTCTGACCAAAATACACGAAATGTCAAATCTGTATCTGGTAAGGGAAAATGACCAGCTGATTAGGCAAGGCAAATGTCAGATCAGAAAAGGAACATAAATGAACCCCAACTGATTAGACATCAGCCGAGGTATCATCAGATGAACCCAGTTCTTCTGAAGAAACCTCAGCCCAATCAGCAGAGTAAGCATCAGGCTGGACCATCTCATAAGGGACAGTCCCAGCTGATGCAGACTCAGTCCAAGCTGCCTAACAAGTAAGCTAAGGGTAAACTGCTAAGACCAATTATGCCAGAAAGATATGAATCTTTTAATGGTAGCAGTCGTACCTACCCTTACAATAAAAAACCTAGGGCTGCTGCACCTGAGCCCCACTGGATTAAAAGAAGACAAGTTTCAATGAAAAATCCCAAGTCTTCTGATCCATCCAAGGCTCACACTCATAATCATACGAACCAGATTGCATATGAAGAGACATATGACTATGTAGATGTTTATAGGAGACAGATCAAGCCTTCTGTTTTCAACGGAGGTGCCAGATATGTTTGGATCCCGAAATGTACCTCTAACTTCCCAGGACCCGATTCTACTGGGGTACCTAAAGTCTGAATTGTTTGCAGAATCGCTTGGGACTTGTAAATAAGGGTGGAGAATGGGCAACTATCTGGTACATAGATAGTGGATGCTCAAGACACATGACAGGAAGCCAGTTTCTCCTTAACAACTATGTTGAAAGACCAGGCCCAAGAGTTCTCTTTGGTGATGATAACTTTGGTCAGAGGAGTTGGAACCTTAGTGAACGATGACGTACAAATCATAGGAGTTTCATATGTTGATGGATTAAAACACAACCTGTTATCTGTTTCACAGTTCTGCGACAATGGTTTTAGTGTTGAGTTCTCGACAGAAAAATGCACAGTCAGAAATCGAGCTACTTAACAGATCTTGCTGATTAGTTCAAGAAAAGGAACGATATACACTGTTTATTGGAACAGTTGTCCAAGAAATGCATGCCTGATTGTTAAGAGTTCTAAGAGCTCCAGCTGGCTCTGGCACAAGAGGATGAGCCATCTGAACTTTAAGACTCTTAACAAGATAGCAAGGATGTCTCTGGTAGAAGGGCTCCCGAATGAAGTTTCCTCTAAGTATCAGACATGTTCATCATGTCAGAAGGGAAAGCAAGTAAAGGCTTCATTCAAAGGGATACCTTCTCCTCCATCTAGCAATCACGCAGAATCGCTCCATATGGATTTGTTTGGGCGATTACACCTCTAAGTTTCAAGTGGATATAAATACACTACGGTGGTCGTGGATGATTATTCCAAGTTCACGGGTAATATTCTTGTATAAGAAGAGTGAAACTACAACCAAAACTCTGAGTTGCTCAAGAAATATCAAAATGAGAAGGGTCTCAAAGATAATGAAAATCGACGATCGGAAAGGTCTTTGGATTTCTTAACCAGTTTATATCTGATTTTTGCTCTGAGTTTGGTATATAGCATGAGACATCAGCTGCAAGAACACCACAACAGAATGGCGTAGCAGAAAGAAGGAACAGAACACTCGAAGAAGTTGCACGCACTATGTTAGCTGAACATGCAACTCAAAGTCGTTTCTGGGAAGAAGCTATCAATACAGCTTGTCACACGCAGAACAGATGTTCTCTGACTAAGATTCACTTTAAAACACCCTATGAACTGTGGAAGGGCAAAAAACCTCGTGTTTCTTACTTCCATGTTTTTGGGTGCAAGTGTTTCATACACAATAATGGGAAGAGTCAGTTGAAAACTTTTGATGCCAAAGCAGATGAGGGTATATTCTTAGGATATTCCTCAACCAGCAAGGCATTTAGGGTCTTCAATGATTTAACCCTAGTTAATGGAAGAAACACCTCATGTGGTCTTTGATGAGACATCTTCTGATCAGGAGAAGTCTACCTCAGAACAGACGGCACCAGATGCAACTGCTGTTCCAGATGCACAAAAAATGGATCAGCTAAGGCTCAAAGGAAAGGAACCAAAGTACGTCACAGTATATGTTCCTAACTTTGACCTTGATGATCCACTAGGTCAGAAAGACCCTCAGTAATGCATAACTGTTGTCGATGAAGAGTTCGGTGCAATTTGAGGCGAAGAATAAACCGAACCATCCGGTTCAGTGGGGAACACCGATGTTCGTAAGAGACGGACTTCAAAGACATGATGAGTCCAACATCAGCTGAGATATGTCCATGCCAAGTGGATCCTACTCAAGTACCTCTCACAGTCTCTAGTGATGAATCTTTATCAGAAGAGGATGATGTTCTCCAAACAGATGACAATCAGGACAGAAGGACCTGGATAACCAATCATCCAACCGATCGATCATCGGAGACCCATCGATAGAGTTAGAACTAGACATCGATTTGGTGAGAGTGCAATGTATTGTTGTTATCTGTCTTTGAAGGAACCACTCACGTTGAAGAAGCTCTTCAAGATGCAAGTCGGATTCTAGCCATGCAAGAAGAACTAGAACAGTTTGAAAGAAATCAAGTTTGGGGAACTTGTAGGCAGAGACCAACTCATCAAGATGTGATTGGTACTAAGTGGGTATTCAATAACAAGAAGGATGAGCACAATGTAATAAACCGTAAATAAGGCAAGACTTGTTGCTAAGGGATATTCATAATCGAAGGGATTGATTATGATGAAACCTTTCACCGGCCGCTCGCTCGAAGCCATTCAAACTATTTAGGGCTTATAAAACTCATAGAATTTATTGTGTATCGGATGGATGTAAAGAGTGCATTCTTAAGCGGGTACTAATTTGAGGAAGTTTATGTTGAACAACCTCCTGGCTTTGAAATAAGCAACCAAGTGTACCGTTTAAGAAAAGCTCTTTATGGACCGAAACAGGCTCCTAAAGCTTGGTATGATACATTGTCCCAGATCTTGATAGAGAATGGATTTACTAAGGGCTTGATTGATCGAACCTTGTTTAGAATAGAAGATGGAGAAGACATTCTCTTGGTTCAGATCTATGTGGACGACATTATATTTGGTTCTCCCAATCAGAAGTTATGTGAGAAATTCAGTAAGCTGGTGCAAGGGAAATTTGAGATTTCCATGATGGGTCAGATGAGTTATTTTCTGGGTCTACAGGTCAAGCAAGCTCACACTGGGATCTTCATCTGTCAGGCAAAATATACAAGGAATTTATTGGCTAAGTATGGAGTTCAGAATTGCAAGGAAGTCAGAATTCCAATGTCAACTGCATTTAAGATGGATCCAGATAAAGGTGGTAATAAGACTAATCAGAAAGAGTATAGGACTTTGATTGGATCTTTACTATACCTGACTGCAAGCAGACCAGATATAACATTTGCAGTAGGTGTATGTGCCAGATTTCAGGCAAATCCCAAACAAAGCCACCTTGAAGCAGCTAAGCGGATTCTTAAGTATCAGAAGGTACTGTAAACTTAGGTTTATGTTATCCAGCAGATGATAATCTAGAGCTTAGTGGGTACTCTGATTCTGATTATGGTGGGTGTAGGATAGATAAAAAATCTACATCAGGTACTTGCCAGTTCTTGGGAAGCAAGTTGGTCTCGTGGTTTTCTAAGAAGCAAATGTCTGTTGCCACATCTACTACTGAAGTAGAATATATGGCTGCAGTTAGTTGTTGCTCCCAACTGCTCTGGCTTTGTCAGCAGCTGAGGGATTACAACATAACTGCTACCAATGTACCTATTTTTTGTGACAGTAATAGTGCAATTGCTATCACGCAGAACCCCGTTCTTCATACAAGATGCAAGCACGTGGACATCAGACATCACTTCATAAGAGACCATGCAGAAAAGAAGAACATCAGAATGGAAAAGATCCATACTGATACGCAAAGAGCTGACATCTTAACTAAGCCTCTAGCTGAAGTCAGATTTAGAGAATTATGCAAAGAGCTAGGTCTACTGGATTTAGGAGATGCAACCCCAGAGTATTTGGTGGTCTGATCTCAAACACCAGTTGGTTAAGAGACTGATCAGATAGAATCAGTTGAGTAAGGAACCTCAACTGATCAGAAAAATTAGTTAGGTACTGATCAGATAAAGGATATTAGATTAATGGGGAATTAAGCAAAAATCGCATAATGAAATCAAATCAAATTAAGAGAGAATTTCATTGATAAAGACCCAGAGGTCAAAACTTTTCATTACAATAGACCCGGAGGTCAAAAGAAAAATCCTAAACCCTAAGCTCTAAACCGATGAGCCTTTTCGCTTTAATGAACACGAATGTCATACATGTGGTGCAAAACATAAGGTATTGTAAAAGGATGACTTGGCTTGATCAAGTTCGCATATACAATACAAAATCCATGTTACATGTCAGAAATTGCTCATTGATGTTAACCACGTCCTCTCGATCGGAACACAAGGCATAGACAGCCACCTCCATGATAAAGGCGACAAATCCGCAATCAGGGTGGCAGTGAAGCTTTGCAACGGCCGTTTGGTCATCTTTCGATGAAGACGAGATCGGGAACAAGGGAAGCATAGGGATGGACTGAGAACCGGAGGGCTTGCCAGAATTGAAGAAGCCTATTGGCGGAGGACTTGCCGGAATCAAGGACTCACCGGAAATTTTCATTTGCAAACTTGAAAATGAAAAATTGATGAATGATTATCTAAACTCAGTTCTATTTATAGAGGATAAACGGGAATGGAAATGCAATTTTTTTAAAAAAAAATTGGGACCCCTCCCAAAGAAATTGACGCCATAAAGTGATAGACCATCATTGCGGGTATATCACATCACGCCAATTTAGAAAATTGAGGTGACCGTTCAACTCCCCAAGGAAAGGTTTTGGTGGGAGCACACTCCAAGACCCGGATAGGATCAGTTTGGCTCAACAGAAATCTGATCAACAGATTGGATCAGAAAGGATCAGTTGGGTACTGATCAGCTACAAGGAATAGTTGACGAAGGAACTTCAACTGGTAAGGTTGGTACAGAAAGAGGGTCTATCTGAGAAAAACATTGTTGGGAAAACTTGCTAAGGCACAGGCTATAGTAAGATCAACAAGTCAGAAGAGTTGGATCAGACACAAGTGGTAACTGATTGATTACAATATCAGTCAGTCAGATATGTCTTCTAAACTTCTTTATCTTGTTTCTTTATTTGTTATTTGATGAAACTTGTCAACTGTGCTTATCCATGTCTACGTGTTAATTACTGTGCACACTACTTTATGACACAAGCACTGCAAACATTAAATGCAAACGTGGGGTTTGTATATTTAATGGCATTTAATGCATATTTTTCACGTCCAAATACATTCCGTATTAATTCCCAATCGCACGATTATTTTACTTTACGGCCGCTTAATCCAAGCCATCCATTTCAAAACACGAATACTCAAGTATTTATGGGAATTCATGCAAAATGTTTCCCCTGCACCTTTAAAACCCTAAATGTCTTTTTTGCAGAAAAATCTTTATCACTTCCAAAAGAATTAACTTATTCTTGAAAATTATCAAACCCTTCTGCATAAATCACGTTTCTCTTGAAGCATTTGCAAATCGATCATTTCGAAGTTCAAACTATTTGATTTCTGGTAATACTATGATCGTTATTTATTGCTTTAATTTGTGTGGTCCGACTAAATGTATTAGCCGATTGTGTAATTCTTTGAAATTTCTTGTTAATCTATGTGTTTATGTTTACCATATATCATATAATTGATTGTAGTGTAGTTGCCCTTACATTGAACTAATCTATAACCCTAATTTTCTCTACATTTATGGGAATTACAGAAATGGCAACTTCTACTGAGATATGCGATTATGCTTCGATGATAAAAACAAGTGATTGATGAGAAATATGTCATATTCAACACTACCAACGATCCAGAATCAAAGGAAATTTTAGATTGTCTTAGGGCATGTGGCCTCGAGCAGTTCTTCTATCGGCATTTGAGAAGTGTTCATATCACTGAGTCGCTAGAGTTTCTGAGAAATCTGCAGGAAATGAATGACAAGGAGTTATACTCGTTTGTTTGAGGAAATCGAATCGATGTCACGAATGATGATCTTGGACGGTTATTCGACTTACCTGTTGGATGGAATTATCCAGATGAATTTACCACCGGGATGTCAGACAAGGAGTATTTACAGAAGGTGCTACTTAGGCCGGGGAATATTACAAACATCACTAATGTCAAAGTCCCCTATCTGAAAAGAAAATACAGATTGCTTTTTGAGATCGCCTCAAGAGTAATTCTAGGTATTGCCTTCAGCCCAGATGCTTTAACACAACAGAAGCAGCACGTCATGACAGCTATTATTGAGAAAGCTCCAGATATGAACTGGATGGGATTGTTCAAGAATCGACTGCTGCAAGAAACCTCTAAATTCATGATAAATGCTAACAATCAGGCTGTTCTATCAAAGAACATATGCAACATACACAAGGTGTCGATGATTCTGTCAGATAAGCTTCCAAATTATCCTTGGTCTAAGGCTGGAAGAAAGCCGTATTCGGAGAAATTCAAGGCTCTACTGTACAAAGACGAAGAGCTATCTGGTCAAAGAGATGACGACCCAGCTCCTTATGTTCCTAAAGCCAAGAAGGATATGGGTCCAACCACGTCAGTACAATCTGCAGCCCAAGTCCAACCAAAGACAAGAGTTCTTAAAAGGAAGCAGTTGGCCAGCAAACCAACTAAGAAAACTGAAGATGTGAGTGAGAAAAGGCAGAAGAAGCTCACCTCTATGCTGCCGAAGAAGATTGGAATGCCATCTGAAGGTCTTCGGGATGAAGATAGTGATGTTGAGGTTTTGGAATCTGCTGGTGAGATGATGGCTGAGCAGGCTAGTGAAGGGACTATTGCTAGTTCTGAGCGAACAGCCAGTACGGAGCGTGAAGTAACAACTGCTGAAGAGCCTGGTCAGGTGGAGGCTAGTGAGCAAGAAGAGGTACAACCTGAGGAAGCCCAAGATGAGTCTGAACCATCTGACTCAGCTCATCTTAGTTCTCTATTCAAGGGGTGTGAACCAACACATTATCCCAGATCACCTACTCCTCCTTCACCTCACCATGATAAGTTCTTACCATCACCTCCCAGACAACCTACTCATCTGGAACCGTCTACTTCTGTGGAGATTCAGGTCATTGAGGATCAACTCCCTGAGTCTACTGTACCTCCAACTGAACCCATCTCTATTCCTCCTCCTGCCCTTTTTGCTGATGAGAGGAAGCCACTCCAGATATTCAGACGGAACGGCAGAAAGCAATGTTTGTGTCCACCACCCACAATCCATTCACCACAAAAATTGTGTTTGAATCTCCTGAACCAGAGAAGCCCATTGTCAAGTTTCTGAGGAGAAGGGTTGATAACTTTCTGTCAAAGCATTATTCTTTTCTGGTGGATCATCCTGGAGTGCAGCAAATTGTCTCAAATGCTTTATTCTGGAGAGATGCTCGTCTGTAGCACATTGAGGATTTCTTGCTGCTCTTGGATGCATATGGGCGAGATGAGTTTGTTGATCTGGAACAAAAAATGAAGAATCTGATAGGCGTGGGAAGTGCTACTGAGTTAGCATCTGATGCTGATGTTGCTAGACTGATCAACAAACTGATGGGTTATCCGGAGTTTGATTCAGAGGAAGAGGTTGGTCCATCGGAGTGGGACACTCTACATGCTGCCGATGAACCAGTCGAGGGAGTACCAGATGAGACCCTGACTGGTAAGGCACGAACTCCCGTCTTTATAGTTCCGCCTGAAACCCTAGATCAAGTATCCACGACTCTTCTGGATGGGGTGAAGGCATCAGTTGAAACTCAATTCAATACTCTTGCTGAGAAATTGCTAATTCAAATGGATGAAAGGACCAAGCAACTGGTTGAAGCAGAGAGGAATGAGACTTTGAAGAAACTGACAGAAATGCACTCTACCATTGCATTATCTGATATGAACAGAGTAGAGTTGATGCTGCAAAATCTTGGTCTGGAAGTCTCAATGCTTTCAACGCCGAGTCCTACTTGAGGAAGCATACAAGGCTCTCGATGCAAAGCGGATACCGACTTTTGAGACATCTGTCGAAAAAATTTGAGGTATCTCACACAATGGCCAAGAAAGCCTTGGAAGAGCGGTTTAAAAATTCTTGGACTGACCTTCATCTTCGACCGTGAACATTCAACCTATGGAGGTAAAAATATCAAGAAAGGAGATGAAATCTCTCTTCCAAACCTTGGAGAAGAATGTCCGACTTTTTTTTATGCAACCAAAAAGGAGGAAGGAAAGGACGGAGAGCCGATACATCGAAAAACTCCAAGAAGGTCAGGTCACTAACCATTGTAATCGCCGCTCTTATCGCACCACCTCAAAGACTCTGAATGGCGGAATCACAGAGCTAGGCGAGTTGTTTTTATCTATTGAGGAGCACACTAAGCCGTTTGACCTTCATGACAAAGCTTTTTTACGAATGAAAAATTGCCATGATAGATCGACTTCAAGAGTCGATAGGATTGAAGAATTTTATTAAAATGTTGAAACGGCTACAAACAAAAAGAAGAAAAAAAAACCTGGAGTTAGCCGGTAAAGTTAGAAGAAGAGTTTGCTTCAATCGTGAGGCGATTGAAGAAAGAAAGAAGTTGCAAAAGAGTGAAAAAAAGACAAAGAGTGACAGATCGGATCACCGCTTTCCTCTCCGAAAGCGAGAAAAAGAACAACAAGAACAGATCAAGAGGAGAAGGGTAATGGAAGAAGCTGTCAAGAGGAAGAAACTACGTGATGCTGGAGGATTGGACAGAGCCTTCAGAAGAAAGCAGAAAAAGAAGGTTGCTACATCCAGTGCTGAAGTCGATGAGAATTGGATTGAGAGAGCCTTTCCTGCCAGCATGGACGATATACTTATCTGCAGGGAAGATCTCCATGATCCATGGAGAATAATAAAGAAGGACTGGATGTGTGATGTCTTCATGATTCAGCGTGTTCCAGAAGAGAAAGATGAAATGTTGTTTGATGAAATCTTTCTGGACTGGTTGGAAGCTAAGTATCCAGCCTTCTATCAAGAGGTGATGAGAGAAGGACAGATTATGACAATGAGGCCTTCTGCTCCGAGATATGAATTTCTCATGCTTCCTCTGAAGAGAGACAAATACTATCCAGTGGCATTCAGACAGGTCTACATCGATGCACTGGAAAGAGGGAACATTATTGAAGAAGACCGCCAGAAGGAAGCACTTAAAAGGATGTACGACATATTTCAAATTCCTAAAGGCTTGAGGGATAAGAAGTAAACAGAAGAACAGGTCTTAGGTCAGGAGGTTTGGTAATAGTACTTGTAAGATAATTATCTTAATGAAATGAATTACCTGTTTTCTGACCCTAAGACATCATCTCAATGTCTTCTGACTTCTTGTGTCCCTGTTCTTACCTTCTTCTTATTTATCTAGTTTTTCTGATATATTTGTTTTGGTTCCATCCAAAAGGGGGAAATTGTTGGGAAATTTGTAGTTTTGATGGAAGTTTCAAATCAGATAATGTAATAGAACCAGTCAGGCTTGTTAGCTGACTGATGAACTAGATATCAGACTAGGATGACCAGCTGAGATGTATAGACAACTGATGTAACAAGATAGGTCACATATTGAGGGGGAACTCAATATGCAGAAGATCAGAAGAGCAGAAGATCAGAGGATCGGAAGATCAGAAGATCAGAAGATCAGAAGACCTACATCAGAACAAGAAGAAGACGAGTCTGCAAGTTGCGCTAAGACAACCTGCATCAGAATGACTAAATAGGTAGACTGATCAGTTTTGAATGATCAGGTCAGCTCAAGTCAGGTGACCACCAGAAGATCATCAAGACATACATATTCATCAGACACGAAGAATATCAAACTAAGTTGGTAAATCAAACACTGAATAAGTGTACTTGATAACCAATAAGAGAAAGACACGTATGTACGGATCTGACATTGCAGGACAAGACGCTTCAGAGTTAAACGGCTAGAAAGGACAAGCTTGCATCCTTTCGGCCATACCGCTCCTGAAGCACGTCAAATCCATTTGCAAACCTACCTTAAATAGACCAAAATTTGAATTGCTCTCCAACGGCTAGTTCAATTTCGTGCCTATAAATATGAGATCAAACCTTCATAGTAAGGTTATAGAAATTATACACAAGCTCCAGCTCTCAAGATTTTTGCACGTAGAACACAAATTCAAGATTTATTCTTAAGTGTTCATCCCTTAGTTCTTAGCAGAATACTTATCCTCTAGCTCTTGGCTACTTAGAAGATAGGATAGTATTCCAGTTGGAACAAAACAAATCTTATACCAAAACACTGTTAGGTTAAGTTTGTTATAGTAAGATTTCTATCTAGGGTTTCTAGATTAGATTTCTGGGATTGGTTGAGTGTGAACTCGTTAAATATCTGTTGGTTGTATTGTGTTGGACTAACACATTAAACTAAGTCCAATTGGTTTAGTTGGTGCCCCTGCAGATAGGGAAGAGTGGAAGTAGGACAAGTTGTCTGAACCACTATAAATCTGTGTGTCTTTAACCTGCTTTACACATACTTGCACACAACTTGTTATTTGCATGCATATTCTGCACCTAGATCAGATTAGCATCAAGCTTCTGATCTGATCAATTTGACATTTTAGTCACCTGATCCGAACTGTTGGTCAGAATCTCATTTGAGTAAAACTAATTTTCTACACGGGTTAACTTATCTTCCGCACCATCAATTAAGTGGATAGACGCCGAACTGATCTGTCTATCAGATCAGTAAGTCGGATATCAGTCCAAACTGATTCACATCGCACTCTGATCAGACATACGTGCAAACACATCTGATCCACGAAAAAGTTTTAAAGTCTATTCACCCCTCCCCTCTAGACTTCAAGCCTCACTGAAACCCGTTCGGGACCTACAGAGGTGCTTGGCTCTGAAT
Source organism: Stenogyne calaminthoides (assembly GCA_037126765.1). NCBI lineage: Eukaryota > Viridiplantae > Streptophyta > Magnoliopsida > Lamiales > Lamiaceae > Stenogyne > Stenogyne calaminthoides. Next base: position 180,131 of record JBBCBC010000036.1, on the reverse strand, counting down.
ACGACATCGAGACCCAAATCAATTTCGTGCTCCACTCTATGCCGAAAAGTTTTGAACAGTTCAGGCTGAACTACCAAATGAACAATCAGAAGTTCTCGATGTCTGACCTGTTGCAAGCTTTAGTCTCGGCAGAGGTGATATTCGGGTAAAAGAGCCAAGCCTTGGTGGCAAATGGACCTTCTTCTTCTTCTAGGCCAAAGGGTGGTAAGAACAAGAAAAAGGATAAAAGCCATAAGCAAGTGATCTCAAGTGTTGCCAAGGGCAAAGAAAAGGTGAAGGGAGGTGGAGGAGTGAGTAAACCAGCTAAGGGGAAGTGCTTCAACTGCGGTGAAAAAGGACATTGGAGGTCAGTCTGTTCCAAACCCAAAAGGAATGGAAAGAAAGGTAATTCTCACGCACTAGTTGTTGAGACTTGTTTAGCGGCATATGCCTCCCATTTATGGGTGGTGGATACGGGATTCACTGATCATGTTTGTTTCACTTTACAGGGGTTCAAGCGGACCCGACAACTTAGTGGGAGTGAGATCCTCATCACACTGGGCGATGCTACGAGAGTGGCAGCTGAAGCAGTGGGAGAAGTGCACCTGTCTTTTGAAGACAGAGTTTTAATTTTAAGAGATGTTCTTTACGTTCATAGTTTTAGAAAGAATTTAATTTCGGTTTCTAAACTTTACCTTGATGGATATTCGGTTACTTTTGACAAAGTTGTTACCATTTCTCTTTATGATAAATTTATCTGTTATGGAACATTGTCGAATAATCTCTATACAATTAACTGTGCACACCACTCACGAAATACATCCTATAACACATCAAATGTTTCCGATAAAAGAAAACGTTCATCAGACATGAACGAGACACTTCTATGGCATCTCAGATTGGGACATATTAATCCAAAAACGATTCAACGGTTGGTAGAAGATGGTTCATTGGAGTCTCTCCGGGTTGAACCAATCCCAACTTGCGAATCATGTTTGGAGGGTAAAATGACCAAGAGGGCATTCGGAGCCAAGAGGAATAGAACCAAAGAAGTGTTAGAAATTGTTCACACAGACGTATGTGGTCCAATGTCAATCAAAGCAAGAGGAGGTTATGAGTATTTCGTCACTTTTATTGTTGATTACTCAAGGTACGGCTACATTTTCCTTATGAAGCATAAATATGAGACCTTTGACAAATTCAAAGAATTTAAGGCTCAAGCTGAGAATCATAGGGAAAAACGTATCAAGTCTCTACGATCTAATCGTGGAGGCGAATACCTCAGTGATGAGTTTTTGAACTACTTGTCATATGAAGGGATTGTATCCCAGCTAACTGCACCCGGAACCCCTCAACAAAATGGGGTTGCAGAGCGAAGAAATAGAACTCTTTTAGAAATGGTTAGATCAATGATGAGTTATGCGGATCTACCCAAGCCGTTCTGGGGTCATGCCTTGGAAACAACAGCTTATATTCTGAAACTGGTGCCATCCAAATCGGTTCTCAAAACTCCCAAAGAATTGTGGACCGGGCCCAAGCCCAGTTTGAGGTTAATGAGAATTTGGGGGTGTCCGGCCTACGTTTTGGACAAGGAAGCCGGAAAATTGGATCCTCGATCAGAATTAAGGCTGTTTATAGGATACCCCGAGGGAACAAAAGGGTGTATGTTCTATGGTCCCGAAGATCAAAGGGTGGTAATAAGCACCCACTTTAGATTTTTGGAAGAAGACTATATGAACGAAAGAAAGCCCAGAAGTGAGATTACCTTAAATGAGCTAAGGGGGCTAACCTCAATGCCAACTGTACAAGATGACATACCAAACGACACACTTACACAACCAGAACCTTGTCGTAGTGGGAGAGTTGTAAGACAACCCGAGAGATTCATGGGGATAGGAGAGTCCTCGGACTTAGTCCCCGGTCAAGATGAATCAGACCCATGGACTTACGACGAGGCAATCCAAGACAAGGATGCGGTTTCTTGGCAAACAGCAAAGGAAGCCGAAATGGGTTCTATGGATCATAATAGAACAGAGTGTGGGAGCTAGTCGAACCACTTAATGTGGTCAAACCTATTGGTTGCAAGTGGGTATACAAGAGGAAAAGAGGACCGGACGGGAAGGTGGAAACCTTCAAGGTAAGGCTTGTGGCGAAAGGTTATACTCAGATAGAAGGGATCGACTATGAGGAAACCTTTTCACCTGTAGCAATGCTCAAGTCCATCCGAATTTTCTTGTCGATTGCTGCGCATCTCGACTTTGAAATCTGGCAAATGGATGTCAGGACGGCTTTCCTTAACGGAAGTCTTGAAGAGGAAATCTATATGCAAGAACCCCAAGGCTTCATTGAAAAAGGCCAAGAACACCTAGTTTGTAAGCTCAAGAAGTCCATTTATGGACTCAAACAAGCATCCAGAGCTTGGAACCAATGTTTTGATCAAGTAATAAAATCTTATGGGTTTGATCAAAACGAATACGAAAGTTGTGTGTACAAGAAGCGTGTCGGAACTGCATTAGTATTCTTAGTACTATACGTAGACGACATTCTGCTCATCGGGGATGATGTAAAGGTGTTATCGACGTAAGGGCATGGCTTTCAAAAAGCGGTTTGATATGAAGGACTTAGGGAAGCTGTGCACATCCTTGGGATCAAGATCACTCGAGATCGCAAGAAAATGATGATAGACTTATCGTAAGCTTCATATATAGACACTGTCTTGAAGCGATTCAGCATGCAGGATTCCAAGAAAGTCTTCGTACCTTTCAGACATGGAATCCATCTATCCAAGGAAATGTTCCCTAAGACACAAAAGGAGATAGATGACATGAAAGGCATTCCTTATGCTTCGGTTGTCGGAAGCCTTATGTATGCAATGTTGTACGCGAGACCGAATATCCGCTTTGCCGTTGGCATGGTGGCAAGATATTAAAGTAATCCGGGAAAAGAGCATTGGACGGCAGTTAAGAACATTCTGAAGTATCTAAAAAGAACTTGAGATAGAATGTTAGTTTATCAGTCAGATAGTCTAATCCCCATCGATTACACGAACTCGGATTTCTATTCAGACTTAGATTTTAGAAAATCTACCTCCGGTAGTGTGTTTTGCATGGGGGAGGAGTCATGAGATGGAGAAGCGTTAAGCAGAAATGCATCGCCGATTCTACCATGGAAGTCGAATCGAAACTTTGCAAGACAAAAAAAGAAGTGGTTCGCTCAAGAACTTCCTAGTGGACTTGGATGTAGTTCGAATTTGCCCAAAGACAATCATTTCATTGTGATAATGCCGGAGCAGTTGCAAATTCAAGGGAACCAAGAGCCTACAAGGCAAGCAAACACATTGAAAGGAAATACCATCTTATATGAGAAATCGTTAAGAGAGGAGATATAGAGGTGGCAAAGATCGCGTCAGAATACAACCTAGCAGATCCATTCATAAATGGGCTGCCTCAGAACACATTCGAGAGACATGTGGAAGGATTGGGTGTCAAGACCGTTGCAAACTGCTTTGAGTATAAGTGGGAGATATTATTAGGTTCGTGTAGGTGACATTAGATGTCACGACAGAAACTACACGAGATATGTTGTAGTATACTTAAAATCAGACTTTGAGCATAAGTGGGAGATTGTTGGGGTTATACTGGAAAATATGCTTTTACTTTGTATAACCAAACTGATTTTCTGTCTTATTTATTGAAATAAATTATTTATCATTGATGCTTTAAATATCATTGAATGTTACATATATTTACTGCATAATTGTTCAATAAATAGTGTGTGTTACATTGTAGTTAATTCAAATGATACCGGATCACGAGAAGATTAAATTAACAAATCCCCTTGTAACTAAAAAAGTACGTTGTTCACGACCTAGATGGAAATGAACAATCCATTGTGAAAGGTTGAAGTGTAAGGCTCGAGTGTCTTGTCCAGACCAAGAGATTACACTAGTGCATGACTGATGCACTAAATAGGACCTACAGGAGGATAAATTCTTCAGCACTGAATTAGGAAGAATTAGACCTCAGTGGTTCGTTATTTCTTAATCTTTGTCCCTTAAATAGGACCGTGTGTGGTTAGTAATTATTGCTTTTACTTATGACGGTAGAGAATCAATGAGATTCAATACTTTATATCTTGGGCAATATTATTGGTCACACGCGATTGCTAAGATTTAATCTGAAGAATCGTGTGCAAGTACGCTTTTGTTCGACGGCCCCTTGGGAGGTTCATAAGATTTATCATACCAAATCTTGCAAGTGGTATTAGTTTCCCGTATGGATAATAATGTTGAACCGTTCCTTGACCAAGGACAAAAAGATATTAATTAATGGAAAGCTATTTCAGTGGCTTGAATTAATTAACGGGCTAGATAATCTTAAACACGAGAAATAATAACCGGGAGCCATATTAACAGTAATATGAGTTAAGATGGATAGTGCAATATTAATTATGTAGTGGGATTAATTAATATTTATGGGCTTGAATAATATTGTGGCTCAATATTGAAAATTCAAGATCCATTGGAAGGTCCAATCTTAATTCTCCTAAAGGTCCCTCAAGTAGCCCAAACATAAAATCCAATAACTGAAAAAGGTGTTTAAAAATAAAATAAATTATTGTTGCCTAATTTTTCTATATTTTTCAAAAATAATAAATAAAAGAGGGAGAAAGATTTTCTTTGAATTTTGTTATGGAATGAAGATAAGTATTCCTGGAATACAAGTTTATCTCATTAAATTCAAGAAATCTCCCACTTGGTTATTTATTTGTGTTTTTCGAAAATATTGAATAAATAAAGGAAGGAAATATTTTCTTGATTTTCTTGAAAAGATATTATGGAAGATATGTATTTTTGGAATACAAGAATATCTCATAAATTCAAGAAGATCCAAATCTTGTTTTCCTTCTCCTTAATTTTTCAAAAATACCATAACAAGAGGAGGTGGGATTTTTGTGGAATATTTTAATTATGGAGAAAAGAATATATTAGATATATTCAAGATTTCTTGGAAATCAAGAAAAAAAAATTCTCATATTATTTTTGCCCAAAAATTCGACCACCACCTCATCTATAAATAGGGGATGAATTTTTCATCCCCAAGCAATTCCATGAGTTGGAAAAATTTAGAAATCCACAAAGGTGGTGCAACATAATTTTATTTTTCCTTTTGTTAAATTGTTCGCGAGTTCCTACCACCGGATTGTTGAACAAGGATAAGGGAATACTTGAGAAGGTCTTTTGGTGTGTTCGTGTGAACAGGATCCATCTTCTCAACGGTTGTCACTCTGAGAGGTTAGTTCACGTAAACCCGTAGCAATTCCGCATGCGTAGGATTTATGTGAACTGTTTATATGCATGATTTGTTGTTGAATTATTATTTGAATTAATATAGGATTAATTCATGCTAGTAATAATTGTTAGAATTAATTTGTATTTAAATATTCATCCTGAATAGATCCGGGCAATTAATTCCCCAACAACAACCTTCTGGCTTCTGTCAGAATGACCAAGTTTATAGGCTCAGGAAAGCCTTGTATGGTCTGAAACAAGCACCCAGAGCATGGTATGATACTCTATCTCAATTTCTTACTGACCATGGTTTTACCAAATGAACTGTTGATAGAACCTTGTTCAGGATAGAAGATGGGAAAGATATTTTACTAGTTCAGATCTATGTGGATGACATTATCTTTGGATCCCCTAATCATCAGTTGTGTGAGAAATTTTCTACACTGATGAAAGAAAAGTTTGAAATGTCAATGATGGGGGAGGTGAATTTCTTTCTAAGACTTCAGGTGAAACAGTCAAAAGAAGGAATCTTCATCAATCAGGCAAAATACACCAGAGATCTGATTGCCAAGTATGGTACTCAGAATTGCAATGCAGTTAGAATTCCTATGAATACTAACTACAAGATGGATCCTGATCCTGATCCTAAAGGCAAGTCAGTTAACCATACTGATTATAGAGGGATCATTGGATCATTGCTCTATCTCACAGCAAGTAGGTCTGATATTACTTTTGCTGTTGGGATATGTGCAAGATACCAAGCTAATCCAAAGGCTAGTCACATGGAAGCTGCCAAAAAGATACTGAGATATCTAAAAGGCACAGTGAATAGAGGATTGTGGTATCCAACTGATGATAACCTTGAATTAACTGGTTATTCAGATGCTGATTATGGTGGTTGCAGAATTAACAGGAAGTCCACTTCAGGAACTTGTCAATTTCTTGGAAGCAAACTGATATCTTGGTTCTCTAAGAAACAGACCTCAGTAGCAATTAGTGCTACTGAAGCTGAATACATGGCTGCAGGAAGCTGCTGCGCACAGATTCTTTGGCTAAGGCAACAATTGAGGGATTATAAGATTATAGCCAATGAAGTACCTATATTTTGTGACAATAACAGTGTTATTGCTATTTCTCAAAATCCGGTATTGCACACCAGATGTAAACATGTGGATATCAGGCACCATTTCATTATAGACCATGTGGAGAAGAAAGACATCAGGATGGAAAAAATTCATACTGATAAACAGAGAGCTGATATTCTTACTAAGCCATTGGCTAAGTCAAGATTTCAGGAATTATCAGTAGAATTAGGGATGTTGGATCCAGGTGAGTAATTTATCCTGAAGGGAGAAGCTCTTCAGAAGCATGAAGTTTTTCAGTAAGAAAACCTCAGGACAAAAATCTCTCAGGATGGAAACTGAGAATCAGGATGGTTTTTATCACGGTCAGTTTTCAGTAAGGATTAAGTATTCAATTAATCCTGAAAGACACTAGACACATGCATTTACTCACAAGCATTTATTTCAGTCAGTAGTCATTTGAAATAAATACAAAAGACCTGAACTTTAAGCAGGAATGTTTGAAGGATTTTTATTGGTTAATATTTTGGTAGGACACCAAAGGGTTACCTCGATTAGAGTGAAACATCATTTTGTCACCCTAATTGCTGTCATTTACTCTGCATATCTGATTATTTGCTATTAATAGCAAATAAACATTGATATTATATCAACCAAAGATTAAATCACAACCGTTTATTCAGATTTAATCTTAGCCCTTGATCGATTTCTTCAGATCATATATATACCCCAAATATTCCAAGATCATAATACTTTTACACTCTGTTTTTCTAAACCTCCAGATTATCAAAACCCTTCATTTCTTCAAAATCCAGAACCTACAATGGAGTTTCCCAGTTATGCTATGATCAAAAATCTTGCAGAGACGGAGAAACCATATTTTAAGAATGTTATCGCGATGATTGACAACAAGATGACCCTGATTGAAGAGGAAGCGTTGAACTTGCTTCGAATGGCACGGTTGGATAAACTGGTTAGCAATATGCCAGAGTCGAATTGCCACAAGAGGTTTTACAGTTTGTGGTCAATCTTAAAGAAGGAGAAGATGGCTCTCTGGTCTCACAGCTATGTTTCGGCACTCACGCGAAATCTAAGGCCGAAGTAGTTTATACAAAAGAGGTATGCCTATAACTTCAACACATTAATGATATTTTTGAATTAAGTGATAGAGGGGATGATCCAGCGATATATACGTTGGGGCATGAACAAGAGATTTTGGATAGGTTTTCAATTTCTAAAGTTGAGTTGAAAGGAGCTTTGAATAAGAAATGCTTAAAACATGTGTATAAAGTCCTACTTGATATAGTGGCCAAGTACTTGATGAGCACCTCTGGAAGTCTAGAGCAAGTAAGTCGGAATAAGTTGAGACTTATGGCCGCAATTGAGGACTCACCATCTAGAAATTTCAACTGGTTAAAATTTCTTGTGGATTGTATACTTAGTCAAAATCAGAAGCTAAAGTATGTTGAGGGAGCATTTACAAAGAATGGAAGAGTTCTGTTTGGAACTAAGATTAGCTTCTTGATTGAGACTTTGCCAAAGAAGAATATGTTTCTATTATCTGGAACTGCAATTTCCCGGAATAGAATCATGTTCAGAAAGCCTAAGTCACAGAGAAGGAGATCGGCGACTTCTGAAAATCCAAGTTTGACCACTCAGGACGAGCCTAAAGAGCAGGCTGTTCAGGATGAGCCTGAAGAGAAAATAGAGTAGGTGGAAATTGAGAGTGTTGGTCCCGGTGAAAACCCATTTTGCGCGTGCAGAAGCAAACATGTCATGAGATGCATACAAAACAGGGGTGAGGGAATGGTGATACCAAATTTTTCACTTTTAAGAACGATGTGTGTTGTGATGCTTTTAATCGAATGTATATGGCAAGTAAGAACATAAAGCAGTAAAGAACACACGATTTTATAGTGGTTTAGACGAAACCCGCCCTACATCCACTCTTCCCTTAACACAGGGGCAACCTTAACCGAACTTAACCTGACTTAACCTGCGGGACTTATCACCCTCACGGGATCGCCGATAGATGTTTACTGAGTTCACACTCAAATGGGACTTATCTCCCTCACGGGATTGCCTACCCTTCCTTTCGGGATTGTTAGATGTTTACCGAGTTCACACTCAACCGAACCAGAAATCAGAAACTAGAATTCCTAGTCTGAAATCTTGCGGTGACAAAGTTAACCTAACTCAAACCGATTTGGGTAAAGGTTTGTTTGGTTCATTCAGGTTGAGATTTTCCCTTCTGCTTGTTTTAGCCTCAATGCTAAGGATGGGAAAATCTCTAAGCTTAGGATATATCATTTGTGTTTAGATTCAGGGTAGAACACTCTTGAATATAGCGTGTATTTCTTGCTCAGTGTTCTATGGTGGGAATACTTGAGTATATAGGATGGAGCACAATTAGAATGCCTTAGCCGTGGTTACGATCGGGCCATATTTCAGGACTCGCTATCATCCGGCACACGACCTTGGCTGGGAATTCTTTGGAACACATATCTTCTTAGCTCAGAAAGATCGTTTGCTACATTCTCCACTCTCTTCCACATTCATCCACCCTTGATAATGAAGGAAGAACTTGTATTTTATAGTGTGGATTTGAATGTTACCGCTGGAGAGAATCACATTCAAATCCATACTACTCAGAGCTTTTTCAGCTTGTCGCCTTCCTCTCATTGGTCCACGCCAAATTTAATCTAACGGCTATATTCTTCTGGGTTTCTTCCGAGTCTCGTGGATATTGGTTCTATATGAGCCTTCGTGTTATCCGAGTCTCGTGTTACTCAGGGTTCTTGATTCAGCCAGACTTTTTCTGCGGACCTTGTCCGATCAGCATATCGACACTCAGCCGATCGAAGTTCAGTTCTTCGACTTCGTGACATCGACCCTCAGTCCCATCGACCAAAGCTATCGATTTCTTCTTGCTCGATCCGATCAAATCTCATCGATCGATCAACATATCTTCGAGGATCGCCTCAGATAGCATCAGGTCATCCGTGACAAAGGTTAGCATATCAGATTACATATCCGATCTCGATCACGTCCGATCTTGATCAGTCTCATCCGCCTCATCTTCATATCTGATCTCAATCATGTCTGATCTTTGATCGATCTCTTCGCTTTCATCTTCGATCCGCAACCTTCTCTTCCGACGGTGGCTTTAGTTTTTTTCTTCTCTTCTTATTTTGTATAAATTTCATCACTTAACTCCGAACTCATCGACTCATATTCGATCTCGATCATTCTAATCAGAGCCTAAATCGATCTTGATCATCTTCTTCTGATTTTATGAGTTCCCCCTCAATTTGTTCTCTCGTTCCCCCTTAACTTGTTATCTGTAGATTAGCTTGAATAACACAAGTTAATAATGTTTTGGCATAATTTATCAAAACTAAAATATCCCAACAATTTCCCCCTTTTTGATAATGATGCCAAAACATTTAAAATATATGCATTAATACAGAGATCGGGTTTTTGTTCTAAAAATATATCAGTTCAGGTGGTCACTTTGAAAGCTGTGAACTTTTTGAACTACCCGCTCTGATACCACTTGTTGGTCTCGGTGAAAACCCATTTTTCGCGTGCGGAAGTAAACATGTCATGAGTAGCATATAAAACAGGGGTGAGGGAATGGTGATACCAAATTTTTCGCTTTTAAGAATGATGTGTGTTTTGATGCTTGTAATCGAATGCATATGACAAGTAAGAACATAAAGCAGTAAAGAACACACGATTTTATAGTGGTTCGGACGAAACCCGCCCTACATCCACTCTTCCCTTAACATAGGGGCAACCTTAACTGAACTTAACCTGCGGGACATATCACCCTCACGGGATCGCCGATAGATGTTTACCGAGTTCACACTCAAACGGGACTTATCTCCCTCACGGGATTGCCTACCCTCCCTTTTGGGATTGCTAGATGTTTACCGAGTTCACACTCAACCGAACCAGAAATCAGAAACTAGAATCCCTAGTCTGAAATCTTGCGGTGACAAACTTAACCTAACTCAAACTGATTTGGGTAAAGGTTTGTTTGGTTTCCAACTAGGTTGAGATTTTCCCTTACAATTGTTTAGCCTCAATGCTAAGGATGGGAAAATCTCTCTAAGCTTAAGATATAACATTTGTGCTTAGATCTAGGGTAGAACACTCTTGAATATAGTGTGTATTTCTTGCTCTGTGTTCTATGGTGGGAATGCTTGAGTATATAGGATCGGGAGCACAATTAGAATGCCTTAGTCGTGCTACGATCAGGCCATATTTCAGGACTCGCATCATCTGGCACACGACCTTGGCTGGGAATTGCTGGAACTCATATCTTCTTAGCTCTGTAGCATCGTTTGCTAAATTCTCCACTCTCTTCCACATTCATCAACCCTTGATAATGAAGGAAGAACTTGTATTTTATAGTGTGGATTTGAATGTTACCGTTGGAGAGAATCACATTCAAATCCATACTACTCTGTAGCTTTTTGTAGCTTTTTCAGGCTTGTCGTCTTCCTCTCATTGGTCCACGTCAGCTGAATCTAACGGCTATATTCTTCAGTTTCTTCTGAGTCTCAGGATCTTCAGTTCTATCTGAGCCTTCAGGTTATCTGAGTCTCAGGTTACTCAGGGTTCTTGATTCAACAGACTTCTCTTCTGCGGACCTTGTCTGATCAGGCATACTGACACTCAGGCTGACTGAGTTCAGTTCTTCTGACTTCAGACATCCTGACCCTCAGGTCACATTGACTCAGGCTATCTGATTTCTTCTTGCCTGATCTGATCAGTCGAGCTGATCAGATCAACATATCTTCAGGATCATCTCAGGATAGCATCAGGTCATCTGCATCAGGTTAGCATATCAGATTATCATATCTGATCTCGATCATGTCTGATCTTGATCTGTCTCATCTGCTCATCTTCATATCTGATCTCGATCACGTCTGATCTTTGATCAGTCTCTTCTACTCATCTTCTGATCTGCAACATTCTCTTATGATTTGCTGGCTTTAACTTTTCTTCTCTTCTTATTTTGCACAGCTCATCAGCTAACTCCGGAACTCATCTGACTCATCTGATTTCGATCATTCTCGTATGTAGCCTCGTCTGATCTTGATCATCTTCTTCTGATTTTGTGAGTTCCCCCTCAATTTGTTCTCTCGTTCCCCCTTAACTTGTTATCTGTAGATTAGCTTGAATAACACAAGTTAATAATGTTTTGGCATAATTTATCAAAACTAAAATATCCCAACAATTTCCCCCTTTTTGATAATGATGCCAAAACATTTAAAATATATGCATTAATACAGAGATTGGGTTTTTGTTCTAAAAATAGATCAGTTCAGGTGGTCACTTTGAAAGCTGTGAACTTTTTGAACTACCCGCTCTGATACCACTTGTTGGTCTCGGTGAAAACCCATTTTTCGCGTGCGGAAGTAAACATGTCATGAGTAGCATATAAAACAGGGGTGAGGGAATGGTGATACCAAATTTTTCGCTTTTAAGAATGATGTGTGTTTTGATGCTTGTAATCGAATGCATATGGTAAGTAAGAACATAAAGCAGTAACGAACACACGATTTTATAGTGGTTCGGACGAAACCCGCCCTACATCCACTCTTCCCTTAACACAAGGGCAACCTTAACCGAACTTAACCTGACTTAACCTGCGGGACTTATCACCCTCACGGGATCGCCGATAGATGTTTACCGAGTTCACACTCAAACGGGACTTATCTCCCTCACAGGATTGCCTACCCTCCCTTTCGGGATTGCTAGATGTTTATCGAGTTCACACTCAACTGAAACCAGAAATCAGAAACTAGAATCCCTAGTCTGAAATCTTGCGGTGACAAACTTAACCTAACTCAAACTGATTTGGGTAAAGGTTTGTTTGGTTTCCAACTAGGTTGAGATTTTCCCTTACAATTGTTTAGCCTCAATGCTAAGGATGGGAAAATCTCTCTATGCTTAGGATATAGCATTTGTGCTTAGATCTAGGGTAGAACACTCTTGAATATAGTGTGTATTACTTGCTCTGTGTTCTATGGTGGGAATGCTTGAGTATATAGGATCGGGAGCACAATTAGAATGCCTTAGTCGTGCTACGATCAGGCCATATTTCAGGACTCGCATCATCTGGCACACGACCTTGGCTGGGAATTGCTGGAACTCATATCTTCTTAGCTCTGTAGCATCGTTTGCTAAATTCTCCACTCTCTTCCACATTCATCAACCCTTGATAATGAAGGAAGAACTTGTATTTTATAGTGTGGATTTGAATGTTACCGTTGGAGAGAATCACATTCAAATCCATACTACTCTGTAGCTTTTTGTAGCTTTTTCAGGCTTGTCGTCTTCCTCTCATTGGTCCACGTCAGCTGAATCTAACGGCTATATTCTTCAGTTTCTTCTGAGTCTCAGGATCTTCAGTTCTATCTGAGCCTTCAGGTTATCTGAGTCTCAGGTTACTCAGGGTTCTTGGTTCAACAGACTTCTCTTCTGCGGACCTTGTTTGATCAGGCATACCGACACTCAGGCTGACTGAGTTCAGTTCTTCTGACTTCAGACATCCTGACCCTCAGGTCACATTGACTTAGGCTATCTGATTTCTTCTTGCCTGATCTGATCAGTCGAGCTGATCAGATCAACATATCTTCAGGATCATCTCAGGATAGCATCAGGTCATCTGCATCAGGTTAGCATATCAGATTATCATATCTGATCTCGATCATGTCTGATCTTGATCTGTCTCATCTGCTCATCTTCATATCTGATCTCGATCACGTCTGATCTTTGATCAGTCTCTTCTACTCATCTTCTGATCTGCAACATTCTCTTATGATTTGCTGGCTTTAACTTTTCTTCTCTTCTTATTTTGCACAGCTCATCAGCTAACTCCGGAACTCATCTGACTCATCTGATTTCGATCATTCTCGTATGTAGCCTCGTCTGATCTCGATCATCTTCTTCTGATTTTGTGAGTTCCCCCTCAATTTGTTCTCTCGTTCCCCCTTAACTTGTTATCTGTAGATTAGCTTGAATAACACAAGTTAATAATGTTTTGGCATAATTTATCAAACTAAAATATCCCAACAGAGAGCTCTGAATCTGATCAGGACACTCACCCTATTGCTGATGTGACGAAGAGAAAAGACAAGAAGGTGGTGGAAAAGGTAGTGGAGGATCCTGAGAGGAGGATGAAAGCTCTTGACCTTCTGAAGGTTAAGAGGGAGATAGGTGAGAAGAAGAAGGCTCAGGATGAGCAAAAGAGGAAGACTAAGCGGTTAAGAAAAACCAGTGAGAGGGCTTCAGACAAAAAATCTCTGTTGGACACACTTGTGAAAGCCGTTTTACAAGCTGCTGAAAGGGAAGCTGAAAATATCCCTGAGACTGGAAGGGATGAAGATGTGTTTACTGAGGTGCTCAGTACCAATATTGGGAGTGACCGGATTACAAGAGAGATCTGCACAGGTTCTCAAAAACCTGCTGAAGAAAGCCAAATTCCAATCCCACCCACTCACCCCTTAGAGCCGAAAATTCCCATGCCTTCAGAAGCTCAATCTATTTCTGAAGAGGAGTCACCTATTCCTGAACTCAGGAAAGGTGAGGCTGAAGAAAGAGAGTGGAGAATGAAAGCTGAATGCTTTGTGCTGGAAAAATTTCCTGAACTGACCAACTATCCTGATCTTCACGATATGTTTATCAGACTTAAAACAGCCATGCTGATTGTCAATCAATCCTTCGCCATGATGCTGAAGATTGGCAACTTCAGAGGTGAGGAATTCTGGGCTAAAGAAGTGGCTGAGTTAGATGCGTTTTCAGGCCTGGGTAAGAGAAGGTTGAGAATTAAAAATGCTAAGTTTGAGGAGTTGGTCCGGAGGAAAATTGCTGAGAGGAAAGATGTTGCCCAACCTGAGAGTACTGATGAGGGTCAGGACAAAGACAGACAGGACCCATCTCAGGATAAAACTGACAAGGACCTTGTTGAAGGTAGTCAGAAGGGTGCTGAGGCTCGAGCAACTGCTCAGGTGGAACAAGCTCAGAGAGCTTCTGAACTTCAGATGATTACTGTTGAAGAAACCACTCAGGCGCCTACAGCAACTACTACTGAATTTGTTGAAGTAGGACTTCAGATTGAAGCTGAAGAAGAAGTCCCAGTTCCTCCATAACCAACAGTTGATCTCACACCTCTTGTTGATAAGTTAACCAAGTTCGAGCCTATGATTGGTCAGATGCTAAAGCTTGAACCTTTGGTTGGTGAAGTGTCCAAACTTGCTGAGGCACAAACTTCTCAGGGCAAAAGCATCAAAGCCCTTAGCACATCCATGGTGACTTCTGCTCAGGTAAATTTACTCTCTACTGCCCTTGATAGCAAATTTACTACCTTTAGTGCAAAGATAGATGATGTGGCTAAGGAGATGAAGGAAGAGATGGAGAGACAGATTGATTTGAGATCAAAAGTGCTTGAGGATTTTCTGAAATCCAAGACTGATGAGATGATCAAATCAGCTGTTGAGGAGATGAGAACTTCATTGATGGAAAAGATGAAAGCAACCTATGGTGGTCTTGCTGAAGACACCAGTACTGGGTTGAACGTGCTGCAGAGGATTCAGGATGAACATTTCCATGCGGCAGCAGAGGTTCGATCGATTGGCAGAGAGCAATTACACATGGACAGAACCCTTTCCGAGCTGATTGCAAATTATGATGCCAAAAAGGGGGAAAGTTATGACAAGCTTGCTGCCTTGCCACCTCTGGAAAAACAGATTGAGCAATTTCCTACTGAAATTCATAGAGGAAAGAGGAAAGAGCCTGAAGTGGTGATCCATCCTGAAGCTGCAATGGAAGTTATTGAGCAAAGAGATAAGAGACAGAGGAAACAGGAGTCCAGTAAACAAGGAGAAGCCCATGGAATCCTGATACCTCAGAAGAAGCCTGCTGCATTTATTGAAAAACCTCTGAAGACGAAGCATCTTGCCAAACAAGTCAGCAGAAAGCCTACTCAGAGGAAGCTTGCTCATGAATTTGAAGAAGATACTGAGAAGGAAGTTACTGAGAAGGATGAGGAGTCTGATATGGATGATCTCTTCAAGGAAGGATTTGGTGAGTATGATGTATCCACCAAAAGACTCTATTGGGACTGGCACAACTCAGTGAAAGCAATTGAAGCTGAGAGAAAGAGGAAGGCTGCTACTTCTTGTCAGGTTCTGAAATGACCAGAAAGGAGAGGGAGGAAGCCAAGAGAAAGTTGGGAGGTTTTCAGAGGATGGTTCGCAGAAGAAGAGGCACCAAGCAGAGGAAGAGGATGTAACCTCATGTGGACAAATGGATGCCCATTGAGCTGAATGACAGATAGAAAATGACCGAGAGGGAATTTGTGTTCAATTATGATGTATTACAGACTTGGTCCCATCCCAACACTGATAGAGATGAAGCATTCATTGCCTACATACTGCAGAACTTCACTGATATATGCCAGAAATGGTTTGATTTATTTGATACTCTGGGTTATCAGCTGAAGGCTCCTGGTCAAATCAAGTACCCTCCACCAAGATACAAGAATGATATGATCAACTATGATTTCATCCATGCAGATTTTGTGGATCAGGCTGAATATCTTGAGCTGGCAGCGAGTGATGCTCAGACCATTCAGAAGAGAGAAGAGCTGAAGGAAAGATATTATGGGATGTTGAACCTGAAGCCACCAGCAGATGAGATTGAATCAGAAGAAGAATGATTAGCTTATTTCTTTTTGTTTCAGTAGATTACATGAGAAAACCAATGTATTTTGTACTTCTTGGTTTTTGAGCTTAATGAAAAACTCTACTGAATTTATGTTGATCAAAAGATAATCTCTCATTATCTTACTAATTATTTGATGGTTGCCTTTACTTGCTTTATGAATTGAAACCTGAATAGATGATAGGTTTACTTCTGTTTGCAAGCTTGTAACAAGATGGTTTTGGCATCATCAAAAATGGGGAAATTGTTGGGAGATGAATTTAATAGAGATTTTGATTAGATCCCAAAACCCCTGAGTATGACATGTTTCAGGACAATCTTGGTAGTATAGGATCAGGTTTCAAATTGTATTTAGATTCAGGATTATCTGCACCATGTATAGTCAGCAGATATAGTTCAGGATAAGATAGGTTTAACAAAGTTTTGGTCTGAAGATCTCAGAAGATTCCTGAAGACCAAAGAACATCCTGAAGACCTAAAACATACTGAAGTTCAGAAAAACCTGAAGAAATAAGATCCTGAAGACCAGAAGATCCAGAAAACCAGAAGATCCTGAAGACTGTTTTGTACTGAATCAAAAGACCCTGAACATGACACTTCCAGTTTAATAGTGTTTGTTCATTCTGTTGGGAAAATCGGGGTGCCCGGATCTATTCGAGGTGATTATTTAAATACATATTTAAATTAAACAGTTAATTACTAAGATGAATTAATCCTAAATCAATTCAACATAATAATAAACAACATGCGTACACATAATTCACGTAAATCCTAAACATGCGGAACTAGGAGTTACGGAATTACTAACCTCTTGAAGAATCAAACGGATGAATCAACACATGGAATTGTAGTTGGGAATGAAAAAATCATCCCCTATTTATAAGATGAAGTGGCCGATTTTTTGCTTAGGAAAAGGGAGAGAAAATCTCTTTCTTGATCTCCAAGAAATCTTGAATATATATCTAATATATTATTTTCTCCATAATTAAATATTCCATAAAAATCACAATCTCTTATTTTGTCATGGAATTTCGAAAGTTAAGGATAAAGATTCCAAGATTTGGATCTTCTTGAATTTATGAGATATACTTTTCAAGAATATCTTTTCAAGAATACATATCTTCCATAATATCTTTTCAAGAAAATCTTTCTTTCCCTTATTTCTTCAAAATTTTCGAAAATTTCAAAATAATTAACCAAGTGGCAGATTTCTTGAATTTAATGAGATAATCTTGTATTCCAAGAATACTTATCTTCATTCCATAACAAAATTCAAAGAAAATCTTTCTCCCTCTTTTATTTATTATTTTCGAAAAATAGGAAAATTAGGCAACAAAATTTATTTTATTTTTAAACACCTTTTTCAGTTATTGGACTTTATGTTTGGGCTACTTGAGGGGCCTTTAGGAGAATTAAGATTGGACCTTCCAATGGATCTTGAATTATCAATATTGAGCCACAATATTATTCAAACCCATAAATATTAATTAATCCCACTACATAATTAATATCAAGACTATCCATCTTAACCCATATTACTGTTAATATGGCTCCCGGTTATTATTTCCCGTGTTTAAGATTATCTAGCCCATTAATTAATTCAAGCCACTGAAATAGTTTTCCATTAATTAATATCTTTTGTCCTTGGTTAAGGAACGATTCAACATTATTATCCATACCGGAAACTAGTTCCACTAGCAAGATTTGGTATGATAAATCTTATGAACCTCCCAAGGGGGCAAATCGAACAAGCGTACTTGCACACGATTCTTCGTATTAAATCTTAGCAATCGCATGTGACCAATAATATTGCCCAAGATATAAAGTATTGAATCTCATTGATTCTCTACCCGTCATAAGTCAAAGCAATAATTACTAACCACACACGATCCTATTTAAGAGACGAAGATTAAGAAATAACAAACCACTGAGTTCTAATTCTTCCTAGTTCAGTGCTGAAGAATTTATCCTCATGTAGGTCCTATTCAGTGCATCAGTCATGCACTAGTGTAATCTCTTGGTCAAGACAAGCCAATCTGAGCCTTACACTTCAACCTTTCACGATGGATTGTTCATTTCCATCTAGGTCGTGAATAGCGTACTTTTAGTTACAAGGGACTGTTAATTTAATCTTTTGTGATATGGTATCACTAACTTAACTACAATGTAACACGTACTATTTATTGAACACTTATGCAGTAAATATATGTAACATTCAATGATATTTAAAGCATCGGTGATAAATAATTTATTTCAGTAAATAAGACAGAAATTCAATTTTGGTTATATAAAGGAAAATCATACTTTCCAGTATAACCCCAACAGGATATGAGCCCACCAAGGGGACAAATCAAGCAAGACGTACTTGCACGCGATTCTCCGTTTTAAATGTCAGCAATCTTCATGTAATTAATAATATTGCCCAAGATATAAGGTATCGAATCGCATTGACTCTCTTCCCATCATAAGTCAAAGCAATGGTTATTAATTTCACACGATAATATTTAAGGGACGGAGATTAAGAAACAACGCACCACTGAGGTCTAATTCTTGTATATTCAGTACCGAAGAATTTGTCCTCCTGTAGGTCCTCATTCAGCGCACCTAAATGCGCTAGTGTGATCCCTTGGTCAAGACAGGCCAATCTGGGTCTGACACTTCAACCGTTCATGATGGTTTGTTCATTTCCATCCGGGTTGTGAATTTGTACTTAATTACGATGGCTGTTAATTTGATCTTCAGTGATCGGGTATCACCAAATTAACTACAACGTAATAAGTATTGTCTTATTAAACGGGTTTGCAATAAACATATATAACATTCATTCATATTTAATGCAATAGTGATTAAATAATTTATTTCAGTAAATAAATAAGAAACTTCAGTTTGGTTATACAAAGTAAAAGCATACTTTTCAGTATAACCCCAACAATCTCCCACTTATACTCAAAGTCTGCTTTTAAGTATGCTACAACATGTCTCGTGTTCTATATGACATCTAATGTCACCCTACACGAACCTAATAATATTTCTCCCACTTATACTCAAAGCAGATTGGCAACGTCCATGACACCCATTCCTTCCACATGTCTCTCGAATGTACTCTGAGGCAGACCCTTTGTGAATGGATCTGCTAGGTTGTCTTCCGATGCAATCTTAGCCACCTCAATGTCTCCTCTCTTGACGATTTCTCGTATGAGATGGTATTTTCTTTCAATATGTTTGCTGGCTTTGTGGGCTCTCGGTTCCCTTGAATTTGCAACTGCTCCGGCGTTATCACAGTAGACCGTGATTTTTCTAGGCAAATTCGGGACCACGTCCAAGTCCACCAGGAAGTTCTTGAGCCAAACCGCTTCCTTCGCTGCTTCACAAGTAGCGACGTACTCGGCTTCCATGGTAGAATCAGCAATGCATTTCTGCTTTATGCTTCTCCATGTCATGGCTCCTCCCCCCATGCAGAACACACTACCCGAGGTAGACTTTATGGAGTCAATGTCTGATTGGAAATCCGAGTCCGTGTAATCGATGGGGATCAGACTGTCTGACTTGTAAACTAACATTCTGTCTCATGTCCTTTTTAGGTACTTCAGAATGTTCTTTACTGCAGTCCAATGCTCTTTCCCAGGGTTACGTTGATATCTTGCCACCATGCCTACGACAAAGCAGATATCCGGTCTCGTACACAGCATTGCATACATGAAGCTTCCCACAACCGAAGCATAAGGGATGCCCTTCATATCATCTATCTCTTTCTGTGTCTTGGGACACATCTCTTTGGATAGATGGATTCCATGTCTGTAGGGCAAAAAGCCTTTCTTGGAATCTCTGATGTCAAGCGCTTCAAAATAGTGTCTATGTATGAGGCTTGCGAAAGCCCGATCATACTTTTCCTGCGATCTCGAGTGATCTTGATCCCTAGGATGTGACCGGCTTCCCCTAAGTCCTTCATATCGAACTGCTTTGACAGCCATGCCCTTACGTCTGATAGCACCTTTACATCGTTTCCGATGAGCAGAATTTCATCCACGTATAGTACCAAAAATACTGTTGGGATATTTTAGTTTTGATGAATTATGCCAAAACATTATCAACTTGTGTTATTTGGTTAATTTAAGTTAATCTTGATGGGGATAAGGGGAAGTCATGAAATCGGGGAAGATGATCGAGATCGACGGGGAACTCATGAAATCGCAGATGAGGTCGAAGATGATCGAGATCGACGAGGTCGATGAGAGGATGAGTTTCGAGTAAACTGATGAGCTGAATAAGAAGAAACATGCTGATTTTTGAAGAAGAAATGATGATGCAAAGGTCGATGCAAAGTCGATCGATGCAAAGAATCGATGATAGTTTGCGGATGCAAATGATGATTTTGACGACCAGACTGAATGATGAAACGATGAAGATCTTTTCTTGACCCGGAATACGACCAACGGACATGACTGATTTTGAAGAGATGCAAGTGACGGATAATGATCGGTGACCGATGTCACGACTGATCCGACCGATGTCGTCTTCTTGACCGATGTCGGATCGATGATGATGTTGATCCGATTTGATTTATTCGACGATCTGAGACCGTGAATCGTGGGGATTTCTTGCAGACGATTTGCGGACGTAAATCCAAGATACCCGATCAATTCTTAATCAGAAATAAAGCGAACAAGAATAAAGACATGTCAAATCGGATCCGATTAGATACACAAAAAGTTGGCCAATGAGAAGATGACAACACACATATTGATGTGACATGTTCTTCGCAAGGAAAAGTCAAAAAGGACAAAGAAAGTTTGGAAGTTATTAGTATGGATTTTGAATATTACTTTCCAATGGTAATATTTAAATCCACACTATAAATACATTGCACTATCTTCAAAAAGAAGACAATGGAGGATCCGCAAAAGTGAAATAAAAGCCAAATATTCAAGCAACCATTCATGAACACGAGCAAGAAATACACACATATATTCAAAAGTGTTCCACCCAGATCTAAGCACAAATGCTATAGCTTAGAGAGATTTTCCATCCCAATTGAGGCTAAACAAATGTAAGGGAAAATCTCAACCTAGTTGGAAACCAAACAAAAAAAGTTGGCCAATGTGAAGTAAACATGACAATCCCGAAAAGGGAGGGTATTGCGATCCCGTGAGGGTGATAAGTCCCGCTTGAGTGAGAATCCCAAAAACATCTACAATCCTCTAAAAGGAGAAGTTATTAGTATGGATTTGAGAACTGAGAAACATCTGGTTGGTTAGTTGGGTAAGTGGATTTAAGTTGTCCACACTATAAAAATACATGTGTTCTTATTTGCTTTATCTTGCCATACATACTTTAGCAAATGGATAACACATTCAAAAAAAAATTTAAGTCACCTCCCATTGAGATTTTACGAGTTTTAAATCGGTTTTAAATCTTGTTGGTCCCTAAAAACCCGATTTAAAATTCAAAAAAATTCAATGGGAGGTGAGTTAAATTTTTTTTTTCGAATGTGTTATGCAGATTCTAAAGTATGTATGATGCTTAATATGAAAGAAAATAAGAACACACGATTTTATATCTCAAGGTTCGACAACTCGGCCCTACATCCACTTTTTCCCTTCATGGGGCACCAACTAACCAACAGATGATGTTTACCTAGTTCTCACTCAAACGGACTTATCACCCTCTAAGGGATCGCTTACCTCCCTTTCGAGGGATTGCTTAGATGTTTACCGAAGTTCTCACTCAAACGGACTTATCACCCTCACGGATCGCTTCTACCCTCCCTTTCGATTGCTAGATGTTTACCGAAGTTCACACTCACCTACAAACTTAACCGATCGATTCGGGGTAAGGTTTGTTTGGTTTCCATTCAGATTGAGATTTTCCTTACATTTGTTTAAGCCTCAATGCTAAGGATGGGAAAATCTCTAAGCTTAGGATATAGCATTTGTGCTTAGATCTAGGTAGAACACTTTTGAATATATGTGTGTATTTTTTCATATTAAGGTTCTATGAATGGAGTTGCTTTGAATATTTGGCTTTTTATTTCACTTTTGCAGATCCTCCATTGTCTTTTTTGAAGATAAGTAAGAATGTATTTATAGTGTGGATTTAAATATTACCGCTGGAAAGTAATATTCAAATCCATACTAATAACTTCCAAATTTTTCTTTTGTCATTTTTTTCAGACTTTTCCTCGCAGCCTTTATGTCACATCAATACGTGTGTTGTCATCTTCTCATTGGCCTTTTTTGTGGTCTAACGGATCTGATTTCAACTTCGCCTTATTTATCGCTCAAATTTCTTCTAATTTCGGGTCGCTTGATTCGCTATGCAGATTTCGTCCGCAGAATTGGTCCAGAAATTGGTTCCTCGATTGTCAAAGACCTCGATCCGACAAGACAACATCGTCACCAGATCCGTCACCAGATTCGTCAAGAAGATCAGTCACCAGATTCCGTCAAGAATATCCGTCACCAGATCCGTCAAAGAAGATCGTCACCAGATTCGTCAAGAAGATCGGTCAAGAAGATCAGTCACCATGATTCGCAAATCGTGATCAACAAGATCAAGATCATTTGCCAGACAAGATTTCTTCTTCAAAATCAATCAAGATGTTTCTTCTTGTTCAAATTTCATCGGTTTACTCGGAACTCATCCTACTCATTCGATCTCGACAAATTTCGCTCGATCTCGATCATCTTCGTCTGATTTCATGAGTTCCCCCTTAACTTGTTCCCCCTCAACTTGTTATCTGTAGATTAACTTAAATAACACAAGTTGATAATGTTTTGGCATAATTCATCAAAACTAAAATATCCCAACAAATACCAATGCAGTTCTGTCACGCTTTTTATAGACACAACTTTCAAATTCATTTTGATCGAATCCGTAGGATTTTATAACTTGATCAAAACACTGATTCCAAGCTCGGGATGCTTGCTTCAGTCCATAAATGGACTTTCTGAGCTTGCAAACCAGATGCTCTTGGCCTTTTTCAATGAAGCCTTCGGGTTTTTGCATATAGATTTCTTCGTCAAGATTTCCATTTAGGAAAGCTGTCTTGACGTCCATTTGCCAGATCTCAAAATCTAGATGCACAGCAATCGACAAGAGAATACGGATGGACTTGAGCATGGCTATGGGCGAAAAGGTTTCCTCATAATCAATCTCTTCTTTCTGAGTGTACCCTTTCGCCACAAGTCTTGCTTTGAAGGTTTCAACCCTTCCGTCCGGTCCCCTTTTTCTCTTGTATACCCACTTGCATCCGATGGGTTTTACCCCATCAAGTGGTTCGACTAGCTCCCACACCTTGTTGTGATCCATTGAACCCATCTCAGCTTCCATTGTTGTTTGCCAAGATTGAGCATCTTTGTCTTGGATCGCCTCGTTGTAGGACCATGGATCTGATTCTTCTGCGGAGATTAAGTCCGAAGACTCTCCAATCCCTAAGAATCTCTTGGGTTATCTGATAACCCTCCCACTACGATGAGGTTCCGGTTGTGTAGGCGTGATGTTTGGTATATCATTTTGTACAGTTGGCAACGGAGTTGGCCCCCTAAGTTCTTCTAAGGTAATTTCACTTCTAGGCTTTCGACTGTTCATATAGTCTTCTTCCAAAAATCTAAAGTGAGTACTGATTACCACCTTTTGATCTTCGGGACCATAGAACATGCATCCTTTAGTTCCTTCGGGGTACCTTATGAACATCCTTAATTCGAACGTGCATCCAATTTTTACGGCTTCCTTGTTCAGAACGATCGGACACCCCAGATCCTCGATGTGTCCGAACCGGGCTTTGCGCCCGGTCCACAATTCTCTCGGGGTTTTTAGGTACCGATTTGGATGGCACTAGGTTCAGAATATAAGCCGTTGTTTCTAATGCGTAACCCCAGAACGATTTTGGTAAATCCGCATAACACATCATCGACCTTACCATTTCTAAAAGCGTTCTATTCCTTCGTTCTGCAACCTTGTTTTGTTGAGGGGTACCGGGTGTAGTCAACTGAGATGCAATCCCCACTTTCGATAGGTAGTTCAGAAATTTATCGCTGAGGTATTCGCCTCCACGATCAAATCGTAGAAACTTGATACTTTTTCCCTTATGATTCTCTGCTTGAGCCTTAAATTCTTTGAATTTATCAAAGGTCTCAGATTTATGCTTCATTAGGAAAATGTATCCGTAGCGTGAGTAATCATCGATAAAAGTAACGAAATACTCATAGCCACCTCTAGCTTTGATTTGCATTGGACCACACACATCGGTGTGAACGATTTCTAACACTTCTTTAGCTCTAAGCCCCTTGGCTCCAAATGCCCTCTTGGTCATTTTACCTTCTAAGCACGATTCGCAAGTCGAAAATGGCTCAATTTGGAGAGACCCCAAAGAACCATCTTTCACCAACCTTTGAATCTTTTTCGGGTTAATATGACCTAATCTTAGGTGCCAAAGAAGTGTCTCATTCACGTCAGCTGAGCGCTTTCGTTTACAAGAAATAGTAGATGTGTTATAGGATGTATTTTGTGAGTGATGTGCACAGTTAATAATATAGAGATTGTTCCTCAAAGTTCCACGACAGATAATCATATCGTTACGAAAAACAGTAACATATTTATTAAAACGAACAGAATATCCATCGATAAACAGTTTAGAAATAGAAATAAGGTTTTTTTGAAAACCAGGAACATAAAGAACATCTGTTAAAATTAACGCCTTGTCTCCAAAGGACAGGTGCACTTCTCCCACTGCTTTAGCTGCCACTCTCGTGCATCGCCTAGCGTGATGAGGATCTCACTCTCACTTAGTCATCGGGTCTGCTTGAAACCCTGCAATGTGAAACATACATGATCAGTGGATCCCGTATCCAATACCCACGAATGGGTAGCATACTCCGCCAAACAAGTTTCAACAACTAGCGAGTGTGAATTACCTTTCTTTCCATTCCTTTTGGGTTTGGAACAGGCCGACCTCCAATGTCCCTTTTCACCGCAGTTGAAGCACTTCCCCTTAGCCGGATTCTTTGCTCCACCATCCCTCTTCACCTTTCCTTTGTCTTTGGAAACACTCGAGTTATCTTGGCTTTCACTTTTGGGCTTCCTCTTCCTCTTGCCTCCCTTTAGCCTAGAAGAAAGGGATGGCCCAACCGCCACTAAGGCTTGACTGCTCTCTCCTAAAATTCCTTCAGCCGAGACAAGAGCTTGCAACAGATCAGGCAAAGTGAACTTTTGATTATTCATTTGATAATTCAGCCTGAACTGTTCAAAGCTCTTGGGCAGGGAATGGAGTATGAAATCGATATGGGTCTCGATGTCATATTTAGCTCCAAGCACCTCGAGTTTGTTGAGGTGAGCCATCATCTGGAGAACATGTTCCCTTACGGGTGTTCCCTCCACCATTTTCATAACGAGCATGTCCCTCATGGTGATCTGCCGAGCCACACGGTTCTGATGTTGAAACATCGCTTTAAGATTGACCATGATTTCCGCAGCGGTCTCAACGTTTTGATGTTGGTGTTGAAACACATTTGACATTGAAGCCAAGATGGTACACTTTGCCATTTCGTTAGAACGCTCCCAGTTATCATATTCTTTCTTAACCGCTTTGGTTGACTCGTCAGATGGCTTTTCTGGTTTGGGTGTAGTAAGAACCCAGTTATGGCTTTGTGCAGTGAGGACAATAGTGAGTGTTCGATACCAATCAACAAAGTTTTCTCCAGTGAGGAGGTTATCTTTCAGTATATTGAATAGTGGATTAAAAGGTTGCGACATGATGAATTGAAATAAACATATATTTTGTATCAATATCCATATCAACACAAAATTAAATCACATAATTCGATCACATGATTCATATTAAAATCACAAAAAAATATGAACATGCATCAGCCAACATCTCAAAACAGATTTAAATGAGCCTCGTGGGAGGGTCATCATTTAAATCATATTCAAGCAGGTTACAAACAAGAACAGTTACAAACCTTTAATTTAAAAAAATTAATAGTCGGCTCCCACTTGACCAATATAAAATCGACAGGACTTTGAGAAGTATATAAATATCAATTTTATACCTAAGTAATAACCATGATTAAATATGTAATTATTATTTCGCTTTTGATCGAGCCTCGTTGGAGGGTCATCGTCGCCACTAATAATAATTCACAATCATCCTTTTTGGAATTTATTCATGTGAAAGCTATCTTTTGACCGTCCCGTAGGGGAATTTCTCCAAAAGATTTCACAAATAAATAAATCATGGAGGTCAAAATTAATTTG
Organism: Stenogyne calaminthoides; assembly: GCA_037126765.1. Lineage (NCBI taxonomy): Eukaryota > Viridiplantae > Streptophyta > Magnoliopsida > Lamiales > Lamiaceae > Stenogyne > Stenogyne calaminthoides. Next base: position 153,788 of record JBBCBC010000036.1, on the reverse strand, counting down.
TGTCAAGACAAATTAATTATCATAACATACTTAGTAATTTTTGAATTTGAGATTTTTCGTTGGGCAATTCTCATGCAAACACATTTAAACAAATTAAATAAAGCACATGAAAATACAACAGTAATAAATCAAGCAAAGCAGAAAATAAACACATTGGACACAAATTATCCAACTGTCATGTTTTGATTTTTCTTGACTTGATTTTGAAGAAACGTCGTCTTGAATTTCTCCCACTCATTCGTCTCGAAAAGAACTCCGTCTTGAAATGCCACGCCAAACAAATTTCCTTGGTCGGGATGCCCGCCAAGATCCGCCGGGCCATATTGCCGAAGCGACCGCATGCACCTAAAGGCTAAGAGCTGTCAGGACTGAAGGACTTCAGCGGCGGCCTCGGTGACGCCCAGAGCGTCCGCCTCGGCCACCCTTGCCCATTCCCGCATGGGTATGGTGCACAAGACTTATCCAAGGCGCACGTGCCGCCCGGTCGCATCCATATGCGTGCCGGGCCGATCCCGCCTGGCGCCGTGTGCTAGGCTCGTCCGACTAGCAACGTCCGTTCCGCGCGCGTGCCTCCCTTGGCATGTTTCGCGCGGCGCACGTTGCCCAAGTACGGTTCCGGATCCGTCTTTAATTCTCTTAGTCTTCGTCTCCGATCAGGTTACAATTTATTTAACAAAAAAATAAATACCTTAAATCTAGACTAGTCTATTACATTGAACAAATCAAATAGTCTAATCTACTCGTGGATTTTCTCACGAGAAAAACAAATCCGAACAAGTCGAATTAAAAACCATTCATTCATACGCATGAAAATAAACACATTAAATACCATGACAATTGGATACCTGCAAAACATATCTAACAATTCTACTATCCAATTTCAATTTAATTTCCAACAATTTAAATAACAATTTAAAAAATCAGAGCTCGAAACCAAAGCTCTGATACCAGTTGTTGGGAAAATCGGGGTGCCCGGATCTATTCGGGGTGATTATTTAAATACATATTTAAATTAAACAGTTAATTACTAACATGAATTAATCCTAAATATATTCAACATAATAATAAACAACATGCGTACACATAATTCACGTAAATCCTAAACATGCGGAACTAGGAGTTACAGAATTACTAACCTCTTGAAGAATCAAACGGATGAATCAACCCAAGAGCATTCCCAAATATATCCCCAAAGTCCACGAACGCTATCCGGTGGGAAGATTTCAACGAACGATTTTAATGGGAGTGAAATTAAATATTTTGCTACCACCTTTGTGGATTTCTAATATTTCCAACACATGGAATTGCACTTGGGAATGAAGAGCTCATCCCCTATAAATAGGAAGGAGAGGGGCGAAAATTAGGGCTAGGAAAATAAGGAAGAAAATATTTTCTTGATCTCCAAGAAATCTTGAATATATCTCCTATATTCTTTTCTCCTTAATTAAATTTTTCATAAAATTCTCTTTCCCCTCTTCTACCCAATATTTTCGAAATCTACACTATAGAAGGAGTCAAAATTTGACTTCTTGAATTTATGGGATAATTATGTATTCCTACAATAATTATCTCTTTCCATAAAATATCAACAAGAAAATCAAGACAATCTTTTCTTCCTTTAATAGAAAAGATTTTCGAAAATTACACTTGGAAATATAGCAAGAATATTTTCTTCTCTCTCTCATTAATTGGACTTTATTTTGGGCTATTTGGGGGGCCTTTATGTTAAGATTGGACCTCCAATGGACTATGAAGTTATAATATTTTGGGTCAAATATTATTCAAGTCCATTAATATTAATTTACTCCACTATAAAATTAATATTGAACTATCCATCTTAACCCATATTACGATTTCACATATAACATGACTCCCGGTCATTATTTCCCGCGTTTAAGATTATCTTAGTCCATTAATTAATTAAGCCACTGAACAAGCTTTATATTAATTAATATCTTTGTCCTTGGAGTAAAGACAACTCAACATTATTATCCATGCCGGAAATAAATTTCCACTTGCAAGATTTGGCATGATAAAGGATATGAGCCCACCAAGGGGACAAATCAAGCAAGACGTACTTGCACGCGATTCTCCATTTTAAATGTCAGCAATCGTCATGTAATTAATAATATTGCCCAAGATATAAGGTATCAAACTGCATTGACTCTCTTCCCATCATAAGTTAAAACAATAGTTATTAATTTCACACGATCCTATTTAAGGGACGGAGATTAAGAAACAACGCACCACTGAGGTCTAATTCTTGTATATTCAGTACCGAAGAATTTGTCCTCTTGTAGGTCCTCATTCAGCGCACCTAAATGCGCTAGTGTGATCCCTTGGTCAAGACAGGCCAATCTGGGTCTCACACTTCAACCGTTCATGATGGTTCGTTCATTTTCATCTGGGTTGTGAATTTGTACTTAATTACGAGGGCTGTTAATTTGATCTTCAGTGATCGGGTATCACCAAATTAACTACAATGTAATACGTACTGTCTTATTGAACGGGTTTGCAATAAACATATATAACATTCATTCATATTTAATGCATTAGTGATTAAATAATTTATTTCAGTAAATAAATAAGAAACTTCAGTTTGGTTATACAAAGTAAAAGCATACTTTTCAGTATAACCCCAACACATTCTTAGTACAAACAAAGAGAATGTTATACGTTCGTGAACACTAAGGAAAATATCAGATCAGTGTGATTGACTAAAAGAGCCGTTTTGTTTATCTCTTTTCAAAAGAAGATTTCAACCAATGAGGAGGCGACAACAGAGTACTTTACTGACACTGAGAGCGACATGTCTCTGAAGAATGTCTGCGATGATATTTGTCTTGTTCAGAGAAATTGGTGATTGACTGCTTGTCTGGATATTTCCTAAAACATGCAAGGGTGCGTTCAAACCCTAATATAGCCGTTCATCAATTACTCAAAGGAGAAACCCTAGATGCTATGTCTCCAACGGATAGTTTTCAAAGGTAGACTTCTAGAGAGTTGCTTATAAATACCAGAGGCCTTGGACATTTCAAGGCTACGGGAAATCAAAGAAACTCCAGAGCTCATTCGTATTCAAACAATCTTGTGAAGCACTCGAAACCATAAGAATTTTCCAAGTGTTTCATCTTTGAAGAGAGCTCATTTACTAAGCCTAGATCTAAGATATATCCAAAGCTTAGTTAGAGATATTCTAGCCTTTTACTTGTGTTTGATTGTAAAAAGGATATCTCACCCTAGTTGGAAACCAACCAAAACCCAAACCCTTTAATTAGGTAGTTTGTGTGTGTAGTTGTTGGAGAAGTGAGAGTTGTAAAGAGTAAGTAAGCTGTCGTGTTCAATCTGAAAACTCTAGAGAAGAAGTTAGTAAGCTGATTGTTCAGTCTGAATGCGTGTGTGTGTGTTGAGTTAGTAAGTTGCAGTAGTTCAGCCTGAAAACTCGTGGTAGAAAGTTAGAAAGCTGCTGAGTTCAGTCTGGAAGCTTAAGGTAATAGAAGTAGTGAGTTAAGCAAATTCTCCGAGGATCAAAGAGAGTGGACGTAGGAGCTTGAGCCTCTGAACCACTATAATTGCTTTGTTGTTTGCTTTCTATTTTGCATTATTACCTGTTGCATATTTTCACTGAAAGCATCCTGAAGTTTTTCTGAAAATCAGTTGGAAACAATCCACTGAAGTTGCATTAACTTGATCATAGCCTTAACCACTGTTTCATTAAAGAAAAGATTTTCAGCAAAGTAAAACGAGTATAAACTTAGGGCCTACACATTCCGCACTCTAGATAAGCTAGTATAGATAGTTGTCAAATTGATCAACTCTCCTGAGTAGTCAGTAAGATTATTATCTACTCCAAGCATTATTTGGACACTGTTGTAGAAACTCAGAATCAGTTGAGCTAATCTGAAGTCTCTGAAAGCCGCTCAATGTTATTATCTCAGTAGACTTTGACTCAGGGCATTTTGTGATTCTCAGGATTGAAACTCAGGACAACCTGACTCTCTGATTATAGTATTTTCTGAGAAAGTTAAAAATCACTATACACTTGTATTCCCCCCCCCCCCATACGCGTGTGGAACTCGTTTACCCGGGACCAACACAAATCTTGCAAGTGGAATTAATTTCCGGTATGGATAATAATGTTGACCCATTCTTAAATCAAGGATAAAAAGATATTAATTAATATAAAGCTTTTCAGTGGCTTGAATTAATTAATGGACTAATATAATCTTAAACACGAGAAATAATAATCGGGAGCCATATTACAATAATTTGAGTTAAGATGAATAGTGCAATATTAATTATGTAGTGGGATTAATTAATATTTATGGGCTTGAATAATATTGTGGCTCAATATTGAAAATTCAAAATCCATTGGAAGGTCCAATCTTAATTCTCCTAAAGGCCCCTTTAGTAGACCAAAGATAAAGTCCAATAACTGAAAAAAGTGCTTAAAATAAAAGAAATATTGTTGCCTTATTTTTTCCAAAAATTTCAAAAATTATGGGTAGGAAGAGAGAAGATTTTCTTGATTTTCTTGGAAAGATATTTATGGAATAAGTATTCTTGAGATACAAGTTTATCCCATAAATTCAAGATAAGTCAAAGATTCTTTTTCTTCCTTAAATTTCCAAGATTTTCGAAAATATGGAGTGTGGGGAAAGAAAAGATATTTTGTGATTATTATGGAAATATAATATATGAGATATATTCAAGATTGTATCTTGGGAAGATACAAAGAAATTTCTTAACCCTAATAATGCACATAATTTTCGCCCCCATAGTCTTTATAAATAGGGGATGAATTTTTCATCCCCAACACAATTCCATGTGTTGAAAAAATTAGAAATCCACAAAGGTGGTGGCAAATATTTTTCTTTTTCCCTTTTTGTTAATTGTTCGCGAGCTTCCTACCATTGAATTTTTGAACAAAGGACGTGGGAATACTAAAGAAGGACTTTGGGTGTGTTCGTTGAACCGTTGCTCATCCGTCTCTGTTTGTCTCCATTTGATTCGCCAAAAGGTACGCCTTACATAACTCCTAGGAATCCGCATGTGTAGAATTTACGTGGCTTTATTATATGCATGATATGTTATTGCTATTTAATTGTTATTTGAATTAATATATGATTAATTCATGCTAGTGATATTTAAATAAATTAAATTTCTATTTAAATTGCACCTCGAATAGATCCGGGCACCCTATTTCCCAACAACTGGTATCAGAGCCTCGGTTTTGGGCTCTATGATTTAGATTGTAATTTAAATTGTTGTTTATTTCATGCGTATGATTGTTTGATTTTTAATTCGACTCGTTCGGATTCGTTTTTGCTAGTGAGAAAATCTACGAGTAGATTAGTTTTATTTGATTTGCTCAATGTAATAGACAAGTCTAGATCATAGGTTTATTTATTTTTCCGTTAAATAAATTGTAATCGGATCGAAGACGAAGACGATGATTGAAGACGGTATTCAAAAACTGGGCATAGGCAGCGTGCATCGCGCGAAATGTGCTAAGGGAGGAACGCGCACGATGCAGACGCTGACGCGCACGGGCGCGTACATGGTAAGGAGCTGGACGCGCACAGGGATCGGGCGACAGACGGCGGCTGGGCGGCGACGGATGCCGGGCAAGCTTCGGATCTTGTTATTTGGCGAGGAACGATCGCATTTCTACGGTATGCGGGCGCCAGCCGATGTCGCCGAGAATTACCGAGTGCGGGGGCATCGATGTTGGCGCTGGCCAAGACAGTGCCGACATCGATCTTGGCGGGCCGGATCTGGCGTGCATCTCGGCCCGTGAGCTGATCGATGCACGAGACTTGAAGAATATTTTTTCGAGGCGATCGAGTGGGAGAAATTGAAGACGAATGATTTCTCAAATTCAAGACAAAAATTTAAACCGTGACAATTGAATATATGTGCCCCATGTATTTATTTTTTTGTTGTTGATGTTATGTTATTTTCTCATGCTTGTATTTAATTTGTTTAAATATGTTTGCATGAGGATTTGTGATGCATGAAAAATCTCGTTTTTTAAAATTACTAAGTATGCTTAAATAATTAATTGACAATTTATTCAGGATAATAAAATTGGATTAATTTTTACCTCCATGATTTATTTATTTGTGAATTCTTTTGGAGAAATCCCCTACCGGAAGGCCAAAATAAATCTTTCACATGAATAAATTCTCAAAAGGATGATTGCGAATTATTATTAGGGGCGACGATGACCCTCCCAAGAGGCTAGTTCAAAACGAAATAATAATTTTGTATTTAATCATGGTTATTACTTTGGTATAAAATTGATATGCATATACTTCGCCGAAGTCCCTGTCAATTTTATATTGGTCAAGTGGGAGCCAACTATTAATTTTTTTTTTTTTGAAATTAAAGGTTTGTAACTATTCTTGTTTGTAACCTGCTTAAATGTGTTTTAAATGATGACCCACCCACGTGACTCATTTAAACTGTTTTAAGATGTTGGCTGATGCATGTTCATATTTTTTTGAGATTTTAATATGATTCATGTTATCGAATTATGTGATAAATTTTGTGTTATTAATTCAACATATATGTTTATTTTCAGTATCATCATGTCACAACCTTTTAATCCACTGTTCAATATACTTAAAGAAAATTTGCTTACTGGAGAGAATTTTGTTGATTGGTATCGTAAACTTACTATTGTCCTAATCACAACATCATAATTGGGTTCTTACTGCACCTAAACCTGAAAAGCCAACTGACGAGTCTAGCAAATCGGATAAGAAGGATTATGTTGACTGGGAGCGGTCCAACAAAATGGCAAAGTGTACCATCTTGGCTTCAATGTCAGATGTGTTGCAACACCAACACCAAAACGTTAAAACCGCTGTGGACATCATGAAAAATCTTAAAGCAATGTTTCAACATCAGAACTTAGTGGCTTGTCAGATCACCATGAGGGACAAACTCTAGATGAAAATGGTGGAGGGAGTGCCCGTAAGGGGGCACGTTCTCCAGATGATGGCTCACCCAAACAAGCTCGAGGTACTTGGCGATGAATATGATATTGAGACCCAAATTGACTTCATACTCCATTCTCTACCGAAAAGTTTTGAGCAATTCAGGCTGAACTACCAAATGAACAATCAAAAGTTCACATTGCCTGATCTGCTGCAAGCTTGGGGCAGCAAAGTCAAACCTTGGTGGCAAATAGTCCTTCTTCTTCTTCTAGGCCAAAAGGTGGTAAGAGCAAGAAAAGGACAAAAGGACAAAGCCAAGTTAACTCGAGTGTTGCCAATTTAAGACACATGAGAATCTGGGGGTGTCCAGCATTCGTGTTGGACAAGGAAGCCGACAAGTTAGATGCACGTTCGAAATTAATGTTGTTTATAGAATACCCCAAGGGAACAAAAGGATGCATGTTCTATGGTCCCGAAGATCAAAATATCGTAATCAGTACGCACTTTAGATTTTTGAAAGACTATATGAACGATAGAAAGCCTAGAAGTGAGATTACCTTAGACGAGTTAAGAGAGGCAACTCCAACGCCAACAGTACAAGTCAATACCCTAAGTGAAACACTTACACAACCGGAACCGCGTCGCAATGGGAGGGTTGTCAAACAACCCGAGCGATTCATGGGGATATGAGAGTCCTCAGACTTGATCCTCGGTGACGTTGAATCAGACCCCTGGACTTACGACGAGGCGATCCAAGACAAGGATTCAAATTCTTGGCAAACTGCAATGGAAGCTGAAATGGGTTCAATGGATCATAATAAAATGTGGAAGCTAGTCGAACCACTTGACGGTGTAAAACCCATTGAGTGCAAGTGGGTATACAAGAGAAAGAGAGGATCAGATGGTAAGGTAGAAACCTTCAAAGCAAGACTCGTGGCGAAAGGGTACACTCAGAAAGAATGGATCGATTATTAGGAAACCTTTTTGCCCGTAGCCATGCTCAAGTCCATCCATATTCTCTTGTCGATTGCTGCGCATCTAGACTTTGAGATCTGGCAAATGGATGTCAAGACGGTTTTCCTTAACGGAAATCTTGATGAGAAAATCTATATGCAACAACCCGAAGGCTTCATTGAAAAAGGCCAAGAGCATCTGGTTTGCAAGCTAAGGAAGTCCATTTATGGACTGAAGCAAGCATCCCGTGCTTGGAATCAATGTCTTGATTAGGTCATAAAATCCTACGGTTCTGATCAAAATAATTTCGAGAGTTGTGTTTATAAAAAGCGCGTCGAAACTGCCTTGGTGTTTCTGGTACTATACGTAGATGACATTGTGTTCATCGGGAACGATGTAAAGGTGTTATCAGACGTAAGGGCGTAGCTGTCAAAACAGTTTGAAATGAAGGACTTAGGAGAAGATGGTCATATCCTAGGGAATAAGATCACTCGAGATCGCAGGAAAATGATGATCGGCCTCTGACAAGCTTCATACATAGATACTGTCTTGAAGCGACTCAGCATGCAAGATTCCAAGAAAGGCTTCGTACCTTTCAGACACGGAATCCATCTATCCAAAGAAATGTGTCCCAAGACACAAAAAGAGATAAATGACATTAAGGGCATTCCTTATGCTTCAGCTGTAGGAAGCCTCATGTATGCAATGTTGTGCACGAGACCGGATATTTTCTTTAACGTAGGCATGGTGGCAAGATATCAAAGTAACCCTGGAAAATAGCATTGAACTGCAGTAAAAAACATTCTGAAGCATCTGAAAAGGACGCAGGACAAAATGTTGGTTTATCAGTCAGACAGTCTAATCCCCATCGGTTACACGGACTCAGATTTTTAATCGGACTTAGATTCCAGAAAGTCTACCTTGGGTAGTGTGTTTTGCATGGAAGGAGATGGAGAAGCGTAAAGCAGAAATGCATCACCGATTCTACCATGGAAGCCGAATATGTAGCTGCTTGTGAAGCAGCGAAAGAAGCGGTACAACTCAAAAACTTCTTAGTGGACTTGTATGTTGTTCCGGTTTTGCCCAGCACCATCACGGTTTACTGTGATAATGCCGGAGCAGTTGCAAATTCAAGGGAACCGAGAGCCCACAAAGCCAGCAAACACATAGAAAGAAAATGCCACCTTATACGAGAAATTGTTAGGAGAGGAGACATAGAAGTGACAAAGATTGCATCGGAAGACAACCTAGCAGAATCATTCACAAAGGGTCTCCCTCATAATACATTCGAGAGACATGTGGAAGGAATGGGTGTCAAGAGCATTTTCAATCTGCTTTGAGTATAAGTGGGAGAAATGTTATTAGGTTCTTGTTGGTGACATTAAATGTCACATAGGACACGAGACGTGATGTAGTATACTTAAAAGCGGACTTTGAGTATAAGTGGGAGATAGTCGGGGTTATACTGTAAAGTGTGTTTTTTACTTTATATATAACCAGACTGTGTTTCTTATTTATTTATTGAAATAAATTATTTATCACTGTTGCATTAAATATGATTTAATGTTATATATATATTTGTTGCATACCTGTTCATTAAATAGTACGCGTTACATTGTAGTTAATGTGGTGATACCAGATCACAGAAGATCACATTAGCAAACCCTTGTAACTAAGTGCAAATTTCACAACCTAGATGGAAATGAACAATCCATCGTGAAAGGTTGAAGTGTAAGGCTCAGATTGGCTTGTCTTGACCAAGAGATTACACTAGTGCATTATGATGCTCTAAATAGGACCTACAGGAGGATAAATTCTTCAGTACTGAACATGGAAGAATTAGACCTCAGTGGTTCGTTATTTCTTAATTTCCGTCCCTTAAATATGATTGTGTGAAATTAATAACTATTGTTTTGACTTATGTTGGGTAGAGAGTCATTGTGGCTCGATACTTTATATCTTGAACAATATTATTAGTTACACGACGATTGCTAAGATTTAATACGGAGAATCGTGTGCAAGTACGTCTTGCATGATTTGTCCCCTTGGGAGGCTCAGAAGATTTATCATACCAAATCTTGAAAGTGGAATTAATTTTCGGTATGGATAATAATGTTGACACATTCTTAAACCAAGGATAAAAAGATATTAATTAATATAAAGCTTTTCAGTGGCTTGAATTAATTAATGAACTAATATAATCTTAAACACGGGAAATAATAACCGAAAGCCATATTACAATAATATGGGTTAAGATGGATAACACAATATTAATTATGTAATGAGATTAATTAATATTTATAAGCTTGAATAATATTGTGGCTCAATATTGCTCACCTTCGTCATATTGAACTTTTTCTCTTCCAAGGACTCTCTCCAGGTTATTTATTATCCTTAATTGTGGATAACCCAGTTTCGGTTAGAGCTTGATGATCATCATTATTATCGGGATTGTTGTCATCAGCTGTCTTCTGAGCTGAGCCCACAACAAGTTCTAACTAATTCTAAGCTACCAATTGATTGAAAAAGTCATTTGCCAACAAATAAAGAAATGAATATACCTCAGTAATTTTCGCATCTCCATCTCACACTCCACCAATTCAACTAACCCTTAGTTTTCAATCATTAGGGAAAACTCTTCATCTTGTTCTTCCCAGAATATATACACTTCAGCCCTAACCCTTGGGTATCTTTCCAACGTTGGATATAATGGGCTTTTAACCTCTTCAGTTGTACTTCTCACGTTCTTCTCAACTTTAGGGATAGTTGAGACTAGGTTGGTCGGAAATAGTTGGTGGGCTCTTGGGTTTGCAGAAAGTAAGATAGGAAGGTGTGAATTATATGTTGGGTGATAGAAGTAACCTGTTCTTCCTCAACATTATCTTCGAGAAGTAGAACTTGATGGTCGACTGCCACTTCATGTTGAGAAATAGCTGGATCAACAACCAACTCAGATGAGTGGAAAGATCCACTTGTTCTTGTCATCCGTAGTTGATCTAGCAATTTTGATGGAGGAGAAGTGATGGACTTTTGTGATGGGGTCCGGATGCATGAACGTCGATGAAGGAAAAGTGATGGACTTTTGTGAAGCATCATCTTGGGAGAAAGTGGTTCGAATTTTTTTTGTTTATGCTCTTGGTAAGGTGACAATGGACTACTCAATTTTGGTGATTATATCCGAGCATCAAAGAGTATTCTCTCGTAATTCTTCGTATTTTTCTGTTAATTTTAACAAAAAAAGTGTTAATTCTATAGAACATGAGTTTGCTCGGGCTTCTCATTCTTATGAGAGCCCTCATTGTTGTGTTGACCCACTTGAGTGCACCTCTTGTGTACCAACTAAACACACTCTATAATTTTTTATATATCATGTATATCTATATATTTATTTGAAAAAATAGCGGGTCATATTAATTCATTAATACCCACTAATCATTAATTTTTCTTATTAATGAATCTAATAATTGCAATCTACTCTTTTATTAATTTTTAATCCTAAAATGCTTATAAATACTTATATAATTTTAAATAAAAATGCATAAATTATAATTTTATAAATATATAATAAACTACGTATTTCTATAATATGATAGATTATTATAAATAAATTTGACGTATTTAAAAGATAAAACATTAAATATATATTATAATTTTATAGATATATATATTATTTTAATATATTTATTACATAATTATATTATTTAATTTTATACGAGAAGCAAATTAATTTCTATTTATGTAACACATAGTCTTGTAAAGTCAACTTTTATAAACATTTTGAGTAATAAAAAATTCATAAAATATTACTCCACCCACAAAGTGTACAATATTTAGATCCGTGCATCTGTATTTATTTTGTGTTTTGTTCTATTGAATCACGTTTCAGGAGTGTTCAAATGAGTAATACAAATGATAAAAATTTATATAAGACTGTCTCATACATGAGACGGGATACAACTAAGTATAAATTAACACTCATTCTTTCAAAATATTAAAATGTCAATGTCCAAATTATGATTCACCTTATCGTGAGATTGTCTCAATCGAGTGTGCCTTAACATGGATAGCCATATACGCCAATGTATTCAGTAGTCACATAAACTCTACTCGTAAAAAATATATAGATAAATCATAAATGTAAAACTTAGGGGGGTAAATTCAAGATTTGGGGAAAATGGGGGAGTGATATTGCAAATAAAGAAGTGCGGATAAAGAGGGACGCTTTTAGGTTTCGAGGATTGCCTCCTCACATAAGAAAAAAAAAAAACCCTAACGCTATCTTCTTTCTTTTGCCAAAACGCGCAGACAGGGCGAAGTCGTGAAAGCGTTTCTCATGGAGATCTCTCTCACTGCTTCACTGATTTGAATAGCCGTTGCAACTTCGCACTCACACTCCCTCCTTCCCTCCCTTTTCTCCTCGCTGCAAATTTCGGCCCTCTCAATCTTCTTAATTTATTGATTTGTTCCTCGCAATTAAAATCGTGGGTTTTGGGAGAAGTCCGTACCCATGAATCGATGAAGGTATGGTGTGCAGCAATGGCGGAGTAACTGACGCGTGGGTCGTCGTATATACACACTGTTGGTCCTGGATTTTTCTTTCTGGGTAAAAATTCTCTCTTCTTTGTCTTCTCTCTCTGTTCTGGAATTTGAGGTAGCATAAAGTGTGGTCTTTGATTTGGTTAGTACTTTGTGTAGTTGTTTCTCATCCAGTAGTGGCATTTTCTTAAGATTGCTGATGTGATTATGGAAGCCTTGATGAATTTGTTGAATTTTGAATGCTTCGTAGGACATGGCACTGATCACTTGCAGTAGTTTTAGTTCTTCGATTCCTGTTTCTTTTATCTCTTGTTTCGTGTTTAAATGCACGAATTAAGTCGAAGTTCTCAAATTGAAGTTCTTTTAGGCTCAGGTGTACTGGAAGCCCATTTTGCCCTGTTTGTTGAGTGTAAGTTGGTGCGCATGAAGGACATTTTTTATTCGGAGTATACTTGCTGAGGTATAATTCTGTGAAAGTCCCATCCTGATATGAGTCCCTATAATCTTCTCAGATTCAGTGGATGTGGATGGACGTAATATATAGTATTTGCAGAATAGAGGTGTATATATATGCTAGCTTCCTGATTAGAAAAGAATGTGAAATCAATTTTAGTAGATATGTTGAAAGAGCATCTTAGTTACATTTGAATGGATTAGTTGCTTTACTAAAAGGTATTAGTTGGTCAGTATTAGGTGTTTTCATTGGACAGCATTGAGCAGTACTAGTTGTGCACTAGTTACATGGTGCAACCACCCAAGTGTTAACTTTAGTTTGTCGGTGTCCTTTGAATCTGCTTATTTTACAATTGACACTTCCACTGACAATCTAAAATATTGCAGGGAAGTCAGTGACTATGGAATCTGGACTGGGTCACACATTGCATCCTGGCCCAATTGATGACTCCGTACTCACCTTACAAGACCATCACCGTTCAACAGAGATATGGAACGGTCAGAACTTCGAACCTCTAACTTGCAGGAGATGTGATGGCCACTTTTGGCGCTTGGGTAACCTGGACCCACGAGTGCAGCAAATGATGTTGAAAGCTGGTTTTTACGGGGTGTATAAAGCTGGTCGAATGAGGCTAGATCATGCTCTAATCACAGCATTAGTTGAGAGATGGCGCCCAGAAACACACACATTTCATTTGCCCGTCGGTGAGACAACTGTCACACTTCAGGACATATCTGTATTGTGGGGCCTACCTGTAGACGGGGAGCCTATTACAGGTGTTGATACCAATCGAACAATGGACGAATGGCAGGAGATTTGCAATGAACTGTTGGGGTTCAGACCACCACCGGAAGACTTTGATCGGGGCCGCCTCAAGATTCGATGCTTACAGGAGAGATTTAAGACATTGCCAGATGGTGCATCGGAGGACACGGTGAAATTCTATGCCAGAGCGTACATTTTGCAGTTGCTCGGGGGACAACTGTTGTCTGATATGTCTAATAATAAGGTGAAGTTGATGTACTTGCCCCTGCTTAGGGATTTCGAAGTGGCTGGCAAGCTTAGCTGGGGTGGTGCTGTTCTTGCTTGTTTATACCGTGCATTGTGCCGTGCAACCAAACCCGAGACATCAGATATATGTGGGCCACTAGTACTTTTGCAGGTATTAAAGAAAGGCTAAGAATTGCCTGCCTTATTTACGACTTTGGTGTTTTCGTATGTAATAGATAATCCTTAGACTAACTCTTGGGTGCACCGTGCACCCGGTGCAGAACTAATATTGTTCAATGAAATCAACTGATACTGTTCGTTGAATCAACTACTACTATTTAAAAATGCACTTGAGTTGCACGGTGCAACTGTGCATAGAAGTATTGGCCTAATCCCTCAACATTGAGACATATATGGTCTTTGTGATTATTAATCAGGTATGGGCGTGGGAGAGGCTGCCCTTCCTCCGTCCGGGGAGACTGGCACCGAGAGAGCAGCCACCTCCTGATGTAGTTATTGGGAATCACCTGTTGCCCGCTGCCCCCTATGGTTCCAGGTATTCTTGTGAATAAATTGAAAAAAATTGGTCCTGTATCTTTAGTCCTATTAAGAATGCAGGTTTTTTGCACGTGAGCTTCTAGAATTCCACGTAGCTACCAGACCAATGACTTGGCGTCACTTACGTGACATAATTAGAGCACAACATATTAATTTTAATTTAAAAAATCACAAATTAATTATATCCTAAAAAAAAAAAAAATGTTAATATAGGACTGAAGTTGCACCGTTTTAAAAGTTATGGGACTTAATTGAGAAAATTGATTCGTATAGGACTAACATACGCCCAATAAATATATGGGACCAATTTTGCAATTTAGTCTATTCGTGCTGGTATCAAAACCTCACTACTGCTGCCTTTCAAAAACACATCTGATAAAAATATTGACTATTACAGGTGGAATGTTGGTTTCAAGCTGGAAACTGTGGGAACACATGTTCTAGTGTTATACAGGGACCAGCTAGACAATATGAAGGACAACCAGGTTCTTAGTCTAGTATTAGTACATATTTTCTATATCTCTATATTCTGAGATAATTCTGTTGCAAATATTTGATACCTACTTCCTGTTTTAGTTTATATGGGAGCCATATCCTACTTCTGTCCTGGCCAGCCTCCCAGCATACTGCCTATCAGGAGAACGAATTTGGCAAACAGCTGCTCCTCTCATCTGCTTTGATGTTGTGGAGTTCCACCACCCTGACCGAGCTCTCCGTCAATTCGGTCAACAACAACCCATCCCTGCAATTTGTGACACTATTCCAGATATCCATTTGACCGATCGTCGTGGAAGACAGAATTACGATTGGGCCAATCATCACAGGCAATTCGTTGATATGTGGGCTGACCGATGTGCCCGAGTTATATCTGCACCCCTTGTTGACAGCCCAATGGACCAGAATGATCCATACATGGTATGGTACAGAAGAATTACTCGTTTGTTGATCGGTAATCCAGCCACTCTTCCAAATACTGGCTACCAGGGAGTTGGAGGTGCAATGGAGGCAATGGTAGAAAATTACAACTTTGTCCCCTCCTATCTACCTGTTTCATGCGTTTTTTTTAATAAATAAACTGTGTATGTATCCAGGCCCAGAGCTTACAAAAAATCTACTACCGAGCAACTGATGCTATCAACGAAGGGTATGAGGTCTCTGGGGAAGATGTCCTTAGAGAGATACAGGAAATATGCTCGTATTCCCTGAGGGCTGCCCATGAAGACCATCGTCTCGCTCTGCGTGCTGATGTGGGGAGCCCATCCCCTTCCACATCTCAGTTTGTTCTTCCTAAGGTACAGAGAGGTCGACCGAGAAAGAGGGGTGCCCTTACTTGTGGACGAGGAACTGATTCTCGAAAAAGAGGTTCATATGTGTCAGGAGTGCTTCCATCGTCTTCTGAAGTGTCCTACTCTTTTAAGCCATCAAATCTTTTTCTTTCAAATGTTGGTGAACTGCCAGATACCCCTTCGACATGGGATTCTGCGATGAGTGCACCCGAGTACCCAGAGGATACTTCAGATCCAAACACAATGCAATTGGATCCTGAAGCTACAGGTGCTTAATTTATTCTATTTTATGCAAATACTGAACGGTATTAGTTTTTTCACTGAACGGCATTAATTGTTGTCATTGAACAGTATTAGTTGTTTTGACTGAACAAAATTAGTTGTTTCTATTGAACAGTATTAGTTGTTTTCATTTACCAGCAAGTGTTACCTCTCAATCTTATTGCATTGATACCTGATTATCTGAAACATATAAAAAAGAATGATTTATGTTGGATTTTGCAGAAAATACAAATCCATTAGGACAGGCCCTTGAGAAGATTCGAGATATATGTGCATTTGCTTTAGGAATGAATAATCATAACCTATCAACACATGATTCAATACCAGATGGTCCTAAGATGAAGCATTGTAAGCCAAGAAGGAGAGGTGGAATGAGCGGATCAAATTCAGGTGTCAATTCATACTATCCAAGTACAACTTCTGGTGCATTTTCATCAACGCCATCTGCTTCATTGGTACCTAATGGTGATAATGTCGAGCCTTTGGTTACACCAGTCTCAAGAGAGACTCTGCTGCCAGAATTACAGGACAACTTGATGATAGAATTAGACACCATTACTGGAAGTAGAGAAGCGTCACCATCTCCTGCAACCCCATCTATGCTGGATCATCTACCAAGTGATCCACAGAACGATCAAGATTCCGCTCTGATGATGACAGCTGTCAAAACCAGTTATTCCCCCGAGGAAAATGCGCAAAACCTGACTGAAACTACAGTAGAGGCCGTTGAACCAACCTCTGTTCAAGAAGAGAATGGAGGAGCTACAGACCCTAGTGAGGTCCCTGCAGACTCTAATGTGGACCCTACAGGCCTTAATGAGGAGGTGATGGATGTTGATGGTCCTAAACATCCTATATCGGAGGCCCAAGATGCTGTTACGGTGACAGTATCAGAGACTCCCAAGGCTGGGTCCGAAGATGTAAAACCCTTTCCTCAGCAGGATGACAAGAATACCCCTGAGCCTTCACCAGTGCATCAAGAGGTGTGTGGGCATCCTGTGAAAGTTGATGAGGTGGATGCTGATGATATAGGAGGTGGGAGAGGGAAGAGAAAAGGGCAGGCAACGGAAGACGTAGAACAAGATTCGTCTGCTCTTAGTGTGGGTTCGCCTGATCCCTATAATGTTCAGGATTCTGGAAAATCCCCGTTTAAGTCTTCCTCACCAGCTTCGGAGGGAGTGTCCCAAGTTAATGAGAGTGATTCCCAACATACCGAGACCGATTCTGCTGTAGCGAAGGACAATGTCCAGAGGAAGTACAAGAGACAAAGGCGTTCTGTGCCAAAACCCAGGTGAATCTTCTGTTCCTTGTGAGAAATTTTAATGTGGGGATAGAATTGTTGTTCTTCCTTATGATAGACTTAATGTGGGGATAGTTTAATTCTTCAATATTAGAACTTAGTTTATTTCTCTTTTTCTTGTTCATGTGGATGTATGTTGCTGAACCACAAACACAGGATGAGCAAAAGTATAAGCATCAATCTGCATTTTGATTGTGTATTAATGAAGAGTTGAAATAAGACGATAATTTGGAACACGAACCCAACTCCTGCACTTTTCTGTATTTGCTAAAGCGTCTTGTGTCTATGATTTGTAATCATGCTATTTTGCAAGAAAATTGTTCCAAATTTTGGCCTTTTAAATAAAATTCTTACACATTTTGCGTGATACAGTCTCATTATTAGGAGAGAGTCTCTGAAAAAGTAAATCGATATATGGAGCCAAGTCCAGTAATTTATTTTTTTTTGACAGGTAGCCAAGTCCAGTAATTGCACCATAATATTACTTCGTTATATTTGTTAGCCAAATAATTAAAAGCGATTGTTATTCAGTTTGTAAAATGGTCATTTAATTCTTGATGCCACTGTAAGACGTGTGCCTTCGGAGTAATAGCATCCCCCAATCATAAACTCAAATTAGTTATTTGCGTGGAAGTGTGTGCGACACCCTCAATTTGTGTAACTAATTGAGAGATGTGCAACAAATTTGTGTCAAGAGAGGCGGCCAGGGCGGTGGGGCTCGTTATACTTTTTCCGGGGCAAAAATTTGTGTGAAACGGTTCACAAATTAACACTCATTTTTTTGCTCGTTATACTTTTTTCGGGGCAAAAAATTGTTTGAAACGGTTCACAAATGACACTCATTTTTTTAAAGTATTAAAGCGTTAAAAGACAGATTAGGGTGAGGTTAAGTTTGATGGCTAGATTGGTGAGCACTATGAAGAGTGTTTTTACTTTTTATTACTAGCAATACGGGTAAAAAATGATTTTTTAAATTGAAATGGATAAACAAATTATGAATTTGTAATAGGTAAGACATGCTCACTTACAAAATTTATTCATAATATTAATCTTATAAACTAATATTATTACATCTATAACCTATGATATCAATTTATTACACTTATAAACGTTATAATATTAATGTGCTCAAAAAAAATGTTATAATACTAATTTATAAATATAATGATACAAATTTCATATTGTGAACAAGTTTCACTATATACTTGCTCTAGCTAAAATAAAATTTCCTATTAAATATAGTTATTTAACAATCTTCACTTCGATTGCACAAAAAGAATACCAGACTTTTTGGATAATAGCAAATGAAGATACAACATTATACACGCGTTGCATAAGTTGTGATTTACAGCAATTAGGCCTTCACATTTTATTTATTTATTATAGTCTTGTTGAAATCTCAAAAAATAAGTACAGACACACCATAACCGAGACAAACCATAACCGAGGAAGAAATACAGTACTAAAACCGCAACAAAAGCACAAGAAGTCAATTTTTGCTGTCAAATGAACATCCTTTAAATAGGTTAACCCAAAATATAAGACCTTCCAACGTGTCAAGGAAGATACTTCATGGAGAAAATTGGGGGTGGGGGATCCAACAAGTATAATTCAACTCTCCGGTACGATGCCAAAATGGCCTGTAACGAAATACACGATCTATTTAATGAAATTCCACAAACCAGACATGGTAATCTTAAAACTAGTCTTAGAAAACCTCAGTCATAATTCCGCGAAGGGCACCAAACAGCACTTGGGTGAATACGTTGATAGCTTCTGAAGCTCAATCAAAAAGTTGGGAGTTCAGCCAATCCCTACAAGAATATTGCAAACACGGTCACTATCAGTTTCAAAACAATGAACAGCTATTTAGATACCGATGATGTAAATAAAGAGAAGCCTGACTTGCTGATGTCGTCAAGGTGGTCATCGAAATCGATGATGCCCTTCCATTTCTCCGATGAAATGTAGTCCAACAGCACTACATTAGCCGAAGGCTCCTTGAGAGCGAGCTGATTGCTTCCCTCTGCTCCAACCGCCTTCCAACTACTAGACACATCTTTGGTAAAAATCTGAGCAATAAAAAGGGGCAAAACTTCATATGAATCTCTGACTAACTCAGATATGTTTGTTTCTGGATTAGCAAAAACAAGATTTTACTTTTGAAGTCCTAATGCGTGTCTGTTTGTAGGATTATGCATATGTTTGTTTTTTAGATTTCAAAATCCACAAAAATTCTAACCTATAATACCTAGACTCTATTGCATTCTCGCTCATACTTTTTCTTTTCCCAATAACACACACCTTTAATTTTCACAATATAATAATCTCACTATCCCTTGCTACCCTACTACATTTTATCAACCAAACATATACAAAAGTCAAATTCATCTTTTTAATATTCCAGGATTTTCCCAATCCCTTACAGCCTGAACAAACATACTCTTATATTCTTACTCATCATCATAGAGATGATTGCCTTACAAAATTGAGTTAGGCACAGAACAATGATGCAACGCAAAAAAAATGAACAATGGAGCAAGGCAGTTTTAAACTGCAGAATAATTCGAGCAGGGATGTGGTGAATAAATGTATGCAGATTCATATGTTTATCATATAAGTCACAAGTTGTGCTATACTCAATGTAATTTACCCATCATAGGATTGCTTTTGTCATTTCTAAATCATCTATTAACTATAAAAATATTACTTTCCAGAGTTCAGCTTTGTGAATTGAGAACTCTTCCAGCACAGCCAGAATAACTGAAAATATGGTTTGTGAGCAAAGTTTATAAACTTTTTTCAGACAAAGAATCAACTATACAGAGCTTAAATCATTTGTTACTTATGAATTTCTACATTTTTTACTTAATCGCAAAACCTTGCCAGCCAAAGTATCTCTAAACAATCATCAGGAATAGCTTAAATCATAAATGTGGAACATGTATATCAGCACACATAAATAAGAACTCCAAAATTTTAACCCAGGTAGCTCGGTTAAGAATCATTCCATAAAATTACCTTCATCACGGGGCTTCGATCCTTCCCCTTACGTAGAGACTCAAGCTTCTTATTGTCCATCTACAAAATTCACAAATTTTAAAAATCAACAAGTCATCTGCTAACTAAACCCCAATGACTTCACAAACAACATTAACCAATGAACCTACCAAAAGCAAGGCCGCTTGAGGAAAATACCGAGTTATGTGATCCCCAATATTCTTAGCCACACCCCCAAGCTCGAAATCATCATACCTCTCATTAGCATGAAAATAGCCCACTATGCTCAAGCCTTTATCTCCATAATACTCCTCTATCTACCAATTCACAACCGGAAAGTTCAAATTCCAAATCCAAAAAGATAATTTAGTTAAAAAACACAAGCAGTGAATAGTGTTGATTATTGACAAACCATAATAAGAGCAATTTCGACGGGCGGAAGGAGGCCGATCTGGGAGTGAAAGAGGGGGACGGAATCGACGATCTCCACCGCGCTTCCGGCGCCGGCGGAGCGGCCGAGGAGTACGGCGTTGACGGCGGAGGTTCGGTGCTTTAGGGCGTGCAGGACCAGCTTTATATAGGCGTTCTGGTGGATCTCGTACCGCAATTCACCACCCATGACTACCTGACCTTGAATTTATCCCCTTCTTTCTGATTCGAAGAAAGTATGGATGATGAATCCCAAATCAGAGTTAGGGCTTTATGGAAGTGAAGTGATGGTTCCCTCTTTTGTTTTTTCTGTTCATATAATCCCACGAGCCCGTCAATATTTTATTTGAAAAGTGGTCTTAATACCCAATTTTAATACCACATAATTTGAAAAATGATAGCATTAATATTATAAAATATTTTACTTGGTTGTGTGATATATTTAATTTTTTCACATATTTGTTAAGATGTATTATAATATGATTTTTTTTTCTTTTTCTAATAGCTATAACATGAGAATTCTAATTCAACCACAATGAAAAAATAGAGTATCGGTGTTTGGATCAGAAGAAAAAGAGTTCAATAATAACAAACATTTGAAATGGTAGAAAATTATTGTTTATTTTTTTTTTCAAAAAAATAAACGGACTCTCATTGTATTTCATGAAAAGGTGCCACTATTTTGCAGTCTTGGGGCAATAAAATACAAAATTTGAAAATATAATTTTTTAATATTTTAGCACGATTCAATAAGAATATGTCTATGTATTTATATTTAATTATATACTACCGGTAAAATATATAGAAATTTAAAAAAATTAAGTTATCAAATGTATTTAATCAATGATGTATAAATCAGTATGGGCGGTGTCTAGGTGGCCGTCGGCTGGTCCGATTTTATGAAAAATAATAGTTATAAGCGTTTTTGGCATTAGGCGTCGCTTAGGCTGCCAAATTGGGGACAAGGCAGACTACTTAATTTCATTTTTTTGCCGAGGAAAAAATATCGTTTAAATTAATTAAAAAAATTGAAATACGAGTAACATAACAAAACTCGCCCAAATTCAAATTGAGAGAAGGGTATGCTCGTCGGTGTTCGCTCACTCCATGTCCGCTAGATGCTCGACATTAAGGTATTATTTAAAAATGAGAGTTCTTTTTTCTTTTCTTTTTTTTGATAAGGAAAATTTCATTAAAAATGAAAGAATAGGTACAAGGGATACCTAGTATAGTATAATTTACATGGTCTTGCTATCTTGAAAACAGAGAGCAAAAAATCAATTTTCTATCAGGTCTAGCACTAGCCTCGGAGATTTTCCATCCAATCTTTGTAAGTAAGATTACAACAAGAAGGAATTCTAGTTAACATCCAACTCCAAAGTCCACCTTTGATTTCCTCAACAATATTCTCCATTTCAAAAGCTTTACCTTCAAACACTAGCTTGTTCCAATTTTTCCAGATTATCTAAATAACACATATCCAGATACCAAGTGCAACCATCCTATCCTTTTTATCGTCTAGAATGCCCAAATGCGAATTAAAATGCACATTAAAATGAGAGGATGTGTTCATGGAATACATAAGACAAAAGTTGATAGTTTTCATTAGATTGAAATTTCAATATATCCGTTACTTAATTTTGAAGTGTACATAAGACACTAATAAAAAGTAGATAAAACGCATTTCAATGCAAAAAAATAAAATAAAAAGTAGATAAAACGCATTTCAAATGCATTTCAAACGCATTTCAAATTGGGTTTTTTTGGCCCGGACCGAAACGGGCTAACCCGTCAGTTAACCGGGCCAGCCCATTTAGCCCGCTTGTATTAATATATAATTATAATAATAATAATAATAATAATAATATATGTTGGGAGATTAATTTAATAAAATTTTTGATTAGATTCCAAAACCCCTGAGTATGATACGTATCAGAACATTTTGGTAGATCAGGATCAGGTTTTCTATAGATGATAGGATCAGGACTATCTATACCATGTATAGTCAGCAAATATAGATCAGGATAGATAGGGATACTTCAGAAGACCCTGAAATCAGAAGACCCTGAAGACAGAAGATCCTGAAGACTGAAGATCCTGAAGACAGAAGATCCTGAAGACTATTTTGTACTGACCCAGAAGACCCTGAACAGCTATTTCTGAGTGAATAGTGTTTTTTAGTACAAACAAAGAGAATGTTATACATTCGTGAACAATAAGGAGCATATCAGTTCAGTGTGGTTGACTTAAAAAGAGCCGATTTGTTTGTCTCTGTTCAAAGGAAGGCTTCAACCAATGAGGAGGCAACAACAACGTACCTTACTGACACTGAAAGCGACATATCTCTGAGGAAATGTCAGGACTGATATCTTCCTGTTCGCAGAAAGTAGTGATTGGCTGCTTTGGTTACTTGTTACCCAAATCATGCAAGGGTGCGTTCAAACCCTAATATAGTCGTTCGTTACTAACCAAATAAGGAAACCCTTGATGCTATCTCTTCCAACGGATAGTTTTTCAAGAGTGACCTTGGTGAGTTGCCTATAAATACCAGTGATCTTCACCATTGAAAGGTTACGAGAAATCAAGCAACTCAAGAGCTCATTCGTATTCAATTTTATACTGTGAAGCACTCGAAACCCTAAGAATTTCCCAATTGTTTCATCTTTGAAGAGAGCTCATTCACTAAACCTAGATTCAAGCATATTCAAAAGCTTAGTTAGAGATATCCTAGCCTTTTATCTTGTGTTCTTATTGTAAAAGGATATCTCACCTTAGTCGGAAACCAACCAAAAACCCAAACCCTTTTGTTAGGTAGTTTGAGTGAGTAGCTGTTGGAAAGTGAGAGTTGTAAAGAGTGAGTAAGCTGCAGTAGTTCAGCTTGAAAGCTTTAGAGAAGAAGTTAGTAAGCTGCTTGTGTTCAGTCTGAAAGCTTGTGTGTGTTGAGTTAGTAAGCTGCAGTGTAGTTCAGCCTGAAAACTCATAGTGATAAGTTAGTAAGCTAACTGAGTTCATTTTGAAAGCTTAAGGTAGTAGTAGTAATGTGTTAAGGAATTTCTCTAAGGACCAGAGAGAGTGGCCGTAGGAGCTTGAGTCTCTAAATCACTATAACTTGCTATGTTGTTTGCTTTCTGTTTTGCATATTATCTGTTGCATAATTTCACCGAAAGCATACTAAGTTTTTTTGATATTCAGTTGGAACCAATCCACTGAGATTGCGTTAATTTGATTACAGTCTTAACCATTACTTTACTAAGTGACAAAAGATTTTCAAAGAAAGTAAAACGAGTATAAACCTAGGGCCTACACATTCCAAGACTCTGGATAAGCTAGTATAGATAGTTGTCAAAACTGATCAACTCTTCTGAGTAATCAGTAAGATTGTTATCTACTCCATGCTTATTTGGACTCTATTTTAAAACTAAGATCATTTCGGCTTTTATTTTTTTTTTTTTTCATTTTCTTTAGAACTATTTTCACTGTTTTATAGGAATAATTAATGTATGTTTGAACATTTTTCAATTTTTTTAATTTTTTTTTTGAGCTGGATTAGGGTGGCCGTTTAGCCCGTAACCCTTTAGGGTTAGGGTTAGGTCTCAACTATTAAAGGTCCGTTTAAAATGAACCGGTTAAGGCCCGGGACCGTTTAGCCCGCGACCCTGTAGGACTGACCTTAATGGGTTAGGGCCAACCCATTTAACATCTCTACACCACTACACTACAAAACAAGTGGAGTTGCACTTGCTTCAACAAAAAATATTTTATCTCTCCTTACTTTTATTTTTATATAGTTATAGATAATAACTAATAGTCCTATATGGAGTACATCTATGTTGCATAGGTGCGGGGGTGGTAAATTACGGGTACGAGGATACGTATGTTTATTAATGTCTGAGTTTCCTAAATAAATATGCGACCTTTATGCCAAATATCAATTTAATCACGACTTTCAAGATTATTGTATTAAAGCTCAATTTTCGATATTGTTGCAAATCGATACATGTTTTATTTTTTTTTACTTGAAAAAGATGACATGCATACTTGCCTGTTAAGATGACACATATTAAATATTATTTTAAAATTATTCCACATTATATTACACATCCTCTATCATTAACATTTTTGAAATAAATTAAAACACAAAATAGAAATTAAAAGAAGTAAAATCTAAAACAAACAAACAAAATAATTAAAATGTAAATAAAAAATAAAAACCAAACAGTTCATCTTCATCATCCCTTCATTTTCACCCGTCCATCGCCGCATCTTCACCAAAAAGTCGATCGGTTCTGCAAACTATAAAACCCTCATAATTGCAAAACCACATACCCCCATCCCCAAAATTGAGTTTTACACAAAAATCCCAGAATTCCCAAAGCAAACCCCCACCCAAAATCGCATACACGCGAATTTAGTTCAGATTTACAAAAACGAAATTCCTACTCTCAAATTTGTAGAACTACACATTAAATAAACAACAATTAAAATAAAATCAATCGCAAATAACAAATAAATTTTCTATCCATCTCATAAAATTTATCGAATCTCAATAAACGCATTCCAAATTTTGTTGAAGGAGGTGGGCTGCAATGAGAACAGCATGTGAGGGATTGAGGAGGCGGGGATAGACAATGGGTGGATTGAAGGGGCGGGGAGAAAGTGGGGAAGTTCATTTTGTTGGGGAATAAGTTGCACAGATCTATTCGGGGTGAATATTTAAATACAAATTTAATTCTTATAATTATTACTAGCATGAATTAATCTTATATTAATTCAAATAATAATCCAACAACATATCTGACTGATAAACTAACATTCTATCCCGAGTTCTTTTCAGATACTTCAGAATGTTTTTAACTGTCGTCCAATGTTCTTTCCCCGGGTTACTTTGATATCTTGCCACCATGCCAACGGCAAAGCAGATATCCGGTCTCGTACACAGCATTGCATGCATAAGGCTTCCGACAGCCGAAGCATAAGGAATGCCTCTCATGTCATCTATCTCCTTTTGCGTCTTAGGGCACATTTTCTTGGATAGATGGATTCCATGCCTGAAAGGTACGAAGCCTTTCTTGGAATCTTGCAAGCTGAATCGTTTCAAGACAGTGTCTATGTATGAAGCTTGCGATAAGCCTATCATCCTTTTCTTGCGATCTTCTAGTAATCTTGATCCCAAGGATGTGTGCGGCTTCCCCTAAGTCCTTCATATCAAATTATTTTGAAAGCCATGCCCTTACGTCTGATAACACCTTTACATCGTTCCCAATGATCAGAATGTCGTCTACGTATAGTACTAAGAATACCAATGCAGTTTCGGCACGCTTTTTGTACACACACCTTTCGAACTCGTTTTGATCGAACCCATAAGACTTTATAACATGATCAAAACACTGGTTCCAAGCTCTGGATGCCTGTTTGAGTCCGTAAATGGACTTCATGAGCGTACAAACTAGGTGTTCTTAGCCTTTTTCAATGAAGCCTTGGGGTTGTTGCATATAGATCTCTTCATCAAGACTTCCGTTAAGGAAAGCTGTCTTGACATCCATTTGCCAGATTTCAAAGTCGAGATGCGCAGCAATCAATAAGAGAATTCGATTGGACTTAAGCATGGCTACGGGCGAAAAAGTTTCCTCATAATCGATCCCTTCTTTCTGAGTGTAACCTTTCGCCATGAGTCTTTCTTTGAAGGTTTCCACCTTCCCGTCCGGTCCTCTTTTTCTCTTATACACCCACTTGCAACCAATGGGTTTGACCCCATTAAGTGGTTCGACTAGCTCCCACACTCTGTTATGAAACATAGAACCCATTTCGGCTTTCATTGTTGTTTGCCAAGAATCTGCATCCTTGTCTTGGATTGCCTCGTCATATGTCCATGGGTCTGATTCGTCTTGTCCGGGAATCAAGTCCGAGGACTCTTCTATTCCCATGAATCTCTCGGGCTGTTTCACAACCCTCCCACTACGACGAGGTTCCGGTTGTGTAAGTGTGTCGTTTGGTATGTCATCTTGTACAGTTGGCATTGAGGTTAGCCCCCTTAGCTCATTTAAGGTAATCTCACTTCTGGGTCTTCTTTCGTTCATATAGCCTTCTTCCAAAAATCTAAAGTGGGTGCTTATTACCACCTTTTGATCTTCGGGACCATAAAATATACACCCTTTTGTTCCCTCGGGGTACCCCACAAACAACCTTAATTCTGATCGAGGATCCAATTTTCTGGCTTCCTTGTCCAACACGTAGGCCGGACACCCCCAAATCCCCATGTGTCTCATACTAGGCTTGCGCCCGGTCCACAATTCTTTGGGAGTTTTGGGATCCGATTTGGATGGCACCAAGTTCAGAATGTAGGCTTCTGTTTCCAAGGCATGACCCTAGAACGACTTGGGAAGATCTGCATAACTCATCATAGATCTAACCATTTCCCAAAGAGTTATGTTTCTTCGCTCTGCAACCCCGTTTTGTTGAGGGGTTCCGGGTGCAGTGAGCTGGGATGCAATCCCTTCATCAGACAAGTAGTTCAAAAACTCATCGCTGAGGTATTCGCCTCCACGATCGGATCATAGAGACTTGATACATTTTTCCCTATGATTCTCTGCTTGAACCTTAAATTCTTTGAATTTCTCAAAGGTCTCAGATTTATGCTTCATAAGGAAAATATAACCGTACCTTGAGTAATCATCAATAAAAGTGACAAAATGCTCATAACCTCCTCTTGCTTTGGTTAACATTGGACCACATACATCTGTGTGAACGATTTCTAACACTTCTTTGACTCTATTCCCCTTGGCTCCAAATGCCCTCTTGGTCATTTTACCCTCCAAACATGATTCGCAGGTTGGAATTGGTTCAACTTGGAGAAACTCCAGTGAATCATCTTTCACCAACCTTTGGATCCTCTTTGGATTTATATGACCTAATCTTAGATGCCATAGAAGTGTCTCGTTCACGTCTGATGAACGTTTTCTTTTCTCGGAAACAGTTGATGTGTTATAGGATGCATTTCATGAGTGGTGTGCACATTTAATTCTATAGAGATTATTCGACCAATGTCCCATAATAGATACACTCATCATTTCAAGAAATGATGTCATTCTTATTAGAAGAAACTTAGTGTCCTTTAATCAAATTTTAGAAACTGAAAGTGAATTCTTTCCAAAACTGGGAACATAATGATAATCTCAAAAAAAACTTCATCTTTAAAAGACAGGTGCACTTCTCCCACTGCTTTAACCACTACTCATGTAGCATTGCAATATATGTTACTTGCGTAGTATTGCAATAACCGTTACTATTGTAGCAATGCAATACCTGCCACTTACGTAACATTGCAATAATTGCTACTTTCGTACATCGCCCAGTGTGATGAGGATCTCACTCCCACTAAGTTGCCGGATCAGTTTGAACCCGTGAAGCAAACATGATTAGTGGATCTCGTATCAACCACCCACGAATGAGAAGTATACGCCGCTAAATAAGTTTCAACAACTAGTGCGTGAGAATTACCTTTCTTTCCCTCCCTTTTGGGGTTGGAACAAGCAAACCTCCATTGTACTCTTTCACCGCAGCTTAAGCACTTCCTCTTTGGATTTTCCTTGACACCACAAGCATTCCTCATCTTACCATTGTCCTTGGCAAGGGTTGAGTTTTATTGCTTATGGTTTTTGGTCCTCTCCTTTTCTTGCCTTCCCTTGGCCTAGAAAATGAAGGCTTACCACATGCCGTTAAAGCTTGAGTTTGGTGCCCCATTAATATCTCTGCTGAGACCAAAGCTTGCAACAAATCAGCTAGCGAGGCCAAAATGCTCGCCAACCCCCCACCGCCCGCGGAACTTCGGCGACCCCAAGCGTCCTTGTAGCGAGCCTTCTCTGCCCTTGATCCGCTTCCGCGCAAGCGGTGCGCGTCGCCGGCCCGTCTTGTTGTATTTGATCCTTCTGCGCTCGGCCCTCTACCTGCGCCCATGCCGTGCGTACTGCGTGCGTCCGCGTCACAGGCGTGCCTCCTTGCGCGTTTAAGTATGACGCACGCCACCTACGCCCGATTCTGGATTTTATCCTTTAATTCTTCGTCTCCGTCCTCGTTTCGATCCGGTTACAATTTATTTACAAAAAATAAATAAACCTAGATCTAGACTAGCCTATTACATTGATCAAATCAAACAAATCCTAATCTACTCGTGGATTTTCTCACGAGGCAAAATGAATCCGAACGAATCGAATTAAAAACCACATTTTATATGCATGCATAAATAAACACATTAAATTCCATGACAATTGGATACCGCAAAAGCGGATCTAGCAATTCTACTATCGATTTCAAATTTAATGTCGATGAATTAAATTACAATTTAAAAATTGAGCCTAAACTGGTAGCTCGATACGATTTGTTGGGGAATAATTTGCACAGATCTATTCTGGGTGAATATTTAAATACAAATTTAATTCTTATAATTATTACTAGCATGAATTAATCCTATATTAATTCAAATAATAATCCAACAACATATCATGCATATAATTAATTCACGTAAATCCTACGCATGCGGAATTCTACGAGTTTACGTGAACGTACCTCTTGGGATGACAACGGTCTGGTTGATTAGACTCATCAAAAGAACTTCCCAAGTATTCTCTTAATCCTTGCTCGACTATCCGGTGGTAGGACACTTGCGAACAATTAACAAAAGGAAAATAAATTATGTTGCACCACCTTTGTGGATTTACTAATTTTTCCAGCACATGGAATTGTACTTGGGAATGAAAGATTCATCCCCTATTTATAGAGCATAAGTGGTCGAAAATTTTGGGCAAAAATAATGTGGGAAAATCTTTTCTTGATCTCCAAGAAATCTTGAATATATTTCTTATATTCTTTTTCCCATAATTATAATATTCCACAAAATCCCACCCACTCTTTGTTATGGAGTATATTTCGAAAAATAGGAGTAACAAGATTCCAAGATTTGGATCTTCTTGAATTTATGAGATATTCTTGTATTTCAAAAAATACATATCTTCCATAATATTTTTTCAAGAAAATCTTTCTTGCCCTCTATATTTCAAGATTTTCGAAAATTTCCTTATGGATAACCAAGTGGGAGATTTCTTGAATTTAATGAGATAATCTTGTATTCCAAGAATACATATCTTCATTCCATAACAAAATTCAAAGAAAATCTTTCTCCCCTTTTATCCATAAATTTCGAAATTAATGAGGAAAAATAAGCAACAATATTTATTTTATTTTAAACACATTTTTCAGTTATTGGACTATATGTTGGGCTACTTAGGGGGCCTTTACGAGAATTAAGATTGGACCTTCCAATGGATCTTGAATTATCAATATTGAGCCACAATATTATTCAAGCCCATAAATATTAATTAATCCCACTACATAATTAATATTGCACTATTCATCTTAACTCATATTACAGTCAATATGGCTCTCAGTTATTATTTCCAGTGTTTAAGATTATCTAGCCCATTAATTAATTCAAGCCACTGAAATAGCTTTTTGTTAATTAATATCTTCTGTCCTTGGTCAAGGAACGGTTCAACATTATTATCCATACCGGAAACTAATTCCACTTGCAAGATTTGGTATGATGAAGCTTATGAACCTCTCAAGGGGGCAAATCGAACAAGCGTACTTGCACACGATTCTCCGTATTAAATCTTAGCAATCACATGTGACCAATAATATTGCCCAAGATAAAAGTATTGAATCTCGTTGATTCTCTACCCATGATAAGTCAAAGCAATAGTTACCAACCACACGTGATCCTATTTAAGGACCGAAGCTTAAGAAATAACGAACCACTGAGGTCTAATTCTTCCTTGTTCAGTTCTGAAGAATTTTTCCTCCTGTAGGTCCTATTCAGTGCATCAGTCATGCACTAGTGTAATCTCTTGGTCAAGACAAGCCAATCGGAGCCTTACACTTCAACCTTTCACGATGGGTTGTTCATTTCCATCTAGGTCCTGGATGGCGTACTTTTAGTTACAAGGGACTGTTAATTTAATCTTCTGTGATCTGGTATCACTAAATTAACTACAATGTAACACGTACGATTTATGGAACAGTTATGCAGTAAATATATGTAACATTCAATGATATTTAAAGCATCAGTGATAAACAATTTATTTCAGTAAATAAGTCCGAAATTCAGTTTTGATTATACAAAGTAAAAAGCATACTTTCCAGTATAATCCCAACACATTTAATATTGGAACATGAGAACATGTTTAATTTTGAAACATTGGTGGCGAGAATTACTTTTAAATTTTAGAATTTAGATTTAATTTTTTTTAAGATTCTATTTATTTTATTTTTTGTTTTATTTTTAATTCACCTTTTCAATATTTTTTATATTTATGATTTGGTCATTTTATCCTACACGTAGTCTGACGTGGCAGCTGACATGACAAAAATAATAATTTCGGCGAGACACATCATCTCTTCACAACCGGAGAAAAAACGTGTATTAATTTGCAACAAAGTCAAAAATTGAGCTTTTATATAATAATTCTAAAGGTCATGATTAAATTGATATTTGGCATAAAAGTCGTGTATTTATTTAGAATTAACCCTTAATGTTTTATTATATATAATACATATAAAATATATATACTATCTCCGTCCCAACTCTTTGTTCACATTTACTATTTTCTCGTGTTTTAGCGAACGAATTTTTTATTAGTATTTAAAATGATAAAGTAATTTTTAATGCGACATATAATAGAGGAGATGTAGATGTATCATATGTTAGTGTTAGTGTCCTAGAGACAATCTATTGTAAGGATATAATACTCGATGATATTTAGTTTGATTTAATATTGTAGTTCACTTAATATTAATGTATGGCAATACACTTGTTTGAATATTGTGTTTGATTGTTTACATTTATTCATACAAGTGTTCCCATGAGTCATTGCTGTCATTGAGGTTGTGAGAACTCAGATAACTTAAGCATGATTCTCAAATGACCCTGATCAATGATCATAAAGAATGGGATATTGATGATGCAATTGAGATTGGTGTGCGATCTGCATCATACTCTTATAGAATGTAGTAAGATCTCACTTACTACGAGATACTAGGTACCTCATGATGGATACACAAATACCTTAGAGGGTATTTGTATATCCATCGGAGAAACCGTTTGATGTAAGTCCACAATATGTGTCTACGGGTGTCTCGGTTAGTGGGAGCGATGCGATACTCCTTTGACTTGAGGTCAATACGCAAGACATGTGTGAGATGATGAACTTTGACCATGACCGACGCTTGCACCCGTTTATGGGTAGATATGGCTTGGATTGGGTTCATCACGAAGTGCATGTGCGTGGTAGTTGAGCCAAGAATAGGATTCATTCCTCAATGTGGATTTAGAGAGAATACTCGTCTTCTCGTCATAATTGGATCTAAGTCATCGGTCGATGCACGTCAACTTAGACTTTGTGGCTAAGTGCGACATACATGATTAATTAGTGATTAAAGATAATATGATTAAGGTATTTGAATAGACACTTCATCATGTTCAAGACTTAATCGAGTATTAGCGAATGAAAGGGGGAAATCGTAATAGCCCATGTTTCAGTTACATGTAGTTGCATGTTTCTCGCAACGTACCTCATATATTGAGAATGTCTGATTTATTGTCTAGTGTTCAATTAAGACCGTTAGTTTGACTAATCGCTCGATATAAGAGGGCCTACAGGTCACACAACAAGTAGTTCCCTTTTAAGGATTATAGTTGGTTGATTAAATGTTAAGTTGGATTTAATATTTCATTTATGGAGAATTAATTAATAATAAATTAATTTAGAATTAATTATTATTAATGTTTAATTAAATTGGATTTAATTAAATAGAAATTTCCAATAATAATATATGGAATATTTATTATAAGATTTAATATATATGAATCAAATCTATAGAGATTTGATATACATGAAAATTAAATCCGTAGAGATTTGTATATATGGGAATTAAATAAATGGGATTTAATTTACAAGATTAGAGATTTTATTTCATAATCAGGTTAACTTAAAATTTAAGCTGACCTTCCTTATATATACAAGATCTTGGGAATTCACAAACAACGTTAATTCATTATTCTCTACAGAAGATCTAGAGTTAGAATTTTCCTAGCAAATTCATCTCGGGATTCAACGCTAGCAAATTCGTGCAAGTTCGTGATTGAGGATTACGTGGATACCATAGTAGAGAAATACGCGTACGATTTACTGTAAGGTTTCTCTTTATGTTTACACGTATTCAATTATGCAATTATATGTTCGTTGTTGGTGAACTGTTTAATTCCGCTGCGTATGTATTACGTGTTTACGTGCCTTTAAATTCCAACAGTGGTATCAGAGCTTCATGCTCTTGATTAATTGCTTAATTGAATTGATTTACTGGTTTATAATTTTTTTTTTATAAACATTCGGTACGGCGCCTATTAATTATTTGTTGGGGTATGAATGTTGGGAACAGGTACTGAATTTTTTTTTGAAGAATTCTTTTGGTGTACTAATTTTTCATTTCACATCCAAATGTCTTTACTAATGTTATGGGTTTTGGGTGTGTGAAGCGTATTTAGGTTTCTGGAGATGAGAGATGGGGTATTCGAATTTGAATTTGAAAATTTAAATGATCATGAAAATTAATTATCAAGGGTATGTTGGAGTTTATAGGCACATAAACATGTAATACATGCACGACGGAATTAAACAGTTAACCAACAACAAACATATAATTGCATAAAGGATTACAATAATCATAACAAGAAATATTCTTACAGTAACTCGAGAGCAGATTTCTCAATTATGGTATCTACGTAATCCCCAATCACGGACTTGCACGGATTTGCCAGCGTTGAATCCCGAGACGAATTTGTTAGGAAAAATCTAACTCTAGATCTTATGGAGAAAATATGAATTAACGTTGTTTGTGAATTCCCAAGAGCTGATATATATAGGAGAGACCCAACTTAAATCTTAAGCTAACCTGATTAGGAAATACTATCCTTAATCTTATAAAATAAATCTCTAAAATTTATTTTCCATATATAAATTTTGGAGTGTGTATTTAATACTCCCTTCGTCCCATGAGGACTTAAACACTGAAAATGACACGCAAACTAAGGAAAGTGAATTTTAGTGGGCTTGAGTAGAATAAAATAAGAGTGTTGTGAGAGTATTAATATTATGTTTGTTTCCATTTCGGGAATGCTTAAGTAATGTTGGGACGTCCAAATAAGACAATTGTTCAAGTAATATTAGGACGGAGGAAGTATAATTTAATGTATATATTTGAAGATGAAGTATTATATTATAAATAAACCTTCATAGAATTGCAGGATTTTAAAATGAGGGATTTATATGAGTAGGGTTAATATATCAAACATAAGAGAGAGCCTAATATATTACCAAAACGTGTACTCCCTCTTATATCTAAAGTAAATGAATTAATTAGATTGAGTGTTTGTGTGAACCCCAAAAGTAATGACATTTGATGTAAATATTGAATATTGTGAGGGTAAAGTTCAGTGAGGGGTTTCCTTTTTTGGGTGTGCAAACTTTGTGGGATGTCCCAAAAAGAATGTGGGCAAACTTTTCAGGAACGTATGGAGTATGATTTTAATTTATTCAACAAATCTGAAAAAATAAATGCAATAGTTAGAAATTTGTTTCAAATCTTCAATACCTGCACACACAAAAGAAAAAAAAATAATTCAAAACCTTTCAAAAAATGAAGCATAATTTTGTACAAAAATTAAAAAGATGACAATGTGCAAGAATTGCCTTATAAAACTCTACGGATCTTCCAATTAATGCCTTCTATTAAAAGATGAGACGAAAAAAATTATTGAATACAAACGAAGAAAGTCATTACATAAACGCGATAGAAAAAAATGTTAAATGAGAAGAATTAGAATATTTATATTAACTCTATTTTACAAAAGATTGAATGACATAAATATTAGAAAAAAATAATATTATTAATAACACCATGAATAACTTTTTATAAAAATTAAAAAATTTAAAATAAAACAACCACATGAATAGTGGGTGATTCCAAGTAAATAGATCATGGATAAATAGAAAGTAAAGATTAAAACTAAATAATAAATGATTGAAATTAAAAAAATAAAAATTAATAATAATACCATAAATAATTTCTAACATAAATTTATAGATTTGAAATAATGACACTAGTTGATAGTACACTTTAATAGATAAGAGATATGATTGTCCATTTAACATTGCTATCCCTATTCTTAACCCTATTTATATCTCTTTATATCTCTATCCTTATTCATATCCCCCTATATACTAATATAAAGGTTTTTTTTTATGAGTGTCATCTTGTGGTTAATTTGAATGAGATGTCATATATTATATGTGTTGATGTGTTATTTTTTTATAGGTTTGTAGTTAATAGATGGTATCCATGTGGCATTTTAATATGTAAGTTAATAAAAAAAAATTGATTCAATAATTAAGGTTTGAACCTTGCACCTTTTAAATAATATTTATGTTACTTACTAACTAAGTCAATCTATAAACATTTAAATATATTGAATATTTATTTTATTGACCATTAGCTTCTTTTTATTAATATTTATTTTATAATTAATATTTTTGTTGGGGAATGAGTTGCACAGATCTATTCGGGGTGAATATTTAAATACAAATTTAATTCTTTAATTATTACTAGCATGAATTAATCCTATATTAATTCAAATAATAATCCAACAACATATCATGCATATAATAATTCACGTAAAACCTACGGCGATGCGAATTCTACGAGTTTACGTGAACGTACCTCTTGGGATGGCAACGGTATGGCTGATTAGACTAACCGCAAGGACTTCCCAAGTATTCCCTTAGTCCTCGTTCTACTATCCGGTGGAAGGATTCTTGTGAACGATTTAACAAAAGGAAAAATAAATATGTTGCACCACCTTTTTGTGGATTTACTAATTTTTCCAAAGACATGGAATTGTACTTGGGAATGAAAGAATCATCCCTTATTTATAGGTGAGAGGTGGTGGTCGAAATTTTTGATGAAAATCAATGTGGGAAAAGACTTTTCTTGATCACCAAGAAATCTTGAATATATCTCCTATATTCCTTTTCCCATAATTAAAATATTCCACAAAAATCCCACCTCCTCAAATTATGGAATTTTCGAAAAATATAGTCTTGCAAGATTCCAAGATTTGGATCTTCTTGAATTTATGAGATATTCTTGTATTTCAAGAAATACATATCTTCCATAATATTTTTTCAAGAAAATCAAGAAAATCTTTCTTGCTATATATTTTCTAATTTTCGAAAAAAATATCATCATGAGTAACAAGTGGGAGATTTCTTGAATTTAATGAGATATTCTTGTATTCCAAGAATACATATCTTCATTCCATAACAAAATTCAAAGAAAATCTTTCTCCCTACCTTACCCATAGTTTTCGAAATATTTAGTTGGAAAATTAAGCAACAATATTTATTTTATTTTAATCACATTTTCAGTTAATGGACTATATATTGGGCTACTCAGGGGGCCTTTAGGAGAATTAAGATTGGACCTTCTAATGGACCTTGAATATCTAATATTGAGCCACAATATAATTCAAGCCCATAAATATTAATTAATCCCACTACATAATTAATATCAGACTATCCATCTTAACCCATATTACGATCAATATGGCTCCCGGTCATTATTTCCCGTGTT
Source organism: Stenogyne calaminthoides (assembly GCA_037126765.1). Lineage (NCBI taxonomy): Eukaryota > Viridiplantae > Streptophyta > Magnoliopsida > Lamiales > Lamiaceae > Stenogyne > Stenogyne calaminthoides. The sequence continues at coordinate 117,317 of JBBCBC010000036.1, read as the reverse complement.
TAAGATTATCTAGCCCATTAATTAATTCAAGCCCTTTGAAATAGCTTTCCATTAATTAATATCTTTTATCCTTGGTCAAGGAACGGTTCAACATTATTATCCATACCGGAAATTAATTCCACTTGCAAGATTTGGTATGATAAAGCTTATGAACCTCCCAAGGGGGAAAATCGAACAAGCGTACTTGCACACGATTCTTCGTATTAAATCTTAGCAATCACATGTGACTAATAATATTGCCCAAGATAAAAAATATTGAATCTCTGATTCGCTACCCATGATAAGTCAAAGCAATAGTTACCAATCCCACATGATCATATTTAAGGGGACGAATCCTTGTTGCCTCAAGAATTTATCCTCCTCATGGGTCCTATTCGATTGCATCAGTCATGCACTAGTGTAATCTCTTGGTCAAGACAAGCCAATCGAGCCTTACACTTCAACCTTTCACGATGGGTTGTTCATTTCCATCTAGGTTGTGAATAACGTACTTTTTTTAGTTACAAGGGGTATTAATTTAATCTTTCGTGATCGGTATCACTAAATTAACTACAATGTAACACGCACGACTTATTGAACGATTATCGAAAGAAATATATGTAACATTCAATAATATTTAAAGCATCAGTGATAAGCAATTTATTTAAGTAAATAAGTCTGGAAATTCAGTTTTGATTATACAAAGTAAAAGCATACTTTCCATTATAATCCCAACAATCTCCCACTTATACTCAAAGTCACTTTTTTAAGTATACTACAACATGTCTCGCGTAGTCCGTGACATCTAATGTCACCTACACACTAACCTAATAATTTCTCCCACTTATACTCAAAGCAGATTGACAGCGGTCTTGACACCCATTCCACCCACATGTCTCTCGAATGTATTCAGAGGCGGACTCTTTGTGAATGGGATGCGCAAAAGTCTGTCCTCGGGATCTTTATCTTTGCCACATCTATATCTCATCTCTTAACGATTTCTGATAAGATGTATTTCCTTTAGTGTCTTTGTTTGACTCGTGGACTCTTGGTTCTCTTGAATTTCAATCGCCCCTAGCGGATATTGCTGAACAAATTCACAACACCATCCAAGTCCACTAAGAAGATCTAGAGCCCAATCCGGTTTCTTTCACCGCTTCTGGCTATTACTTACCCGACTTCCATGGTTGAGTCAGTGATGCATTTCTGCATCACACTCGTCCATTTGATGGCTACACTTCCCAAATGGAAACACACTAACTGAGGCAGATAGTTTCTTGAATCTAAGTCTGATTGGAAATCCGAGTCCGTGTAGCCGATGGGGATTGGAGTATCTGTCTGATAAATCAACATTCTATCCCAAGTTCTTTTCAGACACTTTAGAATGTATTTAACTGTCGTCCAATGCTCTTTCCCTGGGTTACTTTGATATCTTGCCACCATGCCCTACACAAAAAGCGGATATCCGGGTCGATACAATGAATGCATACATAAGGTTTAAGCAACCGAAGCACAAGGAATACCTTTCATGTCATCTATCTCCTTTTTCGTCTTAGGGAACATTTTCTTGGATAGATGGATTCCAAGTCTGAAAGGTACGAATCCTTTCTTGGAATCTTGCATGCTGAATCGTTTCAAAACCAGCGTCTATGTATGAAACTTGCGATAACCCGATCATCATTTTCCGGCGATCTCGAGTTATCTTGATCCCAAGGATATGTTCGGCTTTCCCTAAGTCTTTCATATCAAACTATTTTGAAAACCATGCTTCTACGATGCGATCACACCTTCACATCGTTTCGATGATCACAATGTCATCTCTACGATAGTACTAAGAATACCAATGCGATTCGACACACACTTTTTATACACACAACTTTCAAACTCGGTTTGATCAAAACCATAAGACTTTATAACATGATCAAAACATTGGTTCCAAGCTCTGGATGCCTGTTTGAGTCCGTAAATGGACCTCTTGAGCTTACAAACAAGATGTTCTTGGCCTGTTTCAATGAAACCTTGGGGTTTTTGCATATAGATCTCTTCATCAAGACTTCCGTTAAGAAAAGTTGTCTTGACATCCATTTGCCAGATTTCAAAGTCGAAATGCGCCTTGAAGAATCGATAAGAGAATACGGATGGACTTAAGCATGGCACGGCGAAAAAAGTTTCCTCATAATCGATCCCTTCTTTTCGAAAGTGTAACCTTTCGCCACTAGTCTTGCTTTAAATGTTTCAACCTTCCCGTCCGGTCCCCTTTTCCTCTTATATACCCACTTGCATCCAATGGGTTTAACCCCATTAAGTGGTTCGACTAGCTCCCACACTCTATTATGAAACATAGAACCCATTTTCGCTTTCATTCTTTGGTTGCCAAGAATCTGATCCTTATCTTGGAGTGCCTCGTCATATGTCCATGGGTCCGATTCGTCTTGTCGGGGAATCAAGTCCGAGGACTCTCCTATTCCCATGAATCTCTCGGAACGTCTAACAACCCTCCCACTACGATGAGGCTCGGTTGTGAAAGCGTATCGTTTGGCATATCATCTAAGACGAGTTAGCCTTTGAGGTTTGCCCTCTCATTTCATTTAAGGTAATCTCACAGGTTTTTCTTTGGTTCATATAGTCTTCTTCCAAAAATCTAAAGTGGGTGCTAATGACCACCTTTTGATCTTCGGGACCATAGAACATACACCCTTTTGTTCCCTCGGGGTATCCTACAAAGCGACCTTAATTACGATCGAGGATCCAATTTCCGGCTTCCTTGTCCAATACGTGAGCCGGACACCCCAAATTCTCATGTGTATATCATACTAGGCTTTGCATGGGTCCACAATTCTTTGGGAGTTTGGGAATTGATTTGGATAGCACCAAGTTCGAATGTAAGCCATTTTTCCAAGGCATAACCCCAGAAACGACTTCGGGAAGATCCGCATAACTCATCATTGATCTAACCATTTCCAAAAAATTGGTTTCTTCGCTCTGCAACCCCGCTTTTTGTTGAGGGGGTTAAAGTGCTGATGGTGGGATACAATCCCTTCATCGGATAAGTAGTTCAAAACTCATCATTTGAGGTATTCGCCTCCACGATCAGATCGTAGAGACTTGATACTTTTTTCCCTATGATTCTCTGTTTGAGCCTTAATTCTTTTGAATTTCTCAAAGGCCTCAGATTTATGCTTCATAAGGAAAATGTAACCGTACCTTGAGTAATCATAAAAAAATACTCATAACCTCCTCTTGCTTTGGTTGACATTGGACTACATACATCTGTGTGAACGATCTCTAACACTTCTTTGGCCCTATTCCCCTTGGCTCCAAATGCCCTCTTGGTCATTTTACCCTCCAAACATGATTCGCAGGTTGGAATCGGTTTAACTTGGAGATGCCCTAGTGAACCGTCTCTCACCAACCTTTGGATCCTCTTTGGATTTATATGACCCAATCTTAGATGCCAAAGAAGTGTCTCATTCACGTCTAATGAACGTTTCTTTTCTCGAAGCTTGATTGATGTGTTATAGGATACATTTCGTGAGTGGTGTGTGCGATTAATTGTATAGAGATCATTCAACAACGTTCCATGACAGATAAATTTATCAAAAAGAAAAATGGTAACAACTTTATTAAAAAGTAACCGAATATCCATCATAAAAGTTTAGAAACTGAAAATGAATTCTTTCTAAAAATCCGGAACGTAAAGAATATCTCAAAAATAAAACTCTGTCTTCAAAAGACAGGTGCACTTCTCCCACTGCTTCAGCTGCCACTCTCGTAGCATCGCCCAGTGTGATGAGGACCTCACTCCCACTATGTTGTCGGGTCCGCTTGAACCCCTGTAATGTGAAACAAACATGATTAGTGGATCCCGTATCCACCACCCAAAAATGGGAGGCATCGCCGCTAAACAAGTTTCAACAACTAGCGCGTGAGAATTACCTTTCTTTCCATCCCTTTTGGGTCTGGAACAGGCTGACCTCCAATGTCCTTTCTCACCGCAGTTGAAGCACTTCCCCTTAGCTGGCTTGTTCACTCCACCATTGCCATTGGCAACACTTGAGTTCACTTGCTTGTGGCCTTTGTTCCTTTTCTTGTTCTTACCACCCTGTTGGTCCCGGTGAAAACGAGTCTTACACGTGTATGGGGGGGGAATACACGTGTTCAGTATTTTAAAACTTTTTTCTTCGAGGTCGGCTTGGGTGAGATAATCCGAAGGTTAGGTTAAAAGCACAGATTGCTTCCGAGTCAAAGTCTCATCGAGACGGTGATCTGCCGCTTTCGAAACCTCGGATAATCCCAATCGAGTCTGTGTGTCGAGAGATCTGAGTTGCTTGGATCGGATAACTAACTTCATGAATCCTCGAAGAGAGTTCAGTTTGGTAACTATCTGTTCTAGCTACTCGATCGTCTTGAAATGGTTGGCCCTTAGTTTATACTCGTTTTAAGCTTTCTTTGAAAACCTTCCCCTTATGAAATAGTGATTAGGTCGTGATTCACTTATGCAACTTGATTGGATTGATTCCAACCGAATATCGATTGAAAAAAGTATGCTTTTCGTAAATCAAGTTAACGCTGTGATTAAGCACATATAAGGAAAGCAATAAAGAACGGCCGATTATAGTGGTTCGATGCGAGGTTGATCATTTCTGAAGTCTCTTTTTACATTTTGAGACCGATCCTCGGCATCTCCCTGTTGGTCCCCATCTCCATCTTTGGATTTGTCTCCCGCTTCGGGCACCAACCTCGATTTCTTTCTTCTCGGCTAGCTTATCCGAAACGGCTCATCAAAATCGGAATTTTTCATCCCGAGCTTTTTGTCCGAACCACGAGAAGTCGGTCGGGGAAAATTTGTCTCCTCATTCCACCGGTCTCCCCCTCTGAATCAAACAATGTCAAGCATCCGGAAGAAGTCGATTGAGGATATACACTGCCGTCGTCCTTAATCAAGAATATATCTTGCGGATCGGGGTATGAAATTTGAGCTCGGGGGTATCGGTCAGGATGAACCATTCCCCTTGCTCCTCCACTCGCCTTCTTGACCTCGCCTTTTTTCCACCTCGGGCTCTACGGTTGATAGAAGCTTGGCTAAAGGATCAAGCATTATGTCACTCGGGAGCTCATCCAGCACGTTTTGCTATCCGAAGCTTGATGAATATCGAAGCTTGTGCATTCAGTCCTCGATTTGCATCGAGTGGGTTCCGAGACTGGTGGCATTTCTCGATATGAGTCGAGTTGGCTCGTCGGTCCGAACTGCGACATCTTGAGATTGACTACAATTTGGCTCTTGATCTGAGCCTCGCACATCTGAGGTAGGCATCTCTGGTCTGAAGCTCCTTAAAATTTCTGAGAAATTTTATCTGAATCGAGTGATGTCTCGAGCACCTCGGAGAAGACCTCTTTCCTCCGGCCTCCGATCTGTGTCCTTGAGATAACTGAGCGCCAACACTTGTAATGGTGAACTTTGAGCGCTTTTGGCCCTCGGGTTGTCTCTCCTCCGAATCATGCTACCATCGCTCGGTGAGAACCACCAATCTTCTGCGCTTTGGGCGAGGTTCTTCGCTTCATTATTTTTTGCTCCTTGCTCCATTTTTGCCTCAATGGAACCTTCCCTTGGGTTTGTTGGGTTTCTTTCTCGGCGGTGCGAGAAGGTGATTCTACCTTCTTTTCTCTTTTCCCTCGAATGGATTCTTCTTCACATCGATGGGCTTGAAGAGAATTTTGGATTTAGGAATGGGGTTGAATTGGCGAAGATATCCTCCTCTCTCTGCAGACGTCTCCAAAATATAGGCAATTTTGGTGGCGTGGTGGATCTTGCCTTTCATCGTGATTTCCCCATTGACTCTTTTTATGATCTTGGCTTGCTCGACACCATCCGGACTAAGAATTTCAGCCGGTTGAAGTCGGTGGTGGGAGATGCCTCGATCGCCGCCATCAATCTAAGCCGGGTACTAATGCATTTCAAAACTCCCTTGAAGACTCATGGCGCTCTTGCTCACAATATCCATCGGCCTGCGATATTGTGGCTTTAGGTGCTTCTTATTCAAAGTTGCCTCAAACTTCACGGGATTCTCAAGCAATCCTATCTAGGTACTCTGCTCTTTGCGACATATACATCGCGGGATCCTCTCCTCTATCACATAACTCAAACACATCATTCAGATTTTTTCGGGATAATGCACAACTCCCTCTCAAAATCGACGTATTTTGATGAGTGTGCCCTAGATGAGATCTGATGTCGAAGAGTGCATACAATCTTCTTCATCTATTTTCAAATTGCAGATGAATTCGATTACCTCCTTTGCGAACTCTGGTGCGGTCGAAACTGCGACTAGATGGGTAAAGTTTAGCTTGGTCGGATCATATCGAGCCTCCTCTTACGGCTTTGAGTTGGTTGTGCTTTCAAGTGACACGGTGAACTCGTACCATGGCTTATTGGTTATGGCTAATCTTTTCAACACGGTTGGGGCCATTTTAGAATGTGATTGAAGAATGTGAAGCTTTAGGGTTTTTGCGATTTACGGGCAAAGGGATTTTAGTTTGAGAACGAAGGGTTTGATAAAATTTTGGCTTGAATGGCTTAAAGAGGTATAAATAGCTTTAAGATCGTGGAGAATCGTGTTTGGTTAGGTGAAAAGCAGCGGTTGAGATTAATCTCGATTCTTAGGGGTATATGAACAAGCGATCTCCGAAAAGTAAGCCGCCAAAATATCCTCTTTGGTCAATAATGTGGCAGAGCATTAAATGACTGTTGTCCTTCTTCGGAATTTAAAACGATCCCGCCCAAAACATTCCTCAGGTGTTTTGTATTTATTGCGAATGATTACTGAGTTTTACTTAAGCAATAAATGGATCACATGAGTCATTACCTTTTCAGACTAATTTCCCTCTATCAGTCTTACTGAGTACTGACCTTGATAAAATGTCAGTATAATCTCGAAAATCTTGAAAAGGGTTCAAAGATCTTCTCGAAATCTTGACCTTGAATCGTCGAGTTTCGAGACTTCGATTCAATTATTTCCATTTTATCCTGAGTTTCTCAGTAGAATTCTGAGAAAGCTTCATGCATCTGAAAAATCTTCAATTTTCAGATTTACTCTATACACCTGGTTCTAACATCCCTAATTCAACTGAAAGTTCCTGAAATCTTGATTCAGCCAAAGGTTTAGTCAAGATATCAGCTCTTTGCCTATCAGTATGAATTTTCTCCATCCTTATGTCCTTTTTCTCGACATGATCTCGATGAAGTGATGTCCGATATCCACATGCTTGCATCGGTGTGTAATACGGATTTTGTGAAATAGCAATGGCACTATTATTGTCACAAAATATTGGTACTTCATTGGCCACAACTTTATAATCCCTTAATTGTTGTGCGAGCAAAGAATAAAACCACAATGACTTCCTACTGACCATGTATTAGAACCCGGTAGTCTTGGTTGCTCTTGAGGTCATTTCTTTGAAAACCAAGATATCGGTTTGCTTCCTAGAAATTGACAAGTTCTGTTGTGGACTTTCATCAATTCTGCCAACCTCCATAGGTCGACATCGAGTAACCGGTTAATTCAAGGTTATCATCATTTGGATACCATAATCCTCTATTCACTTTGTGCCCTTAAGATATCTCGGTATCTTTTGGCGACCTCCATGTGACTAGTCTTAGGATTACTTGGTATCTTGCACATATCCCAACAAACAAATGTTATATCCGCCTACTTGTTTGTGAGATAGAGCAATGATCCAATGATTCCTCTATAATCGATTATGATTCAGCGATTTGCCTTACGAATCGGGATCCATCTTGTAGTTAGTATTCATAGGAATCCTAAGCGAGTTGCAATTCGTACACCATATTTGCAATCGGATCTACGGTGTACTTTGCACTGGTTGATGAATATTCATTCCTTTGATTGTTTCACTTGAAGACCTAGAAAGAAATTCATCTCTCCCATCATTGACATCTCAAACTTGCCTTTCATCGGTGTTGAAAATTTTTCACACGGTGATGGTTTGGAGAATCAAAAATGATGTCATCAACATATATCTGAACGATAATATATCTTCCCATCCTACATCTGAGCGAGTTCTATCAATAGTTCCTTTGACAAAACCATGGTCACTAAGAAACCGAGAAAGAGTATCATACCACGCCTCACGGTGCTTGCTTGAGACCATACAAGGCTTTTCCGAGCACGTAAACTTGGTCATTCTTTTTGAAACGGGGAGGTTGTTCCACATAAACCTCTTCTTTGAGCACACCGGAGAAATGCACTTTTCACATCCATTTGATAGATCGTGAACTTCATGTGGAAAGATATGCAAGAAACAATCTTATGGCTTCTAGTCTTTGCAACTTGGTGCAAAGGTTTCATCATAATCCAAGTCTTCTTCTTGGGAATAACCTTGTGCAACTAGCCTTGCCTTGTTTCTTACAATGTTGTTGTTTTTATCTCTTTTATTCTTGAAAACCCACTTGGTTCCAATGACATTGTGCCTTTCAGGTCTATCTACCAACTCCCATACTTCATTCCTTGAGAATTGATTCAAATTTCATCTTGCATAGCAAATAATCCAATAAGAATCTTGTAGAGCTTCATTAATCTCAAAGCGAGTTCTTTCTCGATAGGAAGCGGCCAGAATAGTGCACTCTCACCATGGAACCTTCTTGTCTTAACTCCTTCAGTTAGATCACCCACAATCTGACTTGTAGGATGACTATCTAACCATTTCCTTCTTGATGTTCCCCCTTCAATAGTATCCTCAACATTTAAAATGTTAGGTTCAGTTAAATCAGCAAACTCAGGGAACAACAGAAAAGGAGAAAGTGAATCATCTTCCTCAGGGGAAATTCTATTCAGAACATTGTCAGAGACATTTGTTCCCCTTTGGTTGATAGATTGAGAATTTGCCTCATTTGTGACCACATCTTCATTGGCATCACATACGAGTCCGAATCGGGTGTCTGCATTCGGATTGGTCACCTTTGGAGTGTTGGTTTTCCTGAGTCTCACCATCCTGATTTCCATCCTGAACTTCTTTATCTGAGTCTGAGTCACTCCAATCATAGATAGTGACTGACTTCTTCTTTTCTGGTTCATTGGATGATTTATCTTTTTGTTTTAGGGCTTAATCTGGTGATCCTCTTAGTCGGTTCATCTGCAAGATCATGTTCCACCATTTCTTCCGAACACAAATAGTTTCATCAAAAACAACATGAGGTGTTTCTTCCACAATAAGAGTCCTACGGTTGTAAACTCGAAGGTTTTTCTTGACTTGAGAATATCCTAAGAATATTCCTTCATCGCCTTTTACTATCAAAGGTTTTCAAACCGATCTTTACCATTATTGTGTATGAAACACTTGCAACCAAACACACGAAAAAAGAAAGAAACAAGAGGCTTCCTTTCATTCCAAAGCTCATAAGGTGTTTTGCCTTGACTCTTAGTCAAGATGGATCTATTACGTGAGTAGCATGCGGTGTTGATGGCTCAAATTTCAAAATCTTTTAGGAATATAACCAATTTATCATTGTCCTTGCGAACTTCTTTTCGAGTCCTGTTCCTTCTTTCAAAGAAAAACCATTTTGTTGAGGGGTCCTTCTTGGTGATGTTTCATGAGAAATTCCATTTCTTTGCATAATAATCGATATAATATGATTTATAAATTGAGTTCTTTGTCAGATCTGATTTTGACCACACTCAGATTCTTCTCAATACTGAGCCTTTTCAGTAACTCTGGCAGCTTTATCTGAGTCTCTTTCTTACTGAGTAAGAATATGACCCAAGTATATCTCGAGTAGTCATCAACTACTACCAATGTATATTTCCTGCCATTAGTGCTCACGGTGTTATAGGACCAAAAGATCCATATGAAGTGGCCCGAAGTATTCTTTCGGTAGAAACCTCAACTTTACTTTTTTAAATGATGCTCTTATCACATTTTGCCTTTCTGGCATGCATCACAAATATGTTCCTTACTGAAAACTTCGTTAGGTAACCCTCTCACAAGAGCTAATCTTGCAAGCTTGTTCAGGGTTTTGAAATTTAGGTGATTCATTCTTTTATGCCATAACCAACTGGTATCTGTGGAACTTTTAGCAACTAAACATGTATCTTTAGGAGTTGAACTCCAATCAGCAAGATACACATTCCCTTTTCTTGTACCAGTCAGTAGTACTTTCTGTGATGTATCATCTTTCACAAAACATAAGTTTTTGGAGAACTCAACATTAAAACCTTTATCACAATTGGCTAATTGAAAGCAAGTTATGCTTCAATCCGGATACATATGAAACACCATGGATATGTACCGAGTCGATTTCCAAAGTTCCATATCCTTGATCATCCCTTGGAGTTATCTCCAAAAGTGATCTGTGGGCCTCTTTGTTCAACATAGTCCTTTGAGTATCTTCTTGTATCTGTCATATGTCTTGAACATCCCTTTGTCAAGATACCATATATCGAGCTTTTTCATCTACGCTCATCGTGCCATGTGATCTTTAGTCGATTCGGTGCCCTTGTTTTCCTCCCGAAAAGCAGATCAATTCTTAGGTACCCATTTTGTGTAGGGTCCCACGAGGTTAATTTGTACCTTTCGGAATCCAAATCGCTGACAACTCTAATCACTTTAGAGTGGCTAATTTGTCTTCCATAAACATCAACATACACATCTTCTACTCTAGGTGCCTTAGCGACTTTACGTATATGTGTCTTGGCTTTAGCATGAACATGGGCTTTTGAATTCTTCTTTGGTTCAGGCCTTTTGTTCCATTGCTTTGGCTTCTGTGCAGCTTGTCTGAATCTTTGTTGACTTGGGTTCAGGTAACCTTTACCCTTTGGCGAGTGGGGTTTAGGTTGCCTGTACTGAAATATGGGTCTTTCAGTATACTGATGACTTGGTCTCTTCAGTTGAGAATATCTCTGTTGAGTGTTTCTCTTACGAAGATTCCTCTGATAGTTGGTGTAGATCCTTTCAAGTTTGCATTCTTAGCCCCGAGGCTTTGAAGTACTTGCTTGAAATTTTCCAACTTACTGCTCGGTTTTCTAGCCTTCACCTGAGGTTTGGGCTTTCTAACCTGATCATTCAGTTTTACTGAAACCATAGGTCCTTTTCCCTTGTCTACAACCTTGGGCATTACTTCATATTGAAGTGTAGGTGCCACTGATTTAACAAAGATTGTCTTCTTGCTACTTGATGCAGCATTCAGATGACCTTGTGAGGTTCCCCCTGGAATGTATCCCAATCCAGATTTTATAGTGGCAGATCTCTGGTAACTCTGAATTTCATCTATTACTTTAGATGCATTATTCAATAGAGTTAACTATTACATGCACTATCCTCACGCGATTCTGTAGAGTTTCATGCTTCTCGAGAGGTCATTGAACTTAGTTACGATTAAGTGAATTTCTTGATTGGATTTCTCTAGCTTTTGATTAGGGTCTCTATCAACTTCTCTTTCTCTCGAGAGTTGTACTTTCGAACATCCGATTCATCGGTAGCTCCCATAAATTGAGAAGTGATTTGGTTTTGCTAGAGTCTTTCCATTTTAGATTTTCAAAGATTGAGTTCTTTATTCGCTCTTGAGTTTTATTTAGCGATCCTTGCAAAGCTTGACAAACATAGTCCTTCATCGATTCTCAAAAGAATCCATCGGTCAAAAAATTTTCGATTGGAACTTGAAAACTCTTGTGCTAGTGTAGGAGCAACTCTGAGAGACGAAGAGTTTACCTCCTCAATGGCCATCGGATGAGGATGTCATCACTTTCCTTTGTCTCGAGAATATTTCATCCGAAGAGCTAGATTCCTCCTCGTGGTGTTCTTCTTCAAAGAACCATGGCCTTTGAGAACTTCCGGTCTCTTTTAGCTTGTCTTTCTCTTCTCTCCCTAAGACTTTCAACTCGACAATCATCTTTGGAAGTGACCTTTCTTCCGACAATTATAGCATCTGTTGGCATCATCATCCCGATCATTTTCTTCTTTGGACTTGGAGTCTTTCTTTTTGGATGAAGATCCTTCAACTTTTTAGGTCCTTCTTCTTCTCGGTTGATCTGTCCCTCGGGTTTCTTACGGTACTGTAGTTCTGTAAAAAGCTTTTGTATTTTCCAAATCGATTATTAAGTCTGTCAAACCTTCTTGCCATCGGTCTAGCTTTTCCTCAAGCTCATCGATGTTTGGCATGGAGGTTCTCGGAACTCTTTAGTTTTCTGAGGTTTTATCTTTGGCTTTTAAAGCCACATTTTTACTTGATGAAGAATCATCTTTCTTTGTCGACCTTTTTTGGATTTCTTATCAATTACAAATTCATAGGCTTTCATTTCGAGAGAAAACTTGTTGGTATGGCATTGAAATAATGTTCTTGGTGTTTTCAATCACCCCTTTGCATGAATATCCCATTTCTTAGAAAGACCTCTAAGAATTTTCAATGCCACTTCTCTTTGTGGATATTTCTTTCCAAGTGCATTTAGATCATTCATGATGCTTTAGTGAATCGACTTCCAATTTGTCTATTGATTCACCATCATCCATTTCAAAAGCGTCAAACTTTCCAATTGCCTTTGAAAGTTTGTTTTCTTTTATATGATCGTGCCTTGGCACATAACTGACTAGTGTATCCCATATTTCCTTAGCAAGATATTCGGTGAGAGATCATTCCCATCACACCATCATCAATTGTCTTTGTATAGTGTGTCTTTTGCAATGTAGTCTAGATTGACTAACTTTCTCTCCTCGGGGAGTTAGTTGGTCATCGGACTTAGGAAATTCTGCTCTAGGATCAATTCTCTCTTCTACGTAATTAAGGATTCACCACATGAAATTTGAATGGTCCTTGAGAAACCACTCTCCACATACGCTTTCATGTTTGGAATCTGAGATGAGCTGCATTCTCGATCTCCATAGATCATAGTTCTCATCGAGAACATGGGAAGTTTTTAGAAGACATTTTTCGATCTTTTGAAAAAAAAAAAATTTCAACAAATAAGATCGGTTCGGATAGACCACAAGTATTTTTGAAAATAAAACTTTGGTCAACCAAAGAAAGTGGTCAAGTTGAACCCTTTGCTCGATACCACTTGTTGGTCGGTGAAAACGAGTCTTACACGTGTATGGGGGAATACACGTGTTCGAAGATTTTAAAACTTTTTCTTTACCGAGGTTGACTTGGGTCGATAATCACGAAGGTTAGGTTTCGAGAAGACAGTTGCTTTCGAAGTCAAATCTCATCGAGGCAGTGATCTGGAAGCCGTAAAAACCTCAGATAATCCTAACTGAGTCTGTGAAACAGAGATCCTGAGTTGCTTGGATCGATAACTAACTACTGAATCCTCGGAAGAGAGTTCGGTTTGGTAACTATCATTCTAGCTACTCGATCGTCTTGAAGGAATGGTTGGCCCTTAGTTTATACTCGTTTTTAAGCTTTTAAAAACCTTCCCCTTATGAAATAGTGATTAGGGGGTGTGATTCACTTATGCAACCCGATTGGATTGATTCCAACGAATATCGAGTGAAAAGTATGCTTTAAGAAATCAAGTTAATGCATGATTAAGCAGATAAGGAAAGCAATAAAGAACCACAGCGATTATAGTGGTTGGAGACTCAAGCTCCTACATCCACTCTCGCGACTCTTGGAGAAATTCACTATCAACCGAGCTTTCGACTACCTCGTAGTTTACTTACTCCTTTCGTACCTGAGTTTTACGACTACTCCCGTAGTTTACTTACTCAACCCGACCTTGAGGTTTTCGACTACCTCGTGGTTTACTTACTCAATCACACACAAGCTTTCGGACTACTTAGTAGCTTACTAACTTCTCCTCTAGAGTTTTACGACTACTCCGCGTGGTTTACTAACTCTTTACAACACTTCTCACCAACAAACACACTCCAACTACCTTCACAAGGGTTTGGGGTTTCTCAGTTGGTTTCCAACTAGGATGAGATATCCTTTACAATGAAGCACAATGCAAGGGTTAGGATATCTCGACTAAGCTTTGGATAAATCTTATCAAGCTAGGCTTAGTTAAGTGAGCTCTCTTCAATATAGAAGCACTTGGGAAATTCAAGGTATTTGAGTGCTTTAACTTTTTGCAAGAATAAGTTTGAGCTCTTGAGTTGCGTATAAATTTCCGTCACCTTACAATGTAGAGGGTCACCGGTATTTATAGGCATACACCAAGGTTACTTTTGAAAACTATCCGTTGGAGAGATAGCCGTGAGTTCCTCTTATGGTGTGTGAAAGCGGCTATGTTTAGAGTTTGGCACTCCCCTAACACGTTTTAGGCAATAGCCTTTCATGTGGCGGTCTTCACTTTTTGCGATCTGGAACTTTCGTACATCGACATCTTTTTCAAAGGGTTGGCACATCCTTTGTCGATTGTCGATATGGTCTTATGTCGTCTTCTCTTTTTTTTACTTTTGTCTCCGATTAAAGGTAGACACCTTCAACGGCTCTTTTGGTTACAAACTCGAGTTTGATATAACCTTAACAACACTTGACTTAGTTCCTTTTTATGCGCATTTGAATGTCTTGGCAATATCTAACTTTCTAAGGCATCGCGTTTTTTCTCGATATTGCATCCTTGAGATAGATATATTGATTGCCTCGAACATTCGGGGTTCATCTTGAGCATTGATACATTCACGAGTCTTGATGAATTCTTGTGCTTTTCGATAATCTTGATCTTGATTTCTCGATCTTGACCTTGCGTATTCGAGTCTTCGAGTCTTGGTCTTACGAGTCTTGAGTCTTCGAGTCTTTAGATTTATCTTGGTGATATCTTGAGTCTTCATCTTTGAGTCTTGAGTTCTCGATTTCATCTTGAGACTTGATATCTTCGAAACATATCTTGAGTTCTTGAGTCTTGAACTTATCTGAACTATATCTGCTGACTATACATTTTGCGAGATAACATCCGAATACTCTAAAAATTGAATCGACTCATTTATCAAGATCATTCTTGAACATGTCATACTCGGGGTTTTGGGATTTTAATCAAAATCATATAATCTTTTATTAAATTCATCTCCCAACACACCCTTAGTCTAGAAGAAGAAGAAGGTCCGTTTGTCACCAATGCTTCGCTCTTACGCTGATATATCGCCTCTGCCGAGACTAAAGCTTACCAACGGATCGGGCATCGAGAACTTCGATTATTCATCGGTAGTTCAACCTGAACATTCAAAGCTTTCGACAAAGAATGGAGCACGAAATCGATTTGGGTCTCGATATCGTATTCGCCGCCAAGTACCTCAAGTTTATTAAGGTGAGCCATCATCCGGAGAACGTGCTCCCTTACAGGCGTTCCTCCACCATTTTCATAGAGAGCAAGTCCCTCATTTGTGATCGATGAGCCCACACGATTCGATGTTGAAACATCGGCTTTAAGACTAGTCATGATTTCGCAGCCGGTCTGGCGTTAACGGTGTTGGTGTTGCAACACATCGACATAAAGCAAAGATGGTACACTTTGCCATTTTCGTTAGACCCGCTCCGACATACTCTTTCTTAACCGTTTTAGTGGACTCATCGATGGTTTATCCAGGTTAGGTGGTCGAGAACCCAGTTATGGCTTTGTGTAGTGAGGACAATAGTGAGTTTTTCGATTCAATCAACAAAATTTTTCTCTCTTTGAGGAAATTGTCTTTTAAAGTATATTGAATAGTGGATTAAAAGGTTGCGACATGATGGTGAAATAAATAATAACATGCATAAGCACAAATATATCACTAGGTTCGATCACATGCATCATATTAAAATCTCAAAAAAAAAAAAATATGAACATGCATCGACCAACATCTCAAAAGCAGTTTAAATAAGCCCGCGTTGGGTGGGTCATTATTTAAACACGTTCAACGAGTTACAAACAAAACGATTACAAACCTTTAATATCAGTTAATAGTTGGCTCCTGACTTGACCAATATAAAATTAGCGGGGACTTGAGGGAAGTATATGCATATCAATTTTATACCTAAGTAATAATCATGATTAAATACATGATTATTATTTTGCTTTTGAAACGAGCCTCGTTGGGGGTCATCGTTGCCACTAGTAATTAACCACAATCATCCGTTTGGAATTCATTCATGTGAAAGCTATCTTTTGACCGAATCCGGTGGGGGAATTTCTCCAAAAGAATTCACAAATAAATAAATCATGGAGGTCAAAATTAATTCAATTTTATTATCCAGGAATAAAATTGTCAATTAATTATTTAAACATACTTAGTAATTTTGAAGGTGAGATTTTTCCATTTGGCAACTCTCATGCAAACACATTTAAACAAATTAAATAAAGCATAAGATAGCACAAATAAATCAAGCAAAGCGAGAAAAATAAACATATTGGGCACAAATTATCCAATTGTCATGGTTTGATTTTTCTTGGCTTGATCTTGAAAAACACGTCTCGAATTTCTCCCTCGATATTCTCGAAAAATATTTCGTCTCGCCACGCCTTGGCATTTCCTTGAAAGGATGCCGCCCAAGATCCGGCCGGCCGCTTGCTGAAGACGACTCTCGGCGACCTCGGCACCGCCCGTGGCCGTGCCCGCCGGTTTCTCGCATCTCGGCATCTCGGCACATCTCGGCGTGACGGCCGATCCTTAGCGAAGCAGCGCGTTAGCGCCTATTTCGCCTTCTCCGCCTCCTGCGCGACCCGCGACCTCGCGCCCGTCCCCAGCGCCGCGCGTCCATCCACAGCGTTGCGGTGCATTTCATCCGGCTATACTCTGCCCGTCTTGTTGACGCTTTCGTTCCTCGACTTTCGGCCGCCTCGCCTTCGCGCTAACGCCCGTGCATGCCGGTAGACTTGCGCAAGCGCCGCTATGCACAGTTACGGATTTTGTCCTTTAATTCTTCCGTCTCCGTCCTCCGTTTTTCGATCCAGGTTACAATTTATTTACAAAAAAATAAATAAACCTAGATCTGAACTAGTATATTACATTGATCAAATCAAACAAATTCTAATCTACTGCGTGGATTTTTCTCCGCGAGGCAAAAGCGAATCGAGCGAATCAAATTAAAAAAAACGGTTTATATGCATGCGTAAACACATTAAATTCCATGACAATTGGATACCGCAAAATAGATCTATGATTCTACTATCCAATTTCAAATTTAATGTCCATAAATTAAATTACAATTTAAATAATTGAGCCGTAAACCGTGGCTCGATGCGATTGTTGGGGAATGAGTTGCCTGCGGATCTATTCGGGTGAATATTTAAATACAAATTTAATTCTTTAATTATTACTAGCATGAATTAATCTATATTAATTCAAATAATAATCAACAACATATCATGCATATAATAATTCACGTAAAACCCACGATGCGAGAATTCTACGAGTTTACGTGAGCGTACCTCTTGGGATGGCAGCGGTATGGTGATTAGACTAACGCAAGGACTTCCCAAGTATTCCCCTTAGTCCTCGTTCTACTATCGGGTGGAAGGATTCTTGTGAACGATTTAACAAAAGGAAAAATAAATATGTTGCACCACCTTTGTGGATTTCTTAATTTTTCCAAAGTAGCGTGGAATTGTCTTGGGAATGAAAGAATCATCCCTATTTATAGGTGAGAGGTGGTCGAATTTTTTGATGAAAAATCAATGTGGAAAAAACTTTTCTTGATCACCAAGAAATCTTGAATATATCTCTATATTCCTTTTCCCATAATTAAAATATTCCACACAAAAATCCCACCTCCTCAAATTATGGAATTTTAAAAAAATATAGTCTTGCAAGATTCAAGATTTGGATCTTCTTGAATTTATGAGATATTCTTGTATTTCAAGAAATACATATCTTCCATAATATTTTTTCAAGAAAATCTTTCTTGCCTATATTTTCTAATTTTTGAAAATATCATCATGAGTAACAAAGTGGGAGATTTCTTGAATTTAATGAGATATTCTTGTATTCAAGAATACATATCTTCATTCCATAACAAAATTCAAAGAAAATCTTTCTCCTACCTTACCCATAGTTTTGAAATATTTAGTTGGAAAATTAAGCAACAATATTTATTTTATTTTAATCACATTTTAGGTTAATGGACTATATGTTGGGCTATTTCAGGGGGGCCTTTAGGAGAATTAAGATTGAGCCTCTAATGAACCTTGAATATCTAATATTGAGCCACAATATAATTCAAGCCCATAAATATTAATTAATCTCACTACATAATTAATATTGACTATCCATCTTAACCCATATTACGGTCAATATGGCTCCGGTCATTATTTTTAGTGTTTAAGATTATCTGGCCCATTAATTAATTCAAGCTGAAATAGCTTTTCCATTAATTAATATCTTTTATCCTTGGTCGTGAGCGGTTCAACATTATTATCCATACCTAGGAAACTAATTCCACTTGCAAGATTTGGTATGATAAAGTTTTATGAACCTCGAGAACCGCAAAATCGAACAAGCGTCTTTACAACGCGATTCTTTTCGTATTAAATCTTAGCAATCACGTGTGACTAATAATATTGCCCAAGATAAAAAGTATTGAATCTCTCCGATTATTTACCCATGATAAGTCAAAGCAATAGTTACCAATCCCACATGATCCTATTTAAGGGACGAAGATTAAACAACGAACCATCGAGGTCTAATTCTTCCTTGTTTGATTCTGAAGAATTTATCCTCCTCATAGGTCCTATTCAGTCATCGATCAAATGCACTAGTGTAATCTCTTGGTCGAATGCAAGCAATCGTCGAGCTTTACACTTCAACCTTTCACGATGGGTTGTTCATTTCCATCTAGGTTGTGAATAACGTCTTTTTAGTTACAAAGGACCATTAATTTAATCTACGTGATCTGGTATCACTAAATTAACTACAATGTAACACGTACGACTTATTGAACAGTTATGCAGTAAATATATGTAACATTCAATAATATTTAAAGCATCAGTGATAAACAATTTATTTCTGTAAATAAGTCTGGAAATTCAGTTTTGATTATACAAAGTAAAAGCATAATTTCCAGTATAATCCCAACAATTTTATCATACACGGAATTTTTAAACATCCCTTAATTAAGCCCACCAATATAAATTTTCTACTACTTACGTATCATATTATTGTGAATTTCGAAGACGCGTCGTCTAATTAAGAAGTAAGAATTATATGAAAAGTAAATAATGAATTTATTTATAGATATGTCATAATATAATTAGTTTCTAATTATTTATGTATTTAAAGTATGTATGAATGTTATAAAATGTGTAATTTTTAATTATTTATGTATTTAAAGTATGTGTAAATGTTAAAAATGTACAATTAATATTTATTAATTAATATTTTATTTATGTAACTTTATTATTATATTATTATATTATTATTTTATCTTTGTTTAGTTAATTTCCACTCGACTTAATTTTATATAATTAAAATATTCAATCAAACTATATTATTGTGAATTATATTTAATTATTAATACTTTAATGATTAATTTTATTTTATAATTGTTTATATATATATCTTAATTTATTTTATGTAATAAAATTATTTATATTATAAGTCATTCACTTTTAAGTTTATTTCATTAATACATATTAATTAATATATTGATACTTTTTTTTTAGACATTGTTTCATTTTTCTCTTTTTAAATTTTTTCTTAATAGATTTATTTTGTTTTGATTTGCATGTTTTGACTTAATATAAAAAAGAATAAATAGAATTTCACATAACGATTTCATTCCAAAGTTTAAGCAAGTTTACTAATATACATCTTAAATGATAAATAATTCATATTTATTCACATATTTATATTTTTAATTATTAAATATATTATTTATTTTGAATGTTGTATTTTTAAATAAAGAACCGCGTAATACGCCACCACTAAACTAGTCCCTATATATTCATATCCTTATTTCTATTTTTATTTCTATCCCTATTTATCCATATTCTTATCTGTATATGAATATTTGTGATTTGTGTAACACCCCGTCCCAATTTTAATAAGAATAATAAAAGACATGAGTTTAATAAAATGAATATTTAATTTAAGAATTTTTTTTCTAATGATTTTAGATGCTTTATATTTCCAAAAAGTTTTGATTTCAGTAAGACGGACGAGAATTTTAAGCTTGAAGCACTCCTAGTACATAATAAAGAAATAAATAAAATATAAGATTTTATTAATATTTAATAAATAACATATCAAATTTACAAATGGTACATACATATAATGATACACTTCCTGCTATAAATAGAAGCATGGCCTAAGCAAGAACTCACCCCTTGTTTCTTTCCGTCTTTGCAAATTTAATTATTCATTCTCCCTCTTAAATCAGTTATCACCATCTTCTTCCCCCACATTTTCAAAGCCCTCTGCTACCATAGCTATGGAGAAAGTAGAAGCTCATCGGAAATGGCCACACCACCGCCGGAAACAACTTCAGTCGTGCTACCCAACACCTACACCCAAATAATCCCCATAACACGAGTAATCTAAATATACAAACCGATTATTCATAAAACAATCCATTTAAAAGTAATTGAAATACAAAGTTACGAAACTCACCCGATTTAAAAACGCCGCCGCCGCCGCACGGTTGGTCTCGATTCTGGTATCCATTAAAAGCCCTCGACGAGGAGAACAAAAGCCCTCAAACAATTTAATGATCGGACACCGGAACGCCGTCGATTTATCGCCGGAAAAATTAAGGTAAAAACTTAAGAACCCACTTTTCAATAATTGAATATACCCTCTAATTTTCTTTAGAAGTCATAGATGCTTGACTCATCCTAGTTATCATCTTCTTCTGTACATGATTGTGAAAATATGGTGTGTATACAAAATAAGAGAAAAACACAGACAAGAGAGAGAGACGTGCAGTGTGTGTGTTTTGTGGTGTGTGCTGCGTGCGTGTGTATATATATGTCTGCTATATGTATTAATTTATTGTTTATTATGTGTGTGGTGTGTGAGTTTTATTGTTTTAAATTAATATTGCTAAACTATTGAGTTATATAGTACTACTTATTATTATGTGTGTATTATTACTACTAAGTGGTGTGCGTGTGATTAACAATATGTGTGGTGTGGGTTAATATTATTATTATTATATTGCTATTACTATAGCCTTTATTATTATTATTATTAGAATTATATTACTGTTATTTCAAGTGATATTATTATCTAGTGCTTATAATTATCTTTTATTAAGGTTTTCAACGTGTTCTAAATCTTATAAAATTTTACTTTTGTAAATTATAATAATTTAATTCAAATCTCTATTTATGTAAATTATTGATCTAATAATTCTTAGACTTATTTTAATTAAATAACTTGTTGCGAGTCGTTTTTTACGGAGAGTATTATGTGACTAATTTGGTAACAACTCACAAACAAAATGATTAATCGAACAAGAACACTGCGGGAAGAACCGTAGTTCTTCCGAAATGTGGGTGTAGGTATATAAGTGGAATGGAGAAAACATTCCAATGTGTGTCTTTTCTGAATGAATGTGAGGTCCTTATATATAAAAAGAGGACGGTTAAAAAAAAATCAATAAAACGCGACAAAGTCGTTAAGCGCGACAAATCGATAAGCCGCGACAAAGTCGTTAAGCATGACAAATCGATAAGCCACGACAAGTCGTATGCATAAAAGCATGACAAAACATATGCGTAAACCTTCTACAAATCCGCGTGGTCGGCGGTGGGGACTCTTTGAAATGTGATAAATCGTCATCTTGGCGTGTGATCCAATCTGGTGATCTTGGCGTGTGATTATCGAGCACAACAATAGCCCCCCCAAGATCGGTTGTGGCGTTGTTGGAGAGCTTGATCTTGTTCCATGTCTCGACCATTTCATGCTTTGTTGTATCTCTGCGATTCGCGTTGTTTGCCTCGGCTTGCTTTCGAGTCTGCGTATGAGATCTTGATCGTTCGGAATGAGCCCTGCAAAGGATCTTACCTACCGTCGTCGATCTAGTCGTGCTAGTACTTGGCGGGCCAGTTTCTGCGTCTTTTCGTACTTTCGTCTTGGAGAACCCGTCGTCTGAGTCTTTACGTGCTTTCATCGATGGGGCTCCCCAATCTGATCTTTCTAATCTTTCGTCCGGAGGGCCCACGTCGTCGTCGAGTCTTTTCTTGTGCTTTCGTGCCGGGGGCCCGTCCGTATAGTCTTTTCTCTTTCGTACTTTGGGGGGCCCGCCGTCCCGGAGTCTTTTCTATACTTTCGTACTTTGGGGGAGCCGTATCGTCACAGTCTTTTATGCCTTTTCGTGCCGAGTACTTTCGTGCCCGTCGTTGAGTCTTTTCGGTCTTTCGTGCCAGAGGAGCCGGGTTATGCAGTCTCGATCGTGCTTTCGTCCGGAGAGCCCCGTCAGACGAGTCTTTTTCGTCTTTCGTGCCGGGGAGCCCGTCGTCGAAGTCTTTTTATGTGCTCGTACTTTGGGGGAGGGCCCGTTGTATAGTCTTTTACGTGCTTTCGTCTGAAGTCTTTTCGCGGATCGTGCCGAGGAGCCCCGTCGTGAAGTCTTTTCTATGCCCCGTGGAAAAAATGGTCGTGCGGGGTGGCTCGTCGGAGAGAACGGATGGTATCTTTCGGGATGATGCGCAGATCTTCATGGATGGCTCAAATGAGAGCCAGAATGGGATCTGCTTGGGATGCGAGGTCTTCCGAGATGACTCGTGAGAGAGCTAGATGGGATCTACTCGAGATGAGCAGGTCTTACGAGATGGCTCGTGAGAGAGGTAGATGGGATCTACTCGAGATGGCAGGTCTTACGAGATGGCTCGTGAGAGAGGTAGATGGGATCTACTCGAGATGCCGGTCTTCTGAGATGGCTCGTGAGAGAGCTAGAGATACTTTAGGGAGCTAGGAGAGTTTGCGCTCGTCGTTGACCACTTATGGCCGAGCAGTTTGCGACTCTCCTCTGTCCAGATCATCTGTGCAATTTATAGGAGTAAAGTTTGTGCTTTCGTAAATGACCGCATATGGTAAAGCGGTTCGCGACCTTTACCCCGTATTAAATCGTCGTGATTGTGTGGTCTCGTAGAAACAAAGTCGATGAGCAAAAGTTAATCGCCGATAGAGCGGACCCGGTCACGCCGAAACAAAGAGCCAACATCTCATCGCCGAGAAGGTGGAGAATACTTCGCTAAAACGGTGGACTGGACATCACCGAGTTAGCAGAATACCGACGCCGAGGAGGCGGGCTGGTCGTCGCTGTGAAAGCCGACGATCTCATCGCCGAGAAGGCGGAGAATGCTTCTCTAAAATGGCGGACTGGACATCGCTGAGATAGCGGAAAGCCGACACCGAGGAGGCGGGCTGGTCGTCAGCTGTGAAAGCCGACGATCTCATCGCCGAGAAGGAGGATGTTGGTCCCGGTGGAAAAACCCATTTTGTGCGTGCGGAAGCAAAACATTTCGTTGCGGTGCATATAAAACAGGGGTGAAGGAATGGTGATTCCAGATTTTTCTCTTTTTAAGCTCATGTGTTGTGTCTTGCTTATAATCGAGTGCGTGCGGCAAGATAAGAACGTAAAAGCGATAAACAAGACAACAATGTATAGTGGTTGGAGACTCAAGCTCCTACATCCACTCTCCCATTTTACAGGAAATTCCTTCAAACACTTCTTAAGGCTTTACGATTACCTCATGGTTTACTAACCTTTCTACTTTGAGCTTTTCGACTACCTCGTAGTTTACTAACTCAAAGCCTCTGGGACTTATCACCCTCTCGGGCTCGCCTCTAGATGTTTAACGAGTTCACACTCTGTCGGGACTTATCACCCTCACTCGGGGATTGCCCTAACAACTACCTCGCTCCACCTTTTGGTTATCTCTTTACGAGAATGGGGTTTGGGTTTGGTGTTGTCTCCAACTATGGTGAGATTTTCCTTACATTTGTTTAGCCTCAATCTTAAGGTTGGGAAAATCTCTCTAAGCTATGATACATCGTCGTGGGTTCTTAGGTTGGGTTCTAGAACACTCTTTGAATATATTTGTATATCTCTGGACTTGTGTTCTAGTGGTGGGAATGCTTGACAATAACGCTCTTGGCTCTGTAGCATCTTTTGCATAATCTCCACACTTAATTTGATGGAAGATCTTGTTTTTTTTATAGTGTGGATTTGAATGTTCTGGATTGGAGAATCACATTCAAATCCATACTATTCTCTATAAGTTCTCTTGAACTTTTTTCAGTGGTTGTCTTCCTCTCGTTGGTCCGTCCATTTGGATTCCAACGGTATATATTCCTCGGCTTGATTGCCTCGGAACATTCAGGATATCACGGGCATTGGTATATTGCGAGTCTTGATATTCTTGTGCCTTGATTCTCTGAATCTCATTGTCTTGAGAGACATCACGAGCCTTGATTCTCGATTTCATCTTGAGTCTTGATTTCTCGGTTTCATCGAGTCTTGATTTCTAACACATTTCTATATCTCTAGGACTATACACAGTGCGAGATATTATCTGAACACTTCTAAAAGCTGAATCGACTCATCTATCAAGATTATCTGAACATGTCATACTTTCGAGGGTTTTGGGATCTAATAAAAATTCTCTTTATTAAATTCATTTCCCAACAATTTTCCTTTTTTGATGATGCAAAACCATCTTGTTACAACACACTTAACCTATACTCGGGTTTAGGTTTTTCTATTACAAGAATGGTATATCTCTTAACAATCAATTCGGCAATGAATCACCCAATAATTTCATCACCAAACAACAATAATCAGGCATATCAAATATGAAGACATGTAAAGTAAGATAATGAGGCATTATCTTTGAGCATAAAGATAAAGTTTTCATTGATTGTATGATATCAGTTACAGATTACAATGAACTTATCAAAAGTAAAGACAAAAACAAAAAGAATTACAAGTCTTGATCTTCTTGATCTTATTTCGGCTCTCATTCCTCTTCTTCTATGAACCTTATACGATCAGCATATCGACCGAGTTCGATTTCTTCGACTTGAGACATCCGACCCTCAGTCTCTTTTACTTCTTGACCCTTCAGTCTATTGACCTATCTTTGGGTCTCGATTTCACTTTTACTTCTTGAGCCTCGAGATCACTTTTTACTCAAATTTATCGATTTCTTCTTTGCTTGATCGACGATTCGACTAATCAGATCAACATATCTTTAGATCAATATATCGAATAGCATCGGTCATCATATCGAGGTTAGCATATCGGGGTTTATCATATCGATCTCGATCACGTCGATCTCGGTCGATCTCTTTTCGCTCATCTTACGATCGCAACCAACCTTCTTCGATTTCTTCGACTTTAGCTTTTCTTCACTTTTGATTTTTGCACAGCTCATCAGTGGAACTCATCTAACTCATTTGATCTCGATCAGTCTCGTGTGCAGCCTCGTCTGATCTCGATCATCTACTTTTGATTTCGTGAGTTCCCCCTCAATTTGTTCTTTTGTTCCCCCTCAACTTGTTATCTGTAAATTTTCTTGAATAACACAAGTTGACAATGTTTTAGCATAAAATTAAAAATATATCAACAATTTCTCAATTGATAAAGACGCCAAAACATTAGTATATATGCATTTTTAAAGAAACGGATTTTTCTTTAAAAAGATCAGTTCAGGTGGTCACTCTGAAATTAGTGAACCTTTTGAACTCCCGCTCTGATACCACTTGTTGGTCCCGATTTTGAAAACCCATTTTGCGCGTGCGGAAGCAAACATTTCGTTGCGGTGCATATAAAACAGGGGTGAAGGAATGGTGATTCCAGATTTTTCTCTTTTTAAGCTCATGTGTTGTGTCTTGCTTATAATCGAGTGCGTACGACAAGATAAGAACGTAAAGCAGTAAACAAGACAACAATGTATAGTGGTTCGGAGACTCAAGCTCCTACATCCACTCTCCCTGTTTCTAGGGAAATTCCTTCAAACACTTCTTAAGCTTTTCGACTACCTCTGTAGTTTACTAACCTTTCTACTTTGAGCTTTCTGACTACCTCTGTAGTTTACTAACTCAAAGCCTCTGGACTTATCACCCTCTCGGGCTCGCCTCTAGATGTTTAACGAGTTCACACTCCAATCGGGACTTATCACCCTCACTCGGGATTGCCTAACAACTACCTCTCTCCACATTTGGTTATCTCTTTACGAGAATGGGGTTTGGGTTTGGTGTTGTCTCCAACTATGGTGAGATTTTTCCTTACATTTGTTTAGCCTCAATCTTTGGGTTGGGAAAATCTCTCTAAGCTTATGATACATCGTGGGTTGCTTAGGTTGGGTTCTAGAACACTCTTTGAATATATTTGTATATCTACAGACTTGTGTTCTAGTGGTGGGAATGCTTGACAATAACGCTCTTGGCTCTGTAGCATCTTTTGCATAATCTCCACACTTAATTTGATGGAAGATCTTGTTTTTATAGTGTGGATTTGAATGTTACCGTTGGAGAATCACATTCAAATCCATACTATTCTTTATAGATTCTGCGGCCTTTCGGGTTTGGTTGTCCTCTCGTTGGTCCACGTCATTTGGATTCCAGCATTTATATTCCCTCGACTTGATTGCCTCGAAACATTCGGGATATCTCGAGCATTGGTATATTCTTGAGTCTTGATAATCTTGTGGAGGATTCTCTCGAGTCTCATTGTCTTGAGAGACATCTTGAGCCTTGATTCTCGATTTCATCTGAGTCTTGATTTCTCGGATTTCATATCGAGTCTTGATTTCTAACATGTTCTATATCTGCCGTATATACGGTGCATATATTATCTGAACACTTGGCCCGGCGAATCGACTCATCTATCAAGATTATCTTGAACATGTCATACTCAGGGGTTTTGGGATCTAATAAAAATTCTCTTTATTAAATTCATTTCCCAACAATTTCCCCCTTTTTGATGATGTCAAAACCATCTTGTTACAACACACTTAACCTATACTCGGGTTTAGCTTTTTTCTATTACAAGAATGGTATATCTCACAACAATCAATTGAAATGAATCACCCAATAATTTCATCACCAAACAACAATAATCAGGCATATCAAATATGAAGACATGTAAAGTAAGATAATGAGGTATTATCTTTGAGCATAAAGATAAAGTTTTCATTGATTGTATGATATCAGTTACAGATTACAATGAACTTATCAAAAGTAAAGACAAAAACAAAAGAATTACAAGTCTTCAGTCTTGGTCTTCAGTCTTCTTGATCTTATTTCATTTCCTCATTCCTCTTCTTCTATGAACCTTATTCGATCGAGGCATCTTGACCGAGTTGATTTCTTCGACTTGAGACATCGACCCTCAGTCTCTTTTACTTATCGACCCTCGGTCTATTGACCTATCTTTGGGTCTCGATTTCACTTTACTTATCGAGCCTCGGATCACTTTTTACTCAAATTTATCGATTTCTTCTTTGCCGATCGACGGTTCGACTAATCAGATCAACATATCTTTAGATCAATATATCAGAATAGCATCAGGTCATCATATCAGGTTAGCATATCAGGTTTATCATATCTGATCTCGATCACGTCTGATCTCGGTCGATCTCTTTTTTATTTCATCTTTTGATCCGCAACCTTCTCTTCGACGGTCGACTTTAGCTTTTCTTCACTTTTGATTTTTTGCCAAACTCGTCGGTTGAACTCATCTAACTTCATTTGATCTCGTCGGTCTGCATTAATGCGACCTCGTCGATCTCGATCATCTCTTTTGATTTTCGTGAGTTCCCCTCAATTTGTTCTTTTGTTCCCCCTCAACTTGTTATCGTAAATTTTCTTGAATAACACAAGTTGACAATGTTTAAGCATAAAATTAAAAATATCCCAACAATTTCTCAATTGATAAAGGCGCCAAAAACATTAGTATATATGCATTTTTAAAAAAGCGGATTTTTCTTTAAAAAGATCGATTCAGTGGTCACTCACGAAATTAGTGAACCATTTGAACTCCCCTCTGATACCAACTTGTTGGTCGATTGGAAAAAACCCGTTATCTTGGCGTCGGAAGCAAAACATTTCGTTTGCGGTGCATATAAAAGCGGGGGTGAAGGAATGGTGATTCAGATTTTCTCTTTTTAAGCTCATGTGTTGTGTCTTGCTTATAATCGAGTCGTCACGACAAGATAGAACGTAAAAGCAATAAACAAGACAACAATGTATAGTGGTTAGGAGACTCAAGCTCCTACATCCACTCTCCTCATTTTCAGGGAAATTCCTTCAAACACTTTTAAAGGCTTTCGACTACCTCTGTAGTTTACTAACCTTTCTACTTTGAGCTTTTCGACTACCTCGTAGTTTACTAACTCAAAGCCTCTGGACTTATCATCCTCTCGGGCTCGCTCTCTAGATGTTTAACGAGTTCACCTCTATCGGGACTTATCACCCTCACTCGGGATTGCCTAACAACTACCTCACTCAATTTGGTTATCTCTTACGAGAATGGGGTTTGGGTTTGGTGTTGTCTCCAACTATGGTGAGATTTTCCCTTACATTTGTTTTAGCCTCAATCTAAGGTTGGGAAAATCTCTCTAAGCTTATGATACATCATTGGGTTGCTTAGGTTGGGTTCTAGAACACTCTTTGAATATATTTGTATATCTACGGACTTGTGTTCTAGTGGTGTGAATCTTGACAATAACGCTCTTGGCTCAGTAGCATCTTTTGCATAATCTCCACACTTAATTTGATGGAAGATCTTGTTTTTTATAGTGTGGATTTGAATATTACCGATTGGAGAGAATCACATTCAAATCCATACTATTCTTTATGTTCTATGACCTTTCCAGTGGTTGTCTTCTCTCGTTGGTCACGTCATTTGGATTCCAGCGGGTATATTCCTCGACTTGATTGCCTCGGAACATTTAGGATATCTCGATCATTCAATTATATTCGACAATCTTCGATAATTATTGTGCCTTGAGGATTTCTCGAGTCTCATTGTCTTGTCGAGACATCTTTGAGCCTTTTTCTACGAGCCTTGATTCTCGGTTTCATCCGAGTCTTGATTTCTCGGTTTCATCGAAGTCTTGATTTCTACTTTCGTTCTATATCTGCAGACTATACACGGTGCAGATATTATCATGAACACTTCTAAAACTGAATACTGACTCATCTATCAAGATTATCCTGAACATGTCATACTCGGGGGTTTTGGAGTCTAATCAAAATTTCTTTATTAAATTCATTTCCCAACAGAGGAGAATACTTCGCTAAAACGCATGGATAGACATCGCCGAGATACGAAAGCCGACAACCGAGGAGGCGGGCCGGTCGTCATTGTGAAAGCCGACAATCTCATCCCCGGAAGCCGCCAGAGAATGCTTTTGCTAAAACGGGCGGATCGACATCGCCGAAGAAGCGGAATGCTAATGCCGAGAGGCGACTAGTCATCATTTGCGGAAAACCGACGATCTCATCGCCGAGAGGCGGAGAATAATCCGCTAAAATGGCGATCGACATCGCCGAAGTTAGCGAATGCCGACGCCGGTAGCGCGTGGTCGTCGCGCTGCGGAAAGTTTTATTTATCTCATCGCCGGAAGCGTAGAGAATGCCGCTAAAACGGCATCGACATCGCCGAGATACGGAACCCGACGCCGGTGAGGTTGGCGGGTTGCCGCTGCGGAAAGTTCGACATCATATTGCGAGAAGGCGATAATGCTTTCGCTAAACAGAGGATCGGATATCACCGAAGTTAGCGGAATACCGGCGCCGAGGAGGGCTAGTTGCCGCAGTGTTCTATTATCTTATCGCCGGTATGCGAGAATACTTCGCTAAAATGGCGGATCGACATCGCCGAAGCATGAACGCCGACGCCGAGGAGGCGGCCGGTTGTCACAGGAAAGTTCGACGATCTTCATTGCCGGAGAAGACGGAGAATACTTATTCATGTTGAATTTGACGTCCAATAGAGATAGCGGCCAGAAATGACGAGGGAGGCGGTGGTCGACGTAATGGGCGATCTAAACCGATAGAAAGCGGAGAATGCTTCATTAAAATGAATTGAATTTGGATAGGAGTTAGTGAAATCTTAGATCTGGGGTAGGGCTAGTCGTCTCTGTAATAGATGATCTAAATCAGGAGAAGGAGAATGTTTTGTTGATGGTAGGATTTGGACTTCATGGGTTAATTGGAAAGCAGATGCAAGGAAGTGAGTAGAATTAAATCATTTGTGGCCAAGCCGATCTAAATCGTAGGAAGGGTGAAGAATGCTTAAGCTAAGCAATTTGGTTGCTCAGCAGGGAGATGTGAACGACAGGGAGGCGGTGATCATTGTGTTGACGATCTCGATCTTGAGGAAGGTGAGAATACTTTCTTTAAGTGAGATTTGGACATCCAGGGATTAGCGAATCTGGAAGCAATAGAAAATTTGGTAAATGTTGTGTGGTAAGCGATCTAAAATAGGAAAGTAGGAGAAATGCTGTTAAATATTGTTGGACATCAGCAGTTAGCGGAGAGAAATCGTCTGGGGAGGTAATTTGATCGTCATTTGTAATGAAGTGATCTCATGTGGGGAAAGCGGAGAATATTCGCTAAAGCGGTGGATTGGACATGCTTGAGTTAACGGAGATCTGGAATCTTGGGGAAGCGGCGGTACAGTCGTCGGTAATAGACGATCTACGTCGGCGGAAAAGCCGGAGATGTATTAAGGAAGCAGTGCGTTACATCATAGGGATAGCGAAATAGGCATGGGGGAGGCGAATTTGGTCGTCATTATGGTAGATGATCTCATCATGGGAAAGCGGAAGAATGCTTTGCTAAAATGGCGAATGAAACATCGTAGAATAGCCCAGGAATCACGAAGCAATGAGGCCAATTTGAAGAGTGATCGACCGCAATAAACGATCTCATCGTAGAAGCGGGAAGATGCTCCCTAAACGGTGGGTGGACTATCATTGAGTTAGCGAGCCAAGCCTTGAGGCCAGGCTGATCGTCATTAATAATGAGATAAATGCTAGAGAAAGCGGAGAATCTTCCTTCGTGATTAATTTGAATCGTGAGTTAAGCGGAAGCGATCTGGGAGGCGGGCTAGTCGTCGGCCCCGTGAAATAAAGCGATCTAATCAAAGAAGCGGGAGAATCTTGTTAAAGCAGCGAGGCCCCGGACATCGTAGAGTTAGCGGAATCTTAGCAACCAGAGGCCAGGCCAATCGTTCTTTGACATTATCTAAATCGCAGAAAGCGAAATGCTTCGTTAAAGCAATGAATTTGGGCGATCACCAAGGAGTTGAAAACCCAGCCTTAGAATCTGTTTGAGTATTTGTGAAAAATAGCCGATCATAAATACGTAGAGAAGGCGGGAGAATGCTCATTAAAAAGCGTGATTGGACATCTGGAGTTAAGCGGGAATCAAATATTTGAGGAGGTAAATTTGGTTAATATTTCTTAATGACAGTCTCATGTTGAAGCGGGAGAATGCTTGACCAAATGGTGGGTAGACGATATTTGAGTTAGCGAGCCAAATGAGGGAAAGGCGGCCGAGTCGTCATTGTAATGAAGCAATCTAAATACAGCAAAGAAGAAGCGAATCTTCATTAAGCAATGAATTGTGTAGAGATATATTATTATTGGTAAGAGGTGAAGCTGATCGATATTGTAAGCCAAGCGATCAGCCGAGAAGGAAGAGAATACTTGACAGTGATTTGGACATCTTAGAGTTAAGCG
Organism: Stenogyne calaminthoides; assembly: GCA_037126765.1. Taxonomy (NCBI): domain Eukaryota; kingdom Viridiplantae; phylum Streptophyta; class Magnoliopsida; order Lamiales; family Lamiaceae; genus Stenogyne; species Stenogyne calaminthoides. Next base: position 85,719 of record JBBCBC010000036.1, on the reverse strand, counting down.
GAATCTCTTGAAGCCTTAGAAAATGATGGTAATCATTTGAAATAGATGATCTCTAAATACGAGAAAGCGAGGAGAATGTATTAAAATGGCGGGCCCAGACGTCAAGGTTAAGCGGAATCTTGAAGCCTTGAGGAAGTAATTTAGTTAATATTGCGAAAGGCAATGATCTACCGTGTAGGAAAAGCGGAGAATGCTGTTAAAGCAATGATGGGCGTCAGCGAGTTAATGAGCCATTCTAGAAATGAGCTGGTCGTCATTGTGGCCAAGCGATCTCATCATGAAATGTAACTAAAGCAATGAGGCCAGACGTCCAATAGGGAATAACGAGCCAAATAGGAAATGAAGTGATCGTCATTATGTTGTGATCTCGATGAAGAAATGAATACTTAACTAAAATGGCCGGGCCCGGGCGTCAAGTGTTAAGCGGAATCTCTTGAAGCTAATAGAGAAGAAGCGAAATTTGATGGAAGTGTTGTGTAAAGTAGAAGCGATCTCGGCCATACGTGAGAATGTCTTTCATAAAATGGTACCATTACCTTGAGTTAAGCGGAAAGTCGACAGCCAGGGGCCCGAAATTTAGTTGTCGTACGAAAAGCTTGACGATCTAATCGCCGAAAATTGAAATGCTTAAAATGGTAATTTGGGCCGTCGTAGAGTTAATGACAAGCCAATAGGAAGTGGTAATCACTTGTAGCCAAGCGATCTAAGCCAGCGAAAGAAAATGAGAGAGAATGTATTAAAATAAGCGGTGATGTCCTTAGGGTTAGGGAATCTGGAGTCTGGGGAAGCGGAGCTGAAGTCGTTCTTTGCGAAAATCGATGATCTAAATGAGGAAAGGCGGAGAATGTCGCTAAAACGGTGGACATCGAGATAATGAGCGTCTGGGGAAGCGTCTTCGTCGGCTATGAAAAGGCGATGATCTCGATCACCAAAGCGGAGAATACTTATTAAAGCAGCCAGACTGGACATCAAGGTTAGCGGAATCTGAAATAGAAGAAGGCGAGAATTGCTGTCAGCTGTGTAATAGATGATCTCGGCCGAGAAAGGCGGAAGATATCGCTAAAATGGTGGGCTGGACATCAAAGGTTAGCGGAAATCGATCTTGAGGCGAAATTTGAGGTAAATACATTTGTGGCCAAGCGATCGTCTCAGGAAAACGGAAGAATATTTCACTAAGCGGATTTGGACATGTAGAGTTGGCGGAATCGTGGGGGTAGTGATAAATCAACGCTGAAATCGAGACGATCTAAGCCAATAGGAAGGCCGAGAATCTTTGTTAAAACTTTGGACTAAACATCGTAGAGATAGTGGAAAGCCCGGAGCCAGGAGGCCGAGGCTGAGTCGTGTTGTGACCCCGGCAAATCTGTCGTCGGGAAGGAGTGGAGAGAATGCTTTGCTAAAATACGGTGGACAGCCAGCCAGGAGTTAGCCCAGATGACCAGGAAGCGGGGATGGTCATTCTTCTGGCCAAGCGATCTGTCAATAGGAAAGGCGGAGAATGCTTTCCCTTTAAAATGGTGGGCCGGAGCGTCACCAAGGTTAGGAAAAGCAGCCGCCGAGAATGAAATTTTGGTCTTCGTATGGCCGACGTCTACGTCGTAGGAAAGGCGAAGATATACATTAAGCAGTGGACTGAACTTATCATAGAGTTAAGCGGAATCACCAAGCCTTGGGGAAGCGAAGCCCGGTAATACATTTAATAATAAACGATAAATGTAGGAAGGTGGAGAATGTTTGTTCTTGGTGTTGGAGGCCGTCTGGGATGGCAAGCCTTGGAAAGCGGTGGTAAATCATTAATAAACGATCTCACTCCTTGAAAAGTGAAAATAACTTGACCAAAACGGCGAGCCCAGACATCAGCAAATATAACGAAGCAAATCTTTAGTAAATAGTAGTAAATCATTGTGGCTCATGAAAGCGGAGAAATCTTCCTTCTAAACAGCGGTGAGCGTCAGCAAAGTTAGCAGAATACGGCATGAGGCGAACTGGTAAATTCTTCAAAAACGATGCATCAACGAAAGAGTGGAAGATAACCCGTAAAGCAATGAATGAACGTCACCAAAGTTAATGACAACGCTTGAAATCTTATTTGGTAAATCGACTGTAGTAAGCAATCTCGCCACTTGAAAAGCGAGAGAAATACTTCGCTAAAACAGCGGATTGAACGTCAAAATTGGCAAATCGCTGTTGAGAAGGTAGAAATTGAATTGTTCGCTACCCAGCAAACGATCATCCTTATTAAACGGTGGGCTGAACATCGGCGAGTTAGCGAGCCGTAAAGGCGAAGTGGTCATCATTGTGGTAACGATCATCGGCAAAGAAAAGCGGAAAATATATTAAGCAATGAATGGATACTCCTTGAAGACTAAAGCGTAAATGAGTAAAGAGGTACGTCGTCCCAAGCGATCTAAGCCTTAAGAAAGCGAGAGAATATACGCTAAGCAATGAGACGGAGGACATCAAATTAGCGGAATGGCAGCCGAAGAAGTAGTAATTCTTTGTAGATGATCTCGTAATGAGAAAGTAATCTTATTAAAAGCGGAACATCAGAGTTAGTGGAATCTGAAATAGGAAGTAATTGGGTGTCGGCTAAGCGAAGCGATCTCGTATGAGAAAAGCGGAGAATGTATTAAGCAGCCGGTGAACGTCGGGATTAGCGGCCAAACCAGGAGGCGGTGGTCTAAACGTCATTGTAATGAAACAATCTCAAGTAGAAGAAAGCGGGGAGAATGTATTAAACTGACGGGGCCGGACATCCAGCAAGATAACGAGCTGACTGTGGGAAGTGACTTCAACAAATGTTGTGAAAGTGACCCGATCTCGATCTTAGAAAGGCGGTATACTTGTTAAAATGGTGATTTTGGACATCACTTAGTGTTAGCGGAATCACAGGCATGAAGGCGGTAGTGATGACGTATGTGGGCGATCTCGTATAGGAAAAGGAAGAATGTATTTAAGCAATGATTTGTCATGAGAGTTAAGCGGGAAAGTCGACAATAGGAAATGAAATTTCAGATTCATTACGAGAAAACTGACATTCGTGTAGAGAAGGTGGAGATGTATTACTTCGGTGAATGATCGTAGGAGTTAGCGAAGAAAAGCAACAGCAAAGGCGGGCTAATTAAATATTGTAATGCGGCGATCTAAATGAGGAAAATTGGAGAATGTACGCTTCTCTTATTGTTGAACATCGTAGAGTTAGGGAATAAAGCCGTAGAATACATTGTCGTTCTTCTTGTAGATGATCCTAAATCGGCAGGAAAGCGGAGAAATTAACCATTAAAAACGGTAGATGGACATAGATTGAGATCAATGGAAGCCAGAATCTTGAGGGCGTCTTGAAAGTCGTCATTGTGAAGGTGATGATCTCGATCACAGGAAAAGCGGAAATATACAAAAACGGTGAATTTGGACATCATAGAGGATTAAGCGAATCTGAAGCCTTGGTAGTGCTGGTCATTGTGTGGTAAGCGATCTCGGCCAGGAGGCGGGGGAAATATTTAAGCTAAAGCGATTGAATTTGGGCTGTCCATAGGAGTTAGTGGAATCTTAGGCAGCCCAGGAGGCAAATTTGCAGTGATCCTTTGTGAAGTGAGCGATCTCGTCAGCCAGGAAGAGGCGGAGAATGCTTGATAAAACTTTGGGTAAGCATCGAGATAAGGTGAACACTTGGGAATGGTGGTCGTGTTGGCCAGAGGCAGATCTCAATGCATCGAGAAGCCGGAGAATGCTTCTTTAAAGCAATGAGGCCCGGACAGGTTAGCGGAATCTTAGGCTTGTAGAGAATTCAAGTGGTGGTTCTTCTTGACATGAAGCGATCTCGTCAGCCGAGAGGCGGAGATGCTTGTTAAAAATGAATTGAATTGACATCCTTAGAGGTTAGCGGAGAAAGCCCAGCCTTGGAGCCGAGGTGGTCTTAGGCGTGGGCGAATCCTAAATCACAGGAGAGGCGGAGAATACTTGTTAAAGCGATGGTTGGACATCGTAGGGGATTAGCGGATCTCTTGGCAATAGGAGAAGCGAGAGCCGGTTGTCATTGCAATAAGCAATCTCGCCAGCCCAGGAAAGCGGAGAAATCTTCGTTACAACGATGGTACAGGCGTCAACTTGAGTTAGCGGGCAAGCCTTAGAGGCCCGGTGATGCGTCGGCTGACAATGAAGCAAATCTCGTCGTAGAAAAGCCGGAGAATGCTTCGCTAAAGCAATGAATTTGGACATCGCCGATATAGCGGAAGCCCGTGGTGGAGAGTGCAAATTTGGTAAATCGTGTAATAGATGATCTCGACCTTGAAAGGTGAAGAATACTTCACTAAAATGGCCGGACTAGACATCCAAAGTTAGTGGAATATGGGTATCGAGGCGAACTGGTAAATACGACTACGGCCAAGCGATCTCGTGTAGAAAGCGGAAAATATACAAGCAATTGGGTAGACGTAACAAATTAACGAAAAGCAGCCTTGAGGCATTTGGTCATTCTTTGTAATGTGATCTCGTCGTAGAGAAAGCGGAGAATGCTTTCGGTAAGCAATGAATTTGAGCGTCGAGTTAGCCGAATCTTAAGGCGAGGAGGCAGAGGCCCAATTGTCATTAAGCGATGATCTCGTCGTAGAAAGCCAGAATGTATTAAGCAATTAGGCGGACATCGTGATTAGCGGAAGGCCCGAAGCGTAGAAGATGAAATTTGGTAAATCCTTTGTAATACCAAGCGATCATCGTAGGAAAAGCGGAAGAATCCTTACGTAAAGCCAATGATGAACATCATGGGTTGAGAGAGATGCCAGCAGCAGGGCCCGAACTAGTGGCTGTGGCCAAGCGATCTCATCGTGAGAAAGAAGCGGGAGAATCTTAAGCTAAAAGCAAAGCGTTGGATGTGAGTTAGCGGAAAGCGATGCGGAGGCGGGCGGTAAGTGGTATGGCCAGAAAGCGATCGTCAGCCAGGAAGAAGCGAAAATGCTTCATTAAAGCAGTGAATTTGGTTATCGTAGAGTTAAGCGGAATCTTAGAAAATTTGAGGAGCGGGGCCCAGATTCATTCTTGGCCAAGCGATCTAAATGTAGGAAAGTAGGAATACTTACTAAAAGCAGTGAAATTTGGACATCATTGATTAATACAGGCAAGCCAGCCAGGAGGTAAGTGATAAATCCATTTGGCGATATCTCGTAGGAAAGGCGGAGAAATGCTGTTAAAAGCAGTGACTGACCCGGCAAAATAACGAGAGGAAAGGTAAACCCAGCGAGTGGAGGGCGTTGGTAAATCATTTGTGGCAAACAATCTGTGTAGAAAGAAGCGAAGAGAATACTTCTTCATGGTAGGGCCGGACATCGATAGGTTAGCGGAAGAAATCGATTAGGAAAGTGATTGATGCGTCATTTGTGAAAGCGAGGCAATCACCGTCCAGCGAAGGCCAGAGAATATTTCAACGCTTAAATGGCCCGAATTGGACATGTGAGTTAGCGAGAATCTGAAGCCTTGGGGAGGCCGAAATTTGATCGTCATTGTGAAAGTAAAGATGATCATTCTGGGAAAAGCGGAGAATGCTTATTGAAACTTGGATGGACATCGGCAAAGAGATAAGCGGAAGCGGAGCAAGGGAAGAAGAAATTGATGCGTCATTTATTAATGACGATCTCGCCATGAGAAGAAGCGGAGAATGTATTAAGCAGCGGGCCGGACGCCAGCAGGAGTTAAGCGGAATCTGACGTAGAGGGCCGAAGTGAAATCGAATTCTTCTGCAATGACGATCTCGTCAGGAAAATGAGATACTTCGCTAAAATGGCGAATTGGGCGTCGTAGAGTTAGCGGAAAGAAGCGGCCTTGAGGCGGTACGGTGATCATTGTGAACGTAGGCGATCTAAATAATGAGAAAGAATGCTTTATAAAGCAATGATGGACATCGTACGAGTTAGCGAATCTGAAGCCTTAGGGGTAATTTAGTTCTTCATTACCCAATAAGCGATCTCATCGTAGAAGAATGCTTGACTAGCAATTGGTAGACGTCGGCTGAGTTAGCGGAAAAGCCAGCGCCCAATGAATGATCAAATCATTGTAATGGCAGATCTCATAAGCCGAGAAGAAATGCTTAACTAAAGCAAGCCGGATGAACATCGGCAAGATCTTGAGCAGAAGCGGCAAATGGTAATTTGGTGTCGGCTGTGAAATCGATGATCTCGTCTGAAAAGGAAAATGCCAGTAAGCAATGGTGGACATCAGGGATTAGCGGAATCTGAAGCCAGGAAGTGCGACTGATAAATGGCTACTTGGTAAGCGATCTCATCGTAGAAAGCGGAGAATCGTCCATTAAGCAGTGGGCCCCAGACGTCGGCCCGAGTTGGCAAGCGTAGGAAATGGTGAGGTAGTTCTTTATGGCCAAGCGATCATCGTAGAAAGCGGAAATGCTTCGCTAAAGCGGCGGGCTGGACATCGGCCAGAGATAACGGAAGCCAAGCCTTAGTGAAGCGGGCTGATCGTCGTAATCCAAATGATCTCGGCGAGAGAGAAAAGCGGAAGAATCTTGTAAAGCGGACTAGACATCATAGGAGTTAAGCGGAAGGCGATCTTAGAAGCCGAGCTGATACGTCATTGTGAAGCCAAACGTCATCCACCGATAAGGGAGAATGCTTCGTGAGCACCGGATGGACATCAGCCCAGAGATAGCGGAAAAGGCCAAACCTAGGAAATGGTAGTTGTCATTGTAATGGCAAATCTCATGGGAAAAGCGGAGAATGCCATTAAGCAATGACCAGACATCGTAGAGTTAGCGGAATGTATTGAAGAATGAAATTGGTCGTTCTTCTTGGCCAAACGATCTCATCGTAGAAAGCGAAGAATATACCGCTAAAATGGCCGGATTAGACGTCATAGAAGTTAGCCCGAAAAGCTTGACCTTGATGAGCTGGTCGTCATTGTCAATAAGCGATACCATCGTAGAAAGGCGGAGAAATGCTTCTAAGCAGCCCGAATGGTATCCAGCCCATTAAGCGGAATATAAGCCAGCAAAGAAAAGCGGTAATTATCGTGCAATAAAGCGATCTCATCCAGCAAAGGAGAATGCCCGCTAAAAGCAATTGGGCGGGCGTGTTGATTAGCAAAATCGAGGCGGGCTGGTAAATATTTGTAATAAACCCCGATCTCATAATAGAAAATGAGAGAATGTATTAAAATAATGAATTTGGATATGAATAACGGAAAAGCAATAGCCCAGTGAAGCGAGAAATTTGAGTCGTCGTTAATAGATGATCTCCACTTGGCAAGAAAGCGAAAATAATACTTAACTAAAGCAGTGGGCGGGCGTCACCAAAGTTAAGCGGAATCAGCTTGTAGAAAAGCCAGCCGAATCATCGGCTACCAATAAACGATCTCCTCCTTAGAAAAGCGAAATAATCTAAAAGCAGTGGTAGACGTCATTTGAGTTAGCGGAAAATATATTAAAGCGGTTTGTACGTATTTAGGTAAATGATCGTGTAGAAAGCGAATCGCGTTCATGGTGATTGGACGTCGTGAGGTTAGCGGAAAGGTATTAGGAGTCAGAATTTGGTCGTCGGTGGTAAGCTGATCCATCGTAGGAAAGTGAGAATCTTCATTAAAGCGGTAGGATGGACCAATAGAGATGTGAAATGAAGTAGCCAGGGTGATTTGAATCGTATTTATGGTGACGATCTCGATCTGAGAGAAGATCTTCAGCTAAAGCAGTGAATTTGGACGTCATAGAGTTAAGCCCGGAATCTGAAGCCTTAGAAGAAGTGAGTGAAATTAATTCTTGTGTGGTAGCTGATCTAAAGCCTTAGAAATGGAGAATGCTTATTAAGCAATGATTGAGGCGTCAGGGTTAAGCGGAAGAAGTCGATCTGGGGAAGTGAAATTTGATCGTCATTTGTGGCCGACGATCTCATCGCCAATGAGGAGAATATTCGTAAAGCGGTGGTTGGACATGTGGGGATTAAGCGGAATCTTGACAGCCGATGGTATTTGAGTAAATGTTGTGAAAGCGAGCTGATCTCGTCAGCCAAGAAAGAAGATGCTTATTAAAACTTGATTTGGACATGTAGAGATAGCTGGAGAAATCGACAGGGAAGTAGTAAATCATTGTGGCCAGGCGATCTGTCAGCAGGGAAAGCGGAGGAGAGTAACCCCATTTAAAGCGGAATGAACATCAGCAGGGTTAGGAATCAAATCTTGTTGAAATTGGTCGTTCTTCTTAATAAACGATCTAAATAGAAAAGCGGAGAATGTAAAATAAATGAATGTCAGCAGTTAGTAGAAAGCAGCCTTGAGGGCGGGCTAGTCGTCATTGTGTGAAGCGATCTAGAAGCCAGCCAAGGAAAGAAGCGGAGAATGCTCGCTAAGCAATTTGGACATCGTAGGGTTGTGAAATCTTGTGTGGGAAAGCGAGCTAGATTCATCATTCTTGGCCAAGCGATCTACATCGTAGAAAAGCGGAGAATGCTTTCGGTAAAATGGTGGGCCCAGGGCGTGTTGAGTTAGCGGAAGCGGCCCGAGGGGAATGGTGATCGTCGGTAATGAAGCGATCTCATCAGCGAAGACGGAGAATACTCCTTCAAGCAGTGAATTTGGACAATAGAGATATGAAGCCAAGCCAGAGTGGAGGCGGAATTTGATGCGTCATTGTAATGATCGTATGGGAAAGGCGAAGAATACTTGAAAGCGGCGGTGGACATCCATAGGATTAGCGGAATCACCGTCTTAGAAGAAATGGTGATAAATCATTATTAGTAAATGATCTCATCATGAGAAGCGGAGAATGTATTTAAGCGAATTTGGACGCTCCTTGAGGTTAAGCGGAATCGTCTTAGGGAAGTGAAATTACATTCAATACATTTCTGATCGACGATCTAAATGGCCAGGAGAATGCTTAACTAAAAAGCAAGCCAGATGGGTAATCTCGTAGGTTAGCGGGCCGTCTTAGAGAAGCGAATTTGATTAAATCGTGATAGCAAGATGATCCTCATCGGCAGGAAAGGCGGCGAATGCTTAAATAAAACGGTAATTTGGACATCAAGAGATAACGGAGAGCGGAAGCGTAGATGATTTGGTAGTCCCATTGTGGCCAGAAGCGAATCTCGATAGGAAATACTTAACTAAAGCGGTGATTTGGACATCAGGATTAAGCGGAATGCAATGAAAGAATTTGAAATTAAATCGTAATAGATGATCTCGGCCAGGAAAGGCGAGAAATGTCGCTAAAATGGTAATTTGGACATGTGATTAGCGGAAAAAGCGAATCTTGAGGCCGAGCTGAGTCGTGTTTAATAATAGATGATCTAAATCTTGAGAAGGCTGAGAATGCTTTATAAAGCAATGAGGCTGGACATCAAGTTAGCGAATCTTAAACAATAAAAGGTAATTTGGTCATCATTCTGGCAAATGATCATCGGCAGGAAAGGTGGGGAGAATGCTTAGCTAAAAGCAGCCCGGACTAGACATCGTCGAGATAATGGAAAAGCCCGTGTGGGAAGTAGTGATCATCATTGTGGCCAAGCGATCTCATTAGGAAAATGATGACTAGCCTTAGAGTAGGTGAGCATAATATTCATGAGAAGGCGGTAGTGCCTACTTGTAGAAGTGGTAGTATGTCGTCGTAAAGAAAGCCCGGTAATACCGGTAGCCGTGGTGAGCATAATCATGTAGAAAGGCGGTATTGCCGATCTTGAAGTAGGTGCGATATTAAATGTAGAAAAAGCCCGGTAGTGCGGTAATAGAGTAGGCGGAAATCGTCGTAGAAAAAGCGATGATGCACACACCAGTAAAGCGAGCATAATAAATCGTAGAAAAAGCGGTATTCTCTTAGAATAAAGCGAGCATAATCCTTCAGCCGAATAAGCAGTGAATTACTGCGGCAGAGAGTAAATGACGTAATTATCCGCAGGAAAAGGCGGTATTGCCACCTTAGAAGTAAGTGACATAATCGTTCTTGAGAAAGGAAGTAGTGCTGTGTGGGCAAGGTAGTCAAAAATCAAATCGAAGGTGGTATTACCCGGCCGGTAGAGTGGAGGCATAATCTCGTTAAAAGTGATTATTACCCGGTGGCCAAGTGGCGAGGGCATAATCGTCGCGCAAAAAGCGGTATTACTGCTTGCCCAAGAATAAGTGAGCATAATTGTCTGAATGGCTTTTTGTAATTTGGCGGTAGTGCCCGTTTCTCTTGAATGATTTGAACATTGGGTTTACTATGCCCGCTCGACTTTTTCGTTTTGATTGTCTTATTGGCGTTGCAATCGGTTGATCATCTTATTTAGGTGCGGCCGGATGGGTTCTTTTATGAACCCTTTCTTGGTTCGCGATCGTCTTATTTAGGTCTGCGATCCGCCCGTCTTAAACCCGTCTTATTTAGGCTGCGACCCACTCATCACGCTTTCTTATTCTGAAGATTATCTGTAAGTCTGAGTCGTCTTTTCTTATGGGTACCCATTACTCTTTTCTTTGTGGGAATCAGTCTGAACTCGTTCGTCGGTGAAACATAGACTTGAGCTCGTTCGTCTTTGTTAAGATTCGTCGGCTTAGGTCGCGACCTCTTAGCGAAACGACGACCAAATTAAATGAAAATAAGCGAATGAATGAAAAGCCACGAGGACATAAATATAATAAACACGGTGGGGTGGGTAAAAAGAATACCAGTAGATTCTTTGAGTAGTAGCGAGACTCGGTGCTCGTCTAATTTTCTTTCTCGAGCTATTTTTTTTTTTTTTTTTTTTTATTTGGGCGAAAAAAATCGGGCCCATAAATAAAGCCAAACGGAAGGCCCAAATAATCGTGACCGGTACAAGCCCGTATAATAATCATTGATCTACCCGGGCCCACGAAATTAAATAAGCTTGGGCCCGATAATTAAAAGTAAAAAATTGGGCCCAAAAACTTAATTAATCTTGGGCCCGATTACTTTTCGAGGCCCAATTGATGTATCAGTTAGTTCAAAACCCCGCACCCTCATTTCTCGGTTCGTTGAAAATACACCACGAATCATTCCACGTATCCAACACCGGATTCTTATGAGGCGGCGCCTTGATCTTGGCGGCGGCATGGTAGCTTTCTCGTCGAGGAGCGGCAGCGGTGATGGTATTGCGGTGTTGGCGGTGGAATCAGCTTACCGGCGGAGATGGGAAAATCGGTGATCGGCGGTCGCGGCTTCCAATTTGATCTGCAGCGTATAAAGCCCGAAAAGCGTCTGGCTTCCGGAAATCGATCGTCATTGGGGGTGACTTGATTGGGCGCCAGCGTGGTGGCGAGGTTCATGGGTTTGTGTCGATTTGGAGGCCAACTGCGGGCGGGTTTATTGTGGAGTCGCGACCAGACATGACGAAAGCCCGAAGACGGCAGCGGTGACCATGATTTAATGAGTGGCGATCGGGCGGCATGAGCGTCGATTTGCTTGGTGGTCTGCATTGTTTCGACACGGTGGCTGGGGAGGTGAGGGGGTGGGGCGATTTCAGAGGTGAATTTCTTGTCTTCTTGCCTTGATTCAAAGCGGTTGGCAAAATCCATCCGCCCGTTTCCCTCTCTTTCTTGTATGTATCTGTATGTATGTATTTGTGTATCTGTATGTATATGTTGGTGTATGTATATGAGGGTTTTGAGGGTTGTGGATTTTGGGGGTTTTGATTTTGGATGAAGGGTTTTTCGGGTGATCTCAATTTTGAGCCGAGGGTGGCGGTGGTGATGGTGAGGTGGTCTTGTGGCCTTCAGACCTTCCCAGGCAACTTCCTCTTCCTCTGTTCATCTGTATCTGCATCTGAATTTTATTTTTTTTTGGATTTGTGTATTGAGGAAGATGATGAAAATAGGAATGAAATTGAGAATTTTTCTGGGTTGTGTTCTTGTGATTTTTTGGATTTGGATTCAAAAATTTTGTGTTGTTCTCGACGAATTTTTCAATTGACCCTCATTCTAGCGCCAATTGTTGCGAGTCATTTTTTACGGAGAGTATTATGTGGCTAATTTGGTAACAACTCACAAACAAAATGATTAATCGAACAAGAACACTGCGGGAAGAACCGTAGTTCTTCCCTGAAATGTGGGTGTAGGTATATAAGTGGAATGAGGGAAACATTCCAGTGTGTGTCCCTTTACAATGAACCATGAGGTCCTTTATATAAAGAGGACCAGCACGACAAATCAATAAGCACGACAAGTCGTTAAGCACGAGAAATCGATAAGCACAACAAATCGTTAAGCACGACAAATCGATAAGCACGACAAGTCATGTGCATAAAGCATGACAAAACATATGCGTAAGCACGATAAATCACGTGGTCTCGTTGGGACCTGCTGAAATGTGATAAATCGTCATGCTGACGTGTGATCAATCTGGTGATGCTGACGTGTAATATATCTGAGCACAACATAACTAATCTGACAATATTTGACTACTAATATATTCAACCTTTTGTTCATCTAAATTAATTATATTAATCATCAATTATCACAATAGTATACTGCATTATAATATCTATCTCAATACTTGTACATTATGTATTTCGTCTTTTATTAACAATGAAGATTATGTTTATTGGGAGCATGGATTTCTTGGTTGTTTTACTAATGAAAATGAATTTCAATTGCTTCCAAGTACATATTTAAAGAGATATCAATTTTAAATGATTATTACTAATTTTACTATTTGAAATGTTTGCTCAAAGTAAAATATATAATTAAGAGTGTTAACTTATAAAAATAAGAATGATGTTTTGAATGAATATAGTAAAATCGAGTTTTATTGTCTTATTTTGATTATGCTACTCATTTTCAATGGTTAAGTGAAATATGTGTTTAAATTATAGATGAGTTATGCCATAAATTGTTATCATCTGCTAAAATGCATAAATTGATGTATGTTGAATTACAATGTATTATTATAACTAAAATGATTTTTATGATAGCGCTCGTCTGATATAGATTTATTAATTGAGGAAATTATTAAGCAATTTTATGAATCAAGAGGTTCTGATAATAATTAAACTTAAAAAAAAAATATATTGGGTGAAGTGCTCCAGACCAGATGCTCGGGGCGTCCCTACAACTTGAGTTCTTTTGCAAGAATTCAAAAACAGTTCTAACTTATCTATAAAGTTATAAAGTGGGTGATGCTATCTGTATTGCAGTTGTTAATGTTACATGGACTGTTAGTGTATTCTACGGTTATCGTTATACAAACTTTTACGAAATTAAAGACCTCTGGGTCCCATGAATACACGCGGTATTAGTAAGCCGATATGATACTACGACCACTGAGTCGACATGAATATGGTATGGGCATCAGAAACTCATGCGTACCTAAGGGTATGGGCATCAGAAACTCGTGCATACCTATGACATAATAGTCGACATGAATATGGTATGGGCATCAGAAACTCGTGCGTATTTAAGGGTATGGGCATCAGAAACTCGTGTGTACCTACGACATAATAGTCGTCGTGAATACGTATGAGCATGAACAACTCGTGCATACGATATGTATATGTATATGGTATAATTGATACTAGGATACTGCTAATCTGTGTAACAGTATACATGTCATCCACTGAGATTTTTATCTCACACCCCAACAGTTTTATGTTTTCAGGTTATGATCGAGAGGGCCCGGAGCTGTAGCAGAGATGACACGGAGTTTTCCCAAATAATGATTTCCAATGAATTTATAATCATATCATAAATGGTTAAACAACTATGCCGAGAAGCCTTTTAAATTTACTTGATAAAGGATCATGTACATTACCATTTTTATAAACATCACCTCTATAAATATATATCTTGCACTTTAAATTAATGGGCCTTTCCACATTCTTTATCTCACATAATATTAATGATTAGGTTCTTCCGCTGCAAAATGTAATATTTTTGCTTGTTGTTATATTTTAAAGAAATTTTTAAGCTTAGATTTTACGGTCACTAAGTGGCGACCCGAGTTTATAGTGTCAAAGCTACAAGGGTTGACATTCTGGATTTGGGGCTTTACAATTTGAGTGTATCCACCATTTTGACTGTTGGTCCATTAATGTCATCGTGTTATTAATGTGTTTTTATGTGTCAATTTTTTGTTGTATTTTGATTAATTTGATATTTGTAAGTTTAACTTTTATTGGTTGTTTGATTACACATGATGCCATTAGACTTGGAGACATGTCTATTATACTAAGACATAGTTAAAATTTATAAGAATACCTCTTGATATAATTCAAGGATTCATCGAATTCTTTTTTCTAAAATTTAAAATATGTATATTTTCTGTATCAGCCATCAGGCTAGATTGTAAATTTAGTTTGTATCTAATATAAAATTATTGATACAAATAAACCGTTACATATTAATTTTATTTTTAAGTACGAAAGTGAATATTAAATATTATTTCAAATATTTGTTTTAAAATTATTCTATATTAAATGAAGATATTTTGCCGTATATAATTTAACTAAAATAATTTATAAAAAAATAATTAAAGAGACCTATTGAGTCTAGCCTCTTTTTTAAACCTAGCATATTTTGAGCACAAAATCTTCTCCGAAATTTATTCATAATATAAAATTAATATCAATACATTTATATATTGATATCACTATTTTTATAAAAGTAGTGATATCAATTGATAAATATAGTGATATTAATTTGTAAGCGTAATGATATAAATTTCATATTATAAATGAATTTCATCGAATACTTACTCTATTTTGAGATAGGTCAAATTATCAAGACTCGATAAATTGTCATTAGGTCAAATCATTAGAGATATGACGCATTAACATCCCTAAACTTTTCTAATATGACACGCTCGACTAATTTAGTATGACCATATTGTTGGGGAATAAGTTACACAGATCTATTCGGGATGAATATTTAAATACAAATTTAATTCTTATAATTATTACTAGCATTAATTAATCCTATATTAATTCAAATAATAATCCAACAACAAATTATGCATATAATTAATTCACGTAAATCCTACGCATTCGGAATTCTACGAGTTTACGTGAACGTACCTCTTGGGATGACAGTGATCTGACTAATTAGACTAACCAAAAGAACTTCCCAAGTATTCCCTTAATCCTTGTTCGACTATCCGGTGGTAGGACACTTGTGAACAATTAACAAAAGGAAAATAAATTATGTTGCACCACCTTTGTGGATTTACTAATTTTTCCAGCACATGATTGTACTTAGGAATGAAAGAATCATCCCCTATTTATAGAGCACAAGTGGTCAAAAATTGTGGGCAAGATAATGTGGAAAAATCTTTTCTTGATCTCCAAGAAATCTTGAATATATCTCCTATATTCTTTTTCTCATAATTATAATATTCCACAAAATCCCACTTACTCGTTGTTATGGGATATTTTCGAAAATAATAGGCAAGAATCCAAGATTTGGATCTTCTTGAATTTATGAGATATTCTTGTATTTCAAGAAATACACATCTTTCATAATATCTTTTCAAGAAAATCAATAAAATCTTTCTTGCCCTTTATCTTTCAAAATTTTTGAAATCTTCTTTATAAATAACCAAGTGGGAGATTTTTTGAATTTAATGAGATAATCTTGTATTCCAAGAATACATATCTTCATTCCATAACAAAATTCAAAGAAAATCTTTCTCCCCTTTTTATCTAAAAATTTGAAAATAATTAGGAAAAATAAGCAACAATATTTATTTTATTTTAAACACTTTTTTCAGTTATTGGACTATATGTTGGGCTACTAGGGGGGCCTTTAGGAGAATTAAGATTGGACCTTCCAATGGATCTTGAATTATCAATATTGAGCCACAATATTATTCAAGCCCATAAATATTAATTAATCCTTTGCATAATTAATATTGCAGACTATCCATCTTAACCCATATTACGGTCAATATGGCTCCGGTCATTATTTCCGTGTTTAAGATTATCTAGCCCATTAATTAATTCAAGCCTTTGAAATAGCTTTCCATTAATTAATATTTTTTGTCCTTGGTCAAGGAAGCGGTTCAACATTATTATCCATCTTTCGAAACTAATTCCACTTGCAAGATTTGGTATGATAAAGCTTATGAACCTCCCAAGGGGGCAAATCAAACAAGCGTGCTTGCACCACGATTCTCAAGTATTAAATCTTAGAAATCACATGTGACCAATAATATTGCCCAAGATAAAAAGTATTGAATCTCGTTGATTCTCTACCCATGATAAGTCAAAGCAATAGTTACCAATCACACGTGATCCTATTTAAGGAAGCGAAGATTAAGAAATAACGAACCACCGAGGTCTAATTCTTCCTTGTTAGGATTCGAAGAATTTTTCCTCCTCAGAGGTCCTATTCGATTGCATCGGTCATGCACTAGTGTAATCTCTTGGTCAAGACAAGTCAATCGAGCCTTACACTTCAACCTTTCACGATGGGTTGTTCATTTCCATCTAGGTCGTGAATAGCGTACTTTTTTAGTTACAAGGGACTATTAATTTAATCTTACGTGATCTGGTATCACTAAATTAACTACAATGTAACACGTGCGAATTATTGAACAGTTATGCAGTAAATATATGTAACATTCGATAATATTTAAAGCATCGATGATAAACAATTTATTTCAATAAATAAGTGCGAAATTGGTTTTGATTATACAAAGTAAAATGCATACTTTCTAGTATAATCCCAACAATCTCCCACTTATACTCAAAATCCTGCTTTTTTAAGTATACTACAACATGTCTCGTGTAGTTCTAATTCGTGACATCTAATGTCACCTACACGAACCTAATAATTTCTCTCACTTATACTCAAAGCAGTTGACAACGGTCTTGACACATTCCTTCCACATGTCTCTCGAATGTATTGAGGAGGACCCTTTTGAATGGTTACGCTAGGTTGTCTTCCCACGCTTTCTTTGCCACATCTATATCTCCTCTCTTAACGATATCTCGTATAAGATGGTATTTCCTTTCAATGTGTTTCTTCGGCTTTGTGGGCTCTTGGTTCCCTTGAATTTGCAAACCGCTTCCTAAGATTGTCACAATAAATGATGATTCTTTGCAAATTCGAACCACATTCAAGTCCACTAGAAGTTCTTGAGCAAAACCGCTTTTTTCATTTGCCTAAGTTAGCTACATATTCGCTTCCATGGTAGAATCTGCGATGCATTTATGTTTGACGCTTCTCCATGTCACGGCTCCTCCCCATGCAAAACACACTACATTGGAGGTAGATTTTCCGAGTCTATGTCCGATTGAACCGAGTCCTACAGAACCAATGGGGATTGACTATATCGATCGATAAATCAACATTCTATCCCGAGTTCTTATCGATACTTCGAATGTTTTAAGCGCCGTCAAATGCTCTTTTTCCCGGGTTACTTTGATATCTTGCCACCATGCCAACGCAGCAGAGATATTCGGGTCTCGCATACACAAAGATTGCATACATAAAGGCTTAAGCGGTAGAAGCGTAAGGAATACCTCTCATGTCATCTATCTCCTTTTGCGTCTTAGGGGATATTTTCTTGGATAGATGGATTCCATGTCTGAAAGGTACGAAGCCTTTCTTGGAATCTTGCATGCTAAATCGTTTCAAGACATTGTCTATGTATGAAGCTTGCGACAAGCCTATCATCATTTTCTTTCGATCTCGAGTGATCTTGATCCCAAGGATGTGTCTGGCTTCCCCTAAGTCCTTCATATCAAACTGTTTTGAAAGCCATGCCCTTATGTTTGATAACACCTTTACATCGTTCCCGATGATCAGAATGTCGTCTACGTATAGTACTAAGAATACCAATACAGTTCCGACACGCTTTTTGTACACACAACTTTCGAACTCATTTTGATCGAACCCATAAGACTTTATAACATGATCAAAACACTGGTTCCAAGCTCTGGATGCCTGTTTGAGTCCGTAAATGGACTTCATGAGCGTACAAACTAGGTGTTTTTAGCCTTTTTCAATGAAGCCTTGGGGTTGTTGCATATAGATCTCTTCATCAAGACTTCCGTTAAGGAAAGTTGTCTTGACATCCATTTGCCAGATTCCAAAGTCAAGAGATCAAAGAATCGATAAGAGAATCGGATGGACTTAAGCATGGCTCTGTGCAAAAAAGTTTCCTCATAATCGATCCCTTCTTTCTGAGTATAACCTTTCGCCACTAGTCTTGCTTTGAAGGTTTCCACCTTCCCATCGTGTCCTCTTTTTCTCTTATATACCCACTTGCAACCAATGGGTTTGACCCCATTAAGTGGTTCGACTAGCTCCCACACTTTGTTATGAAACATTGAACCCATTTCGGCTTTCATTGCTGTTTGCCAAGTATCTGCATCCTTGTCTTGGATTGCCTCGTCATATGTCCATGGGTTTGATTCGTCTTGTCCGGGAATCAAGTCCGAGGACTCTCCTATTCCCATGAATCTCTCGGGCTGTTTCACAACCCTCCCACTACGACGAGGTTTCGGTTGTGTAAGTGTGTCGTTTGGTATATCATCTTGTACAGTTGGCATTGAGGTTTGCCCTCTTAGCTCATTTAAGGTAATCTCACTTCTGGGTCTTCGTTCGTTCATATAGTCTTCTTCCAAAAATCTAAAGTGGGTGCTTATTACCACCTTTTGATCTTCGGGACCATAGAACATACACCCTTTTGTTCTCTCGAGGTATCCTACAAACAACCTTAATTCCGATCGAGGATCCAATTTTCTGGCTTCCTTGTCCAACACGTAGGCCGGACACCCCCAAATCCTCATGCGTCTCATACTAGGCTTGCGCCCAGTCCACAATTCTTTGGAAGTTTTGGGAACCGATTTGGATGGCACCAAGTTGAGAATGTAAGTCTTTGTTTTCAAGGCATGACCCCGTAAGCGACTTGGGAAGATCCGCATAACTCATCATAGATCTAACCATTTCCAAAAAGAGTTTTGTTTCTTCGCTCTGCAACCCCGTTTTGTTGAGGGTTCGGGTGCGATGAGTGGGATGCAATCCCTTCATCGAATAAGTAGTTCAAAAATTCATATTTGAGGTATTCGCCTCCACGATCGGATCGTAGAGACTTGATACGTTTTTCCTATGATTCTCTGCTTGAGCCTTAAATTCTTTGAATTTCTTAAAGGTCTCGATTTATGCTTCATAAGGAAAAATATAACCGTACCTTGAGTAATCATCAATAAAAGTGACAAAATACTCATAACCTCCTCTTGCTTTTTGGTTTACATTGGACCACATACATACGTGTGAGCGATCTCTAACACTTCTTTGGCTCTATTCCCTTGGCTCCAAATGCCCTCTTGGTCATTTTACCCTCCAAACATGATTCGCGAGGTTGGAATTGGTTCAACTTGGAGAAACTCTAGTGAACCGCTCTTTCACCAACCTTTGGATCCTCTTTGAATTTATATGACCTAATCTTAGATGCCAAAGAAGTGTCTCGTTCACGTCGATGAACGTTTTTTTTCTGGAAATAGTTGATGTGTTATAGGATGCATTTAAGTGAGTGGTGTGTGCGATTAATTGTATAGAGATTATTCGACAACATTCCATGATGAGATAAATTTATCAAAAAAAGAAATGGTAACAACTTTATTAAAAGTAACCGAATATCCATCATGAAAAAAGTTTAGAAACGAAATTAAATTCTTTCTAAAACTTCGGAACTTAAAGAACATCTCTTAAAATTAAAACTCTGTCTTCAAAAAAAGATAGGTGCACTTCCCACTTCTCACAAATTTGCCACTCGTAGCATCGCCCGGTGTGATGAGGACCTCACTCTCACTAAGTTTCTTGGGGTCCGCTTGAACCCTCGTAATGTGAAACAAACATGATCGATTGGATCCGTATCCACCACCCATAAATGGGAGGTATACGCCGCTAAACAAGTTTCAACAACTAATGCGTGAGAATTACCTTTCTTTCCATTCCTTTTGGGTCTGAAACAGGCTGACCTCCAATGTCCTTTTTCACCGCAGTTGAAACACTTCCCCTTAGCTGGCTTGTTTACTCCACCACCATTCTTCACCTTTTCTTTGCCATTGGCAACACTTGAGTTCACTTGCTTGTGGCCTTTGTCCCTTTTCTTGTTCTTACCACCCCTTGGTCTAGAAGAAGAAGAAGGTCCATTTGCCACCAAGGTTTGGCTCTTTTGCCCCAATATCGCCTCTTCCGAGACTAAAGCTTACCTTGGCGGATCGCATCGAGAACTTCTGATTATTCATCTGGTAGTTCAGCCTGAACTGTTCAAAACTTTTCGGCAGAAAGTGGAGCACGAAATTGATTTGGGTCTCGATATCGTATTCAGTGTCAAGTACCTCAAGTTAGTTAAGGTGAGCCATCATCTGGAGAACGTGCTCCCTTACGGGCGTTCCCTCCACCATTTTCATAGAGAGCAAGTCCCTCATGGTGATCTGTTGGTCCCGGTGAAAATGAGTCTTACACGTGTATGGGGGGGAATACATGTGTTCAGTATTTTAAAACTTTTTTCTTCTTCGAGGTCGGCTTGGGTGGATAATCCGAAGGTTGGGTTCGAAGAAGACAGATCACTCGAGTCAAAGTCTCTTCGAGACAAGTGATCCCGAAGCTTTTCAGATACCTCGATAATCCCAACCGAGTCCCGAGTGTCGAGAGATCCTGAGTTGCTTGGATCGAGATAACTAACTTCACTGAATCCTCGGAAGAGAGTTCGGTTTGGTAACTATCTCCGTTCTCTAGCTTTCGGTCGTTGGAATGGTTGGCCCTTAGTTTATACTCGTTTTAAGCTTTCTTTGAAAACCTTCTCCTTATGAAATAGTGATTAGGCTGTGATTCACTTATGCAACTTGGTGGATTGATTCCAACGAATATCGATTGAAAAAGTATGCTTTCAAAATCAAGTTGATGCAAGTTAAGCACGAGGATAAGGAAAGCAATAAAGAACCACAGCGATTATAGTGGTTCAGAGACTCAAGCTCCTACATCCACTCTCCCCGACTCTTGAGAGAAATTCACTATCAACTTCGAGCTTTCGACTACCTCGTAGTTTACTTACTCAACTTCGTACTGAGTTTTACGACTACTCCCGTAGTTTACTTATTTCAACCCGCCTTGAGTTTTACGACTACCTCCGTAGTTTACTAACTCAATCACACACAAGCTTTTCGGACTACCCCATGTAGCTTACTAACTTCTCCTCTAGAGTTTTTCGACTACTCGCGTAGTTTACTAACTCTTTACAACACTTCTCACCAACAAACACACTCCAACTACCTTCTCAAGGGTTTGGGGTTTCTTGGTTGGTTTCAACTAGGATGAGATATCCTTTACAATGAAGCACAATGCAAGGGTTAGGATATCTCGACTAAGCTTTGGATAAATCTTATCAAGCTAGGCTTAGTAAAGTGAGCTCTCTTCAATATAGAAGCACTTGGGAAATTCAAGGTATTTAAAGTGCTTTAACTTTGCAAGAATAAGTTTGAGCTCTTGAGTTGCGTATAAATTTCCGTAACCTTACAATGTAGAGGGTCACCCGGTATTTATAGGCATACACCAAGGTTACTTTTTTGAAAACTATCCGTTGGAGAGATAACCGTGAGTTCCCTCTTATGGTGTGTGGCTTGCTATATTTAGGATTTGAAACTCCCCCTAACACGTTTTAGGCAATAGCCTTTCATGTAGCCGGTCTTCACTTTTTGCGATCTGGAACTTTCATTACATCGACATCTTTTTTTTGACTGTCCTTTGTCGATTGTCGGTATGGTACTGATGTCGTCTTCCTCCTTTTGACTTTTGTCTTGATAAAAAGGTAGACACCTTCAAAGCTCTTTTGGTTACAAACTCGAGTTTGATATAACCTTAACAACACTTCGACTTAGTTCCTTTTATGCGCATTTGAATGTCTTGGCGGTTATCTATCTTTCTAGGGTATCGCGTTTCTCTCGAGATTGCATCCTTGGATAGATATATTGATTGCCTCGGAACATTTGAGGTTCATCTTGAAAGCATTGATGCATTAATCGAAGTTCTTGATAATTCTTGCGCTTCGATATTATTGATCTTTAAATACTCGGTCTTGATCTTGCGTCTTGAGTCTTCGAGTCTTGAGGTCTTACGAGTCTTGAGTCTTACGAGTCTTGAGTCTTCGAGTCTTGAGGTCTTTGAGTCTTTAGATTTATCTTGGTGATATCTTGAGTCTTCGTCTTTGAGTCTTGATTTCGATTTCATCTTGAGTCTTGAGACTTCGGTTTCATCTTGAAACGGTATCTTGAAACATCTTGAGTTCTTCAGAGTCTTCAGAACCTATCCTGAACTATATCTGCTGACTATACATTTTGCAGATATCATCCTGAATACTCTAAAACTGAATCCTGACTCATCTATCAAGATCATTCCTGAACATGTCATACTCAGGGGTTTTGGGATCTTAATCAAAATCATATAATCTTTAAATTCATCTCCCAACATGATCTGACGAGCCACACGGTTCTGATGTTGAAACATCGCTTTAAGACTAGTTATAATGTCTGCAGCGGTCTCAACGTTCTGGTGTTGGTGTTACAACACATCTGACATAGAAACCAAGATGGTACACTTTGCCATTTCGTTGGATCACTCCCAGTCAGCATACTCTTTCTTAACCATTTTAGTGGACTCATCTTTTGGCTTTTCCGGTTTAGGTGTGGTGAGAACCCAGTTATGGCTTTGTGCAGTGAGGGCAATAGTAAGTTTACGACTCCAATCAACAAAATTTTCTCCAGTGAGCAAATTGTCTTTAAGTATATTGAATAGTGGATTAAAAGGTTGCGACATGATGAACTGAAATAAATAATAATATGCATAAGCACAAATATATCACAAGGTTCGATCACATGCATCATATTAAAATTAAAAAAAAAATATGAACATGCATCAGCCAACATCTCAAAACAGTTTAAATAAGCCACGTGGGGTGGGTCATTAATTAAACACATTCAAGCAGGTTACAAACAAGAACAGTTACAAACCTTTAATATCCAGATTAATAGTTGGCTCCCACTTGACCAATATAAAATTGACAGGGACTTCGGGGAAGTATATGTATATCAATTTTATACCTAAGTAATAACCATGATTAAATACATGATTATTATTTCGTATTGAACGAGCCTCGTGGGGAGGGTCATCGTCGTCACTAATAATAACCCACAATCATCCATTTGGAATTCATTCATGTGAAAGCTATCTTTTGACCGTCCCGTGGGGGAAATTTCTCCAAAAGAATTCACAAATAAATAAATCATGGAGGTCAAAATTAATTCAATTTTATTATCCGGAATAAAATTGTCAATTAATTATTTAAACATACTTAGTAATTTTTGAATGTGAGATTTTTCATTGGGCAACTCTCATGCAAACACATTTAAACAAATTAAATAAAGCATAAGACAACACAAAAATAAATCAAACAAAGCAGTAAAATAAACATATTGGGCACAAATTATCCAATTGTCATGGTTTGATTTTTCTTGGCTTGATCTTGAAAAAACACCGTTTCGAATTTCTCCCACTCGATCGTCTCGAAAAAATACTCCGTCTTGAAATGCCACGCCAAGCAGCTCGCAGCCGGGATGCACGCCCGCATTCGGCCGGCCACTTGGCCAAGTCGGCCTCGGCATAGCTCGGTAGGCTTCGCCCGCCCATGCCTCGGCACGCCTCGGCAGCGTCCGACAGTTTCTCAGCAGGCGACGCGCGTAACCGCGCGCATCCGCGCGCGCGCGCTCGCCAGCCCTGCCTCGCCCGTGAACCTCGGCAGTCCAACACCTTTGTGGATTTACTAATTTTTCCAGCACATGGAATTGTACTTGGGAATGAAAGAATCATCCCCTATTTATAGAGCATGAAGTGGACGAAATTTTGTGATAAATTAATGTGGAAAAATCTTTTCTTGATCTCCAAGAAATCTTGAATATATCTCCTATATTCTTTTTCCCATAATTATAATATTCCACAAAAATCCCACTTACTCTAATACTATGGATTTTTCAAAATTAATGAGCAAGATTCCAAGATTTGGATCTTCTTGAATTTATGAGATATTCTTGTATTTCAAGAAATACATATCTTCCATAATATCTTTTCAAGAAAATCAAGAAAATCTTTCTTGCCCATTATATTACATATTTTTCGAAAATCTCCATATAGATAACCAAGTGGGAGATTTATTGAATTTAATGAGATAATCTTGTATTCCAAGAATACATATCTTCATTCAATAACAAAATTCAAAGAAAATCTTTCTCCCAACTTATTTATAAATTTCGAAAATTTAGGAAAAATTAAGCAACATTATTTATTTTATTTTAATCACCTTTTTCAGTTATTGGACTATATGTTGG
Organism: Stenogyne calaminthoides; assembly: GCA_037126765.1. Classification (NCBI taxonomy): domain Eukaryota; kingdom Viridiplantae; phylum Streptophyta; class Magnoliopsida; order Lamiales; family Lamiaceae; genus Stenogyne; species Stenogyne calaminthoides. The sequence continues at coordinate 61,420 of JBBCBC010000036.1, read as the reverse complement.
GCTACTTAGGGGGCCTTTAGGAGAATTAAGATTGAACCTTCTAATGGACCTTGAATATCTAATATTGAGCCACAATATAATTCAAGCCCATAAATATTAATTAATCCCACTACATAATTAATATTGCACTATCCATCTTAACCCATATTACAGTCAATATGGCTCCCGGTCATTATTTCCCGTGTTTAAGATTATCTAGCCCATTAATTAATTCAAGCCACTGAAATAGCTTTCCATTAATTAATATCTTTTATCCTTGGTCAAGGAACGGTTCAACATTATTATCCATACCGGAAACTAATTCCACTTGCAAGATTTGGTATGATAAAGCTTATGAACCTCCCAAGGGGGCAAATCGAACAAGCGTACTTGCACACGATTCTTCGTATTAAATCTTAGCAATCACATGTGACTAATAACATTGCCCAAGATAAAAAGTATTGAATCTCATTGATTCGCTACCCATGATAAGTCAAAGCAATAATTATTAATCCCGTGATCTATTTAAGGAGCGAAGATTAAGAAATAACGAACATTCGAGGTCTAATTCTTCCTTGTTTGATTCTGAAGAATTTATCCTCCATAGGTCCTATTCGGTCATCAGTCATGCACTAGTGTAATCTCTTGGTCAAGACAAGCCAATCGAGCCTTACACTTCAACCTTTCACGATGGGTTGTTCATTTCCATCTAGGTCGTGAATAGCGTACTTTTTTAGTTACAAGGCGGATTTAATTTAATCTTACGTGATCCGGTATCACTAAATTAACTACAATGTAACACGACGACTTATTGAGCGATTATGCAAATAAATATATGTAACATTCGATAATATTTAAAGCATCAGTGATAAACAATTTATTTCAGTAAATAAGTCTGAAAATTCAGTTTCGATTATACAAAGTAAAAAGCATATTTTCCAGTAAAATCCCAACAATCTCCCACTTATACTCAAAGTCTGCTTTTAAGTATACTACAACATGTCTCTTGTAGTCTACAACATGTCTCGTGTAGTCCGTGACATCTAATGTCACCTGCACGAACCTAATAATTTTTCCCACTTATACTCAAAGCAGATTGGCAACGGTCTTGACACTCATTCCTTCAACATGTCTCTCGAATGTATTCAGAGGCAGACTCTTTGTGAAAGGATCTGCTAGGTTGTCCTTAGAGGATATCTTTGCCACATCTATATCTCCTCTCTTAACGATTTCTCGTATAAGATGTCTTTCCTTTAGTGTCTTTAGTTTGACTCGTGGACTCTTGGTTCCTTGAATTTGCAAGCGCCCTAGCAAATATTGCAAGACAAATTCAAAACTCCATCCAAGTCCACTAAGAAGGTTCAGAGCCAAATCGGTTCTTTTCAACGCTTCTTGGTGACTACTTACCCGACTTCCATGGTTGAGTCGTTGATGCATTTACGCTTCACACTTTCGTCCATTTGATGGCTACACTTCCCAAATGGAAACACACTTGGCGAGGTAGATAATTTACGGAATCTAAGTCGATTGGAAATCCGAGTCAGGTGTAGTCAATGGGGATTGGAGTATCGATCGATAAATCAACATTCTATCCCGAGTTCTTTTCGGATACTTGAGAATGTTTTTTAAGCGTAGATCCAATGCTCTTTCCTCAGGTTACTTTGATATCTTGCTACCATGCCTACGGCCAAAGCGGATATCCGGTCTCGCATACGACATTGCATACATAAGGTTCCAAGCAAACGGTAAGCATAAGGAATGTCTTTCATGTCATCTATCTCCTTTTGCGACTTAGGGGACATTTTCTTGGATAGATGGATTCCAAGTCTAAAAGGTACGAAGCCTTTCTTGGAATCTTGCATGCTGAATCGTTTCAAGACAGTGTCTATGTATGAAACTTGTGATAACCCGATCATCCTTTTCTTGCGATCTAGAGTGATCTTGATCCCAAGGATGTGTCCGGCTTCCCCTAAGTCTTTCATATCAAACTATTTTGAAAGCCATGCCCTTACGTCTGATAACACCTTCACATCGTTCCCGATGATCAGAATGTCATCTACGTATAGTACTAAGAATACCAATGCAGTTTCGACACGCTTTTTATACACACAACTTTCAAACTCGTTTTGATCATACCCATAAGACTTTATAACATGATCAAAACATTGGTTCCAAGCTCTGGATGCCTGTTTGAGTCCGTAAATGGACCTCTTGAGCTTACAAACTGTTGGGATTATACTGGAAAGTATGCTTTTTACTTTGTATAATCGAAACTGAATTTTCAGACTTATTTACTGAAATAAATTGTTTATCACTGATGCTTTAAATATTATCGAATGTTACATATATTTACTGCATAACTGTTCAATAAGTCGTACGTGTTACATTGTAGTTAATTTAGTGATACCAGATCACAGAAGATTAAATTAACAGTCCCTTGTAACTAAAAGTACGCTATTCACGACCTAGATGGAAATGAACAACCCATCGTGAAAGGTTGAAGTGTAAGGCTCAGATTGGCTTGTCTTGACCAAGAGATTACACTAGTGCATGACTGATGCACTGAATAGGACCTACAGGAGGATAAATTCTTCAGAACTGAACAAGGAAGAATTAGACCTCAGTGGTTCGTTATTTCTTAACCTTCGTCCCTTAAATAGGATCACGTGGGATTGGTAACTATTACTTTGACTTATCATGGGTAGCGAATCAATGAGATTCAATACTTTTTATCTTGGGCAATGTTATTAGTCACATGTGATTGCTAAGATTTAATACGAAGAATCGTGTGCAAGTACGCTTGTTCGATTTGCCCCCTTGGGAGGTTCATAAGCTTTATCATACCAAATCTTGCAAGTGGAATTAGTTTCCAGTATGGATAATAATGTTGAACCATTCCTTGACCAAGGATAGAAGATATTAATTAACGAAAAGTTATTTCAGTGGCTTGAATTAATTAATGGGCTAGATAATCTTAAACACGGGAAATAATGACCGGGAGCCATATTGACTGTAATATGGGTTAAGATGGATAGTGCAATATTAATTATGTAGTGGGATTAATTAATATTTATGGGCTTGAATTATATTGTGGCTCAATATTAGATATTCAAGGTCCATTAGAAGGTCCAATCTTAATTCTCCTAAAGGCCCCCTAAGTAGCCCAACACATAGTCCATTTAACTGAAAAGGTGATTAAAATAAAATAAATAATGTTGCTTATTTTTCCACTAATATTTCGAAAATTATGGATAGAGTTGGGAGAAAGATTTTCTTTGAATTTTGTTATGGAATGAAGATATGTATTCTTGGAATACAAGATTATCTCATTAAATTCAATAAATCTCCCACTTGGTTATTCATAGTGATATTTTCGAAAAATATGAAATATAGAGGGCAAGAAAGATTTTCTTGATTTTCTTGAAAAGATATTATGGAAGATATGCATTTCTTGAAATACAAGAATATCTCATAAATTCAAGAAGATCCAAATCTTGGAATCTTGATCTCTATATTTTCGAAAATCCATAGTATTAGAGTAAGTGGGATTTTTGTGGAATATTATAATTATGGGAAAAGAATATAGGAGATATATTCAAGATTTCTTGGAGATCGAGAAAAGATTTTCCCACATTATTTTATCACAAAAATTTCGTTCACTTTAGACTCTATAAATAGGGGATGATTCTTTCATTCCCAAGTACAATTTCATGTGCTGGAAAAATTAGTAAATCCACAAAGGTGGTGCAACATATTTTATTTTCCTTTTGTTAAATCGTTCACAAGAATCCTTCCACCGGATAGTCGAACGAGGGCTAAGGGAATACTTGGGAAGTCCTTACGGCTAGTCTATTCAGCCACACCGTTGCCATCCCAAGAGGTACGTGTTGGGGAATGAAATCCCAACAATACGTTCACGTAAACTCGTAGAATTCCGCATGCGTAGGTTTTACGTGAATTATTATATGCATGATATGTTGTTGGATTATTATTTGAATTAATATAGGATTAATTCATGCTAGTAATAATTAAAGAATAAAATTTGTATTTAAATATTCACCCCGAATAGATCTGTGCAACTTATTACCCAACAACTGGTATCAGAGCCACGGTTTCGGGCTCTGAATTTTTTAAATTGTAATTTAATTCGTTGGCGTTAAATTTGAAATTGGATAGTAGAATTGCTAGATCTATTTTGCAGGTATCCAATTGTCATGGAATTTAATGTGTTTGTTTATGCATGCATATAAACTGTGGTTTTTTAATTCGATTTGTTCGGATTCATTTTACCTCGTGAGAAAATCCACGAGTAGATTAGTATTTGTTTGATTTGATCAATGTAATAGACTAGTCTAGATCTAGGTTTATTTATTTTGTAAATAAATTGTAACCGGATCGGAAACAAAAACGGAGACGAAGAATTAAAGGATAAAATCAAGAACCAGGCGTAGGCGGCGTATGTCGCATTTAAACGCGCTATGGAGGCACGGGCGCAGGGCGAGGCCGAGGCCGAGCGCCTGGCGAGGCAGCGGCAAGCGGGAAGCGCACGCGCTGCACCGAGGCGGGAGCGGATTATGACGCGGGCCGTATACAGTAAAGTGAATCGCTTAGGCACGCTTGGCGGCGACGACGGGCGATGCGACACTGGCAACACGGCGCGGGGCGGGCGACATCGGCGCGCGGGCGGGCGACATCGGCGCTGGTGGGCGAGCGCTGTGTCACAAAAGGCAAGCACGGACGCTAAGCGTTACTTTATTCAAGCGGCGGTCGGATGCGGCGTGCATCATTGCAGGAACTTGGTGTGGCATTTCGAGACGGAGTTCTTTTCGAGACGATCAAGTGGGAGAAATCAAGACGGTATTTCATCAAGATCAGGCCAAGAAAAATCAAACCATGACAATTGGATAATTTGTGCCCAATATGTTTATTTTTTTGCTTTTTGCTTGATTTATTTTGTGTTATCTTATGCTTTATTTAATTTGTTTAAATGTGTTTGCATGAGAGTTGCCCAAATGAAAAATCTCACCTTCAAAATTACTAAGTATGTTTAAATAATTAATTGCCAATTTTATTCCGGATAATAAAATTGAATTAATTTTGACCTCCATAATTTATTTATTTGTGAATTCTTTTGAAGAAATTCCCCTACTTGGGGACGGTCAAAAGATAGCTTTCACATGAATGAATTCCAAACGGATGATTGTGGGTTATTACTAGTGGCTATTTATGACCCTCCCCACGAGGCTCGTTCAAAGTTTAAATAATAGTCATGTATTTAATCATGGTTATTACTTAGGTATAAAATTGATATGCATATACTTCCCAAGTCCTGTCTAATTTTATATTGGTCAAGTGGGAGCCAACTATTAATCTGGATATTAAAGGTTTGTAACTGTTCTTGTTTGTAACCTGCTTGAATGTGTTTAAATAATGACCCACCCCACGTGGCTTATTTAAACTGTTTTGAGATGTTGGCTGATGCATGTTCATATTTTTTTTTGAGATTTTAAATATGATGCATGTGATCGAATCTTGTGATATACTTGTGTTATTGCATATAGTTGTTTATTTCAGTTCAGCATGTCATTACCTTTTAATCCACTGTTATTATATTTAAAGTCAATACAATGGAAACTATATTGATTGGAAACGAAAAATTATAATTGTCCTAACTGCACAAAAGCACAAGTGGATTCTTGACACACCAAAATTAGATGAGCCAACTAACGAGTCAAAACATGCGGGACTCGTCAGATCACCTTGCGAGAGATGTCGTCGCTGAAAATGGTGGAGGGTAAACCCGTAAGGGATTACGTCCTCAAAATAGATGGTCCATCTGAACAAACTTGAGATTCTGTGTGCAGACTATGATCTGGAGACTCAGATGAATTTGGTACTTCACTCTCTGCCAAAAAAGTTTTTGAGCATTTTGGCCTCGCTAGCTAATTTGTTGCAAGCTTTTGGTCTCGGCAGAAATGATGATAAGGCACCAAACTCAAGCTTTGACGGCAAGTGTCCCGTCTTCATCTTCTAAGCCAAGGGTAGGCAAGATAAAGAAGAGGACCAAAGGCCATAAGCAATAAAACTCAATTGTTGCCAAGGGCAATGGTAAGATGAGGAATGCTTGTTGTGTCAAGGAAAATCCAAAGAGGAAGTGCTTAAGCTGCGGTGAGAGAGGACAATGGAGGTTTTGCCTGTTCCAACCCCAAAAGGGACGGAAAGAAAGGTAATTCTCACGCACTAGTTGTTGAAACTTGTTTAGTGGCGTATACTTCTCATTCGTGGGTGGTTGATACGAGATCCACTAATCATGTTGGCTTCACGGGTTCAAAATGATCCGGCAACTTAGTGGGGTGAGATCCTCATCACACCGGGCGGCGTTATTTAAAGTAGAAGTCGTTGCAATGCTACGTAAGTGGCCAGATAGTGCAATCTTATGATAGTAACGATTATTGCAATACTACATGAAGTAGCGAGACATTGCAATACTACATGAGTAGTAGTTAAAGCGATTGGGAGAAGTGCACCTATCTTTTGAAGATAAAGTTTTTGAGCTAATCTTTATGTTCGATTTTTAGAAAGAATTCACTTTCGGTTTCTAAAATTGATTAAAGGACACTAAGTTTCTTCTAATAAGAATGACATCATTTTGAAATGATGAGTGTATCTGATACACGGGACATTGATGGAAAATCTATATACAATTAATCAGGCACACCACTCACGAAATGCATCCTATAACACATCAACTATTTCCGACAAAAAAAAGCGTGAACGAAACACTTCTTTGGCATCTAAGATTAGGTCATATAAATCCAAAGAGGATCCAAAGGTTGGTGAAAGATGGTTATTTGGAGGCGTCTCAAGTTGAACAAATTCCAACCTGCGAATCATGTTTGGAGGGTAAAAAATGACCAAGAGGGCAGTGGAGCCAAGGGAATAGAGCCAAAGAAGTGTTGAGATCGTTCACACAGATGTATGTGGTCCAATGTCAACCAAAGCAAGAGGAGGTTATGAGTAATTTTATTGATGATTACTCAAGGTACGGTTACATATTCCTTATGAAGCATAAATCTGAGACCTTTGAGAAATTCAAAGAATTTTATCAAGTCTCTACGATCTGATCGTGGAGGCGAATACCTCAGCGATGAGTTTTTGAACTACTTATCTGATGAAGGGATTGTATCATTTCTCGCACCGGAACCCTCAACAAAACGGGGTTGCAGAGCGAAGAAACTGAATTCTTTTGGAAATGGTTAGATCAATGATGAGTTACACGGATCTTCCTGAGTCGTTCTGGGGTCATGCCTTGGAAACAGTGACTTACATTCTGAACTTGGTGCAATCCAAATCGGTTCCCAAAACTCCCAAAGAATTGTGGATCGGTATGCAAGCCTAGTATGAGACACATGAGAATTTTGGGGGTGTCCGCCTACATGTTGGATAAGGGCCGGTAAATTGGATCCTCGATCGAGAATTTAAAATTTGCTTTTGTAGGATACCCAAAAGAAACAAAAGGGTGTATGTTCTATAGTCCCGAAGATCAAAAGGTGGTCATTAGCACCCACTTTAGTTTTTGGAAGAAGACTATATGAACCAAAGAAAACCGAGAGTGAGATTACCTTAAATGAGCTTAGAGGGTAAAACCTCGGATTTAATTGTCTTAGATGATATACCAAATGATACGCTTTCACAACCGGAGCCTCGTCGTAGTGGGAGGGTTGTTAGACAGCCCGAGAGATTCATGGGAATAGGAGAGTCCTCGGATTTGATTCCCGAACAAGACGAATCAGACCCATGGACATATGACGAGGCACTCCAAGATAAGGATGCAGATTCTTGGCAAACAGCAATGAAAGCCGAAATGGGTTCTATGTTTCATAATAGAGTGTGGGAGTTAGTCGAACCACTTTAATGGGGTCAAACTCATTGGATGCAAGTGGGTATATAAGAGGAAAAGAGGACCGGGCGGGAAGGTTGAAACCTTTAAAGCAAGATTAGTGGCGAAAGGTTATACTCAGAAAGAAGGGATCGATTATGAGGAAACTTTTTTGCCCGTAGCCATGCTTAAGTCCATCCGTATTCTCTTATCGATTGCTGCGCATTTCGACTTTGAAATCTGGCAAATGGATGTCAAGACAGTTTTCCTTAACGGAAGTCTTGATGAAGAGATCTATATGCAACAACCCCAAGGTTTCATTGAAACAGGCCAAGAACACCTAGTTTGTAAGCTCAAGAGGTCCATTTACGGACTCAAACAGGCATCCAGAGCTTGGAACCAATGTTTTGATCATGTTATAAAGTTTTATGGGTTCGATCAAAATGAGTTTGAAAGTTGTGTGTAAAGCGCGGTTCGAATCTGCATTGGTATTCTTAGTACTATACGCAGATGACATTTCGATCATCGGGAACGATGTGAAGGTGTTATCGAGCGTAAGGCATGGCTTTCAAAATAGTTTGATATGAAAGACTTAGGGAGAGCCGGACACATCCTTGGGATCAAGGTCACTCGAGATCGCAAGAAAGGATGACCGGGTTCTCGCAAGTTTCATACATAGACACTGACTTGAAACGATTCAGCATGCAAGATTCCAAGAAAGGATTCGTAACCTTTCAGACTTGGAATCCATCTATCCAAGAAAATGTCCCCTAAGACACAAAAGGGATTGATGACATGAAAGGCATTCCTTGTGCTTCCTACCGTCGGAAACCTTATGTATGCAATGCTGTGTACGAGACCGGATATCTACTTTGTCGTAGGCATGGTAGCAAGATATCAAAGTAACCCAGGGAAAGAGCATTGGAAGACAGTTAAAAACATTTTGAAGTTTCTGAAAAGAACTCGGGATAGAATGTTGATTTATCAGTCAGATACTCCAATCCCCATCGGCTACACGGACTCGGATTTCCAATCAGACTTAGATTCCAGAAACTATCTGCCTCAGTTAATGTGTTTCCATTTGGGAAGTGTAGCCATCAAATGGACGAGTGTGAAGCAGAAATGCATCACTGACTCAACCATGGAAGTCGGGTAAGTAGCTGCTTGTGAAGCAGTAAAATAACCGATTTGGCTCTAGACCTTCTTAGTGAACTTGGATGGAGTTCCGAATTTGTCTAGCAATATTTGCTAGGGGCAGTTGCAAATTCAAGGGAACCATGATTCCACGAGTCAAACAAGCACACAAAAGGAAAGACATCTTATACGAAAAATCGTTAAGAGAGGAGATATAGATGTGGCAAAGATATCGTCTAAGGACAACCTAGCAGATCCTTTCACAAAGAGTCTACCTCTGAATACATTCGAGAGACATGTGGAAGGAATGGGTGTCAAGACCGTTGCCAATCTGCTTTGAGTATAAGTGGGAGAAATTATTAGGTTCGTGTAGGTGACATTAGATGTCACGGACTACGCGAGACATGTTGTAGTATACTTAAAAGCAGACTTTGAGTATAAGTCGGAGATTGTTGGGATTATACTGGAAAGTATGCTTTTTACTTTGTATAATCGAAACTGAATTTTCAGACTTATTTACTGAAATAAATTGTTTATCACTGATGCTTTAAATATTATTTAATGTTACATATATTTACTGCATAACTGTTCAATAAGTCGTACGTGTTACATTGTAGTTAATTTAGTAATACCAGATCACAGAAGATTAAATTAACAGTCCCTTGTAACTGAAAGTACATTATTCACGACCTAGATGGAAATGAACAACCCATCGTGAAAGGTTGAAGTGTAAGGCTCAGATTGGCTTGTCTTGACCAAGAGATTACACTAGTGCATGACCGATGCATTTGAATAGGACCCTGAGGAGGATAAATTCTTCTAATCGAACAAGGAAGAATTAGACCTCAGTGGTTCGTTATTTCTTAACCTTCGTCCCTTAAATAGGATCACGTGGGATTGGTAACTATTGCTTTGACTTATCATGGGTAGCGAATCAATGAGATTCAATACTTTTTATCTTGGGCAATATTATTAGTCACATGTGATTGCTAAGATTTAATCTGAAGAATCGTGTGCAAGCACGCTTTGTTTGATTTGCCTTTGGGAGGTTCATAAACTTTATCATACCAAATCTTGCAAGTGGAATTTGTTTTAGGTATGGATAATAATGTTGAACCGTTCCTCGACCAAGGACAAAAGATATTAATTAACTAAAAGCTATTTCAAATGGCTTGAATTAATTAATGGGCTAGATAATCTTAAACACGGGAAATAATGACCGGGAGCCATATTGACTGTAATATGGGTTAAGATGGATAGTGCAATATTAATTATGTAGTGGGATTAATTAATATTTATGGGCTTGAATTATATTGTGGCTCAATATTAGATATTCAAGATCCATTAGAAGGTCCAATCTTAATTCTCCTAAAGGCCCTGAAGTAGCCCAACAAATAGTCTAATAACCTAAAAAAAGTGATTAAAATAAAATAAATATTGTTGCTTAATTTTCCAACTATTTTTTTCGAAATTTATAGATATGTTGGGAGAAAGATTTTCTTTGAATTTTGTTATGGAATGAAGATATGTATTCTTGGAATACAAGATTATCTCATTAAATTCAAGAAATCTCCCACTAGGTAATCTATATTGAAATTTTCTAAAATTTGGAAATATAATGGGCAAGAAAGATTTTCTTGATTTTCTTGAAAATATATTATGGAAGATATGTATTTCTTGAAATACAAGAATATCTCATAAATTCAAGAAGATCCAAATCTTGGATTCTTGCACATATTATTTTCGAAAAATCCATAATTAGAGGAGGTGGGATTTTTGTGGAATATTTTAATTATGGAAAAAAGAATATAGGAGATATATTCAAGATTTCTTGGTGACCAAGAAAAGTCTTTTCCCACATTGATATTTCACTAAAAATTTCGACACCCCCTCTCCTATAAATAGGGTATGATTAGTTCATTCCCAAGAACAATTCCATGTGCTGGAAATATTATCAAATCCACAAAGGTGGTGCAACAAAGTTTATTTTTTTCCTTTTATTAATTGTTCGACGAGTGTCCTTCCACCGGATAATTGAGCAAGGGCTAAGGGAATACTTGGGAAGTCCTTTTGGTTAGTCCGTCCCGATCAAGTCGCTACTATCCCGAGAGAATGCGTTCACGTAAACCCGTAGATTCCGCATGCATAGGTTTTACGTGGCTTTTTATATGCATGATATGTTGTTTTAATTATTATTTGAATTAATATAGGATTAATTCATGCTAGTAATAATTAATGAATTAAATTTGTATTTAAATATTCACCCCGAATAGATCTGTGCAACTCATTCCCCAACAAATGGTATCAGAGCCACGGTTTCGGGCTCTGAATTTTTTAAATTGTAATTTAATTCACGGACATTAAATTTGAAATTGGATAGTAGAACTGTTAGATCTGTTTTGTAGGTATCCAATTGTCATGGATTTTAATGTGTTTAATTATGCATGCATATAAACTGTGTTTTTTAATTCGATTCGTTCGGATTTGTTTTGCCTCGTGAGAAAATCCACGAGTAGACTAGGATTTGGTTGATTTGATCAATGTAATAGACTAGTCTAGATCTAGGTTTATTTATTTTTTTGTAAATAAATTGTAACCGGATCGGGAACGAAGAGACGAAGAATTAAAGGAAGAAATCGAACCAGCGAGGCGAGGGAGGGGCGCCACCGGCACGCACGGGCGCAGGCGAGGCGGGCGGCCGAAAGCTCACGGGCGCTCTAGGCTTAGTGGGATTCGGCGTTAAACGCTGGCGCACGCGATACGCTGGGCGCTACCGAGGTCGGTGGCGGAGCTGGATCTTGGATGCGCTTACTCGCCGAGATCTCGCGGACTTTGGCGACACTGCCGAAAGATTGGCGGGGCGCGACCTACGGGCGGTGCCGAGGTTGTTCTAGGCCAAGCGGGCCGGCCGGATGCGGCTTGCATCCCGCCATGAAATGGCGTGGCATGTTCGAGACAAGTATTTTTCGAGACGAACGAGTGGGGAGAAATGCGAGGCGTGTTTTCTTCAAGATCAAGTCAAGAAAAATCAAACCATGACAATCGATAATTTGTGCCCAATATGTTTTATTTTTACATTTTTGCTTGATTTATTTGTGCTATCTTATGCTTTATTTAATTTGTTTAAATGTGTTTGCATGAGGGTTGCCAAATGGAAAAATCTCACCTTCAAAATTACTAAGTATGTTTTAATAATTAATTGACAATTTTATTCCGGATAATAAAATTGAATTAATTTTGACCTCCATGATTTATTTATTTGTGAATTCTTTTGGAGAAATTCCCCCCACGGGACGGTCAAAAGATAGGTTTCACATGAATGAATTCCAAACGGATGATTGTGGGTTATTACTAGTGGCGACGATGACCCTCCCAACGAGGCTCGATCAAAGCGAAATAATAATCCTGTATTTAATCATGGTTATTACTTAGATATAAAATTGATATGCATATACTTCTCCGAAGTCCTTGTCAATTTTATATTGGTCAAGTGGGAGCCAACTATTAATCTGGATATTAAAGGTTTGTAACTGTTCTTGTTTGTAACCTGCTTGAATGTGTTTAAATAATGACCCACCCAACGAGGCTTATTTAAACTGTTTTGAGATGTTGGCTGATGCATGTTCATATTTTTTTTGAGATTTTAATATGAAGCATGTGATCGAACCTTGTGATATACTTGTGCTATTGCATATAGTTGTTTATTTCAGTTCAACATGTCGTTACCTTTTAATCCACTGTTATTATACTTAAAGTCAATACAATATGTATGGAAACTATATTGATTGGAAACAAAAAATTATAATTGTCCTAACTGCACAAAAGCACAAGTGGATTCTTGACACACCAAAATCAGATGAGCCAACTGACGAGTCAAAACATGCGGGACTCGTCAGATCACCTTGCGAGAGATGTCGTCGCTGAAAATGGTGGAGGGCAAACCCGTAAGGGATTACGTCCTCAAAATAGATGGCCCATCCGAACAAACTTGAGATTCCTCGAGCGCAGATTATGATCCGGAGACTCGGATGAATTTGATATTTCACTCCCAAAAAAGTTTTTGAGCATTTTGGCCTCGCTTAGCTAATTTGTTGCAAGCTTTTGGTCTCGGCAGAAATGTTGATAAGGCACCAAACTCAAGTTTTGATTTACAAGAAGTGGTCCGTCTTCATCTTCCAGGCCAAAGGAAGGCAAGATAAAGAAGAGGACCAAAAGGCCATAAGCAATAAAACTCAATTGTTGACAAGGGCAATGGTAAGATGAGGAATGCTTGTTGTGTCAAGAAAAATCCAAAGAGGAAGTGCTTAAGATGCGGTAAGAGATGACAATGGAGGTTTTGACTGTTCCAACCCCAAAAGGGACGGAAAGAAAGGTAATTCTCACGCACTAGTTGTTGAAACTTGTTTAGCAGCGTATACTTCTCATTCGTGGGTGGTTGATACGAGATCCACTAATCATGTTGGCTTCACGGGTTCTAAATGATTCGGAAACTTAGTGCACTAATACACATTTGGGGTTGGACAGCTGTGAAAAATGACCTTGGAGAGCGGTTAAAACCACTCTCCAAGCATCGGTATCCAAGCTTGACAAATGATAAAAACCGTTGTCCAAGAGAAGCACTTGGACAGCGGTTGATAGCATTTGTCAAGTTTTTGTCTTGGACAAAGTTATCAATCATTGTATCTAAGTCAAAAAAAATTTAAATTCGTTTATTATTTTTTATATAGGCGGTTGAAAAAATTGCCTAATATATATATATATATTTTTAAATTATTAATTTATATTTTAAAATTCCTATAATAAAACTATAAACCAAAACTTATATATACGTCCAATACCATAAACCATAAACCAAAAATCCTATAATAAATCCATAAACCAAAACTTATACCACATATATATACCAAAACATCAAATTGATTAATAAACATACACATCATGAAATAAATAAACATACAATCATAAACATATATACGTCCAATACACCAAAAACATGAAATATATATCATCACAAATATATAAAAGAATTACATCTACCAAAATTTCAAACAACGTTGATTAATATCATTATGAATATAAGAATTGATTGTAAAGGTACCCCGCACGTCCAATTGTTTTTCCATTTCTCCAGTCTTTTGTTAGAGTGAGAATTGTCACGTTCATAACAAACTGCAAACAACGAATCAATCAATATAGTTTGAATTTTTATTCAATTAATAATGTCGCGAGTCGTTTCGGTTGATGAATATTATGTGGCTAATTTAATTACAACTCGCAAACAAAACATATACGTGTAAAATAAAACAAAATAAGATGAATTTGTTGACCCGGTTAAATCAACATATGACTACCTACGGGGCATACCAAGCCGGGATGTAGTATTATGAGCTTTTACACGAGTTCTTGATACATCTTATGAAGATGAATCGTCGGAGTTATCGAATGAGTTCTAGGGTTTTTCATATATGTGGATGAACACTCTAATTTTTCTGTTTCTCTCACCTCTCGAGGATTTTTTTTGTAGGCTATCTTTCCGGATTATTTTATGAACCAACCCTTTTCTTCTTCTTTTTTCTTCCATTTATCGCATTTCGTCAAGCATGATTTGGATTGGTAAAGCATGTCTTTGGATTCTTTGGATCATGCAAGAACTCAAATTGGTGTTGCCACGTTTTCTCGACTTCATCTTCTAGATTGATCTTTGTACAAACGTAAATGCAGAGGACGCTTCTTTTAATCGTCGAATTAATCTTTTGTTCGGTTGGACTTTCTGTTCGTCGCTTTTGAGATGTCAGTTCTTCAGGAGATTTGAGTTCGAACACACTGACCTGGTTACGTTTGTTCGGTAGGCTGGCCGAGCAATTCTGATCAGTTGGCGAACAAAAAGTAACTCATCCACCGGACATGATTATTATATTCAAACATTACACGTGTATTATTCTTTGATGTTCGATTAATCCTGATTTATTATATCGAACACAACAATACCCCCCAGACGGGTCGCTTTGTATTCTACATTGGACCCGGCTGTTAAAATCTGATTGGGCCATGTTTGGCATCGCTTTGAATTCCGCGCTGAAACTTCGAATTAGTACCCGGTGTCTATTTAAATCATATTTCTCTACTTTAAAATTTTTTCCTTTCTCCTCTACTCTTTTATCGTCTTCCGCATTCGAAAGTTTCCAGCGAAGGATTCATTGTTCCGGCGAAGAAATTCATTCAGGTAACTGCCGCATTCTTCTTCTACTTTATAATCATGGCCTCTTGCTCAATTCTCTGTTCAATCCGACCATTATAGTTCCTTCGCCTTCCCCCATTAGTAGAATCCCGTAATAATGTAAGCACATCGGAGGCAAATACCTCGAATTGAGGATTCCGTTGGCAATTTCGCAACCATTTACGATTTTTTCTTCGACTCATAAAGCCCAAACGAGAGTCGGATAGGGGTTTGTCCCGTAATGATTCGTTGGACGATTCGATTATAATTCTTCGCCCCCAAATTCAAATTACGTCTAGGGCTATTGATAATGTTGATGTAGATAGAAATGATATCTTGGAGGAGGGGGAAATTTTAGCAGAATAGAATTTAGTTAATCGAACATAGGTGTAGATGGTGGGCAAAACTCGAACTTGGTATACTTTGGTGTTCCTCTGGTCCAACATATAAGCGAGTATAATGCTCGTTATAATTTTGGCTTCGCCTTAACAACCTCATAGGATTAGTGTAGAGAACGAGTACCCAATGAGCAAAATGGCAAGCATAATTGATGTAGATATGCTCGCCACCGCATAGAATTTATGAAACCCCTAAGGATGTCTTTTTTTCGGGCACCTTGGTCCCGATGGTGGGCCGACCAACCCCCCGAGGGTTGTGTTGCCGTGAATTTGGACACCATGGAGGCTGGTCTTGATTTCCTCTCCATCCCAAGCAATTACCCGTTTGCTCGTGGAATGGAATATCTCCATTACAACGCCTTAAACCGAATGGATGGCATATGGTTATGAGTTTTTTGACGTTGTTCGCAAAAATGAAGCCAAGGTATTATCCTTCGCAAATTTAACTTGCTCGGTTAGTGCACTTGACTCGGGTCCGAGGGGCTAACATGGGTGGTTGTTTATGCAAGCTAACGCCAAGTGCAAAATTATCGAGGATGTTCTAAACAAAATCGATGATCGGAAAGAGAAGTTCGGGTTCGTAGGGGCGATTGGAAAAGCCCGGCCTCGAAGCGAGCCAAATGCTCGTTTGACATCCCTAACGACTTCGAGTGTACCAAGTAAGTGATTTTGTATCTTTCATTCTTCAATTTGAACCGATTTTAACTCACTTTTTATTTCAGGATTCCAACCGGACGGATAATGAGACAAACGACGGCTATTTCAAAGAAGTTGCTCAGCAAATTGATCTGGAACCTCGCTCGTAAAGATCCGTGATAACTTTGAACACCGAATGAGAAAGAAAGGAGGTTTGTTCGTGCCTCCTCATCATCTAAATTGTCATTGATCCTTCCTAAGAAGGATTATCTTTTGTTTTTGTATAAGTCTTGTGTCTTTTTGTTCGCCGTCACCCGTTGATTCCGATTTCGCTTTTATTTATAATTTTTTTCGGACTATCGCCGGAGTACGCCCGAACACACCGAGATGGCTCAAGAAAGAGGCCACGAGAACTTGCTCGGATTCAGCCGAGCGAGAAGCTCACCCAACAGTAGAGGGGGAGAAAGCAGGCCAAATGACCTCATCCGGTCTGGAGAATCAAGTCGAAAGCACAGAGGGCTCCTGCTCGGACCGAAAGCATGGGGTCGGGCGAACAAACTCCACCAATCGAAAAGACAAGGGTGGAGATCGTGAGTCAGGAACTTAACGAGGCCTGACAATGTGGGCTAACCGAGCGAGGGCCGACCGAGCAAACCTAAACATTTAATCTGCGTCACAGTCGACTCAGGACCCTACTTCGAGGCGATCAGAGCGGCCGCTTCGTTGTTGGTCCATTTACATGATTGATTGTCGAAAATGGAAGTTGGCATCTTCTCCTCCTCCGGTTGGACCTCGATCACGGACTCTGACAGACTTCGAGCTACGATCTCCAGAAGATAAATCATTTCTGGGATGGGATCCGGCTAAGGTGTACATTTTTGCTCGGCTCGTAGGCGCTTTGGTTTCGGGTCGATATCTCTATACTCACTTGGTCAAATATGTATATCCGTAGGGTTGAGTGCCGTCGCCCTTAACGCCCGACCTAAAGAATTACTTTTGCTCACGAAAGTGTTCGCGAAAAGTTCCTGCGCGGTACGAGCACATGTTCAAAAGCTTGCCAGACTGCTCGAGCGCGGATTATCGACCGGAGGAAGTTTATGATGGTCCCACCCTTGGAAACTATGCGTAAGGGGGTGCTTCAGGTCACTTTGGTCGCTTCTTGAGAGAAGCTTTTATGCTCACCATAACATCCAAGCCAATTATTTTGGTTTTGATTAGAACTTCAAGACAAAGTGATCGAAATGTAACAGGTCCAGATGAATCAAATCGCTCAGAGCAAACTGCTTTAAGACAAGCCGGTTTTCAAATGCCCGTGAGGATGCTCGCCAATTCTGAAGAGAATGCTCATTTAGCTCAAGAGGATGCTCGCCACACAAGAGAGGCAATCGGAATCGGCCTCGTGAGGAGGTGATCAATATACTAAGGGCTCAAGAAGAAATGAATGCTGAGCTTCAGAACTTAATTTAGTGTTAAAAAAAATGGAAAGTGAGAGGGGACGAACTTGGCGGCAAAATTTCATCATTCTTTGAAGAAACTAACACTCGTTTAGGCCTCGAAAACTCTAAAGTTCGCATGATGGCGAATATATTGACTCCATGTCTAATTTCTCGTATATTTGCGCTTTTTGTCGATGCCGTCCGATCCATTCGCCACACACTCAACAATGAGCAAATTGCCCCCCCTCATATCCGACTTTTCGTGAAGACAGGTTGATAACCCTCCGGATAACCTCCCAATGCCTGATTTGAATGGTCTGTGTGACTTTTTCCGTTCTTCTGAAGGGATCAAAATTTTGATCAATTCCGGGATGAAGAGGAGAACTTCGAGCGTTATTCTTCTTGAGGTTGCCGATCAAAATCTTCACATTGAATCTGGGATCAATCAGTGCGACGACGACAAGAACCTCCCGCAAACCGAGCAAAGTCGCCTCCCCACGACATCGACAATTCGAACATCCCAGAAGGAAGTTGTTGGGGACCGAACATAATGTGTTCGACATTTCTCTTCCATCTACCCCTAATTTTGACTTTGTACCTTGATGTCTTTTTTTCTTTGTAAGACTCGTGTAACTTTTTGTCTTCTTCACTTTTTAATTCGAACAATATATCTTTAACTGTTTCTTGTCGATACTTCTTCTTTTGTCAAGAATATTTCTTCAATTTGAACAAATGAATTTCATATTGAATTGTTTCCTCTAACTTTTTTGTTGAGGATGAATGTTGATACTTGTGTTGCTTGATATTTTCTTTGTTGCTTTCGTTACTTTATTGCTTTCCAGTTTTTGCCTCTTTTCTTCTGAATGAATTCGAACATTGGGTTTGCCTATGCCCGCTCCTGACTTCTTTCGGTTTTGATTGTCTTATTGACGTTGCAATCGGTTGATCGTCTTATTTAGGTGCGACCGGATGGGTTACTTTATGAACCCCCTTTCTTGCGTCGATCGTCTTATTTAGGTCGCGATCACCGTTACTTTCGGGCCGTCTTATTTAGCTGCGACCACGTATTTAGTCACCCGCTCGTTACTACGCGTATCTGTAAAAGTACTAGTCGGCTTATCATAGGATCGGCGTACCCATTACTTCGCTTTTTTTGCGGGGAATCGAATCACGCACGTTGCTCGGTGAACATAGACTGGCTCGTTCGTCTTTGTTAAGGGTCGTCTTGCTTAGGTGCGACCTCAAATAGGCTTTGAACTAGAATCTCTTTAGCGAACAAAAGTACATATATCTTTCTTTTTTTTTTGCAACACTTTGTATTCTATTACATCGTTCATAGTCAAGAAGACTATCTATTACACAACTATTGTTATCGGATCAGGTTTTGAATTTAAATCTGTCTTGAGTAGACTACCTGGCTGGCCTCACCTTGTCCATGGAATTGATGTTGACAAGGATGTAGCACATCAGTCGTATCTACCTTTCTTCTTTTTGTAACATGCTCAAGCAAAGAAGAAGATAAACTTTTGTCCCTCCCGGACAAGTTGCGGTTATCTTGAGCATGAGTGAGCGAAAGCATGTGGCGATTCCCGCTTTCGCCTAAAAAAAGTCTTGAAACAAAATTTTATTTCGCACCATTTCTGTCCCCTCCGGTAGATGCACGAGCATCGGCGATCGGCATCTTATTTTTTGGGTGGACCTTTATGACATCCCCTCCCTTCGTGAGGAGATTTTGGGGATGCATGGGGGACTCACGGCTTATCATGGCGTGGCGATGAGTAACGTGGAGTGGCAACCATGACACCGCCGAGCATCTTGAGTCCGAACGGCTTCAACTCGCGGCTTTCAAAGTCATCACGGGGGTAAAAAGATCGTGTCAAAAAGCACATTGATTTTTGAATGATTGTTGAACCGAAAAGTCGAATTCTTCTACGTCTGGGGGCATACTAAACCATCTTCCTTCCGAGAATCGAAAAGATTTTTTTTTTTCTTCTTCATCTTTTTTTTTCCTTTTTTCACCTTTTTCTTAACCATAAGTATGCCCCTATTTATAGAATCGTCCCAAGCTAGTCTGCCGCATAGATAATCGGTGCTAGCTCTCTTATTTTTGCTCTTCTTTTTGACATCCTGTTCGCTTTTTGACGACTCTTGCTCAAAAAATTAACTCATCCCTACATGGCTGCCACCACTTGTCAACTTGCTCCGACACGTATCTTCTATTGACAACTCGTTCTGACACGTATCTCATGTCTCATCAATAGTCTTTATCAAACTTTTTTTCTTGAAGATATGCATCTAAAAATAATATATTCTTCTTTTTATGATCGCCCTACTCATTTGGATTTGAATGGTGATTGATTGTTCGCCAACAATATGCTCGCTTTAATTGTTTTTAACTTTGTTCGGCCGATACTATACTCGCCTTTTATTGATAATATTTTTTCAAATTTGGCGCGTTCCGTTTTAGTTAGACAATGGGACTCCATTCGTGTCCTCCAAGTCATATGCCCCATTTCGTAAACGCGTTACGTGACTCGAAAGGACCTTCCCATGCTCGACCAACACACCTTCGGGTACCCCATCGATCGCCTTAAAACGGCTCGCCCACATTGAACCCGCAAGATTCGGACTTTGGAATTATAAAACTTTTACGATCTCTTTTTGTACATAGCATTCTTGAAATCACCTAACAGTCTTCTTTTCTTCCAACAGTCTGACCAGAAGCGGCGCTACCGGGTCATTAATATGCTTTCTCCAAAAGTCATTGTTCGATGACTTGGAATTTTGATTCTGCGGGTATATGACCTCCGCACCAAATGCTAAAGCAAAAGGGTCTCTGCGGTTGATGTTCGAAAGTTGTTCGGTAAGCCCACAATATTTCGAAAATTCTTCAAATTTATCCCCCTTTGGAATTATCAAGTCTAGCCTTGAGGGTATCTTGATAATTTTATCGAACAACCGACTTGACCATTTATTTGGGGATAATATGGAGTTGAGTAGTGTTTTTTTATCCCCAACACGAGCACAATTTTGTCTAAATTCACTTCCATCGAATTGTTTGCCGTTATCCGTGACCAATGATTGGGAAGCCCAAATCGACAGATGATGTTTTTCCAAACAAAGTTCCACATCCTTTGTTCGGTGATTTTAACAATTGCCTGCCGCCCATTTAGTATAATAATCAAGCATTACCACAAAGATATCTAACTCCCGACAAAGTTAAAGAGGAAATGGGCGATTAAATCGATCCCCCATTTAAGAAATGGCCATGGACTATAAACCGATACTAATTCTTGGTGGGCTATGAATGAGTGGAGCATGTACCGCAATCGATAACATGCACGCAGCGTATCAAGCGAATCCTTTTAAGGGTTGGCCAATAATAACCTTGCTCGATTATTTTATGTGCCAGACGAGCCCAGGCCGTATGATTTCAAGACACTCCATCATGGATTTGTTGCGTAGTACCGGTCCCTCTTCGAGAGTAACACACTTCAAAAAGTGGAAGAGAGAAGCTTTTTTTGTACAAATGCTCGCCTATAATAGTATATCGAGCGGCATCTGAATCCGAGGCGAAAGTAGCTTGTGCTTTATTTTCGGGAGAAGTCCCTTTTGTAAATAACTCATTATCGAGCCATCCAAGTTTCTTGTTCATTGTTATCATGCGATCGCAACTCGAATCGATGGCTTATAGGTCGTGGACGATCACAAATGCATTGTGTTCGCCACTCCTTTCCTATTTGTTGCCAAAGCGTGCCAAAGCATCGCGAATCTAATTATCCAATCGTGGTAATTGTTCAATGAAAACTTGGTCAAAATGCTCGAGCAACTCTTTTGCTAGTTGTTGATATTGTGCCATTTGTTCGCCTCGGGCCTCATACTACTATTTGATAAACGACATTCGAGAATCGCTATAGATCATCAGCCTCTGAATTCCCATTGTCATTGCCATCTGTAGTCCAGCGATCAAAGCTTCATATTCAGCCTCATTATTTGTAGCTGGAAATCAAATCGAATGGCTGTTGTAAACGTTTGCCTAGTTGGGCTGATGAGAACTACGCCTGCTCGGCTCTTGAACTTGTTGATGATCCATCAACATACATGTGCCATGGTTGATCGACAATTTCGTCAGGAATTTGTGGATATGTCAACTCAACCATGAAATCGGCCATAGCTTGGCCCTTCATTGCTGTTCGTGGAGCGAAAGTAATGCCGAATCCGCCCTAACTCCACCGCCCATTTGAGTAATCACCAAGTATCGTCGGGTTTGCGGAGGACTTTCAAGAATGGAAACGCAATAATACCTCAATCGAGTGGTCGAAAAAATATGGTCGCAATTTTCGCGACACTCATTACGAGGGCGATGCTAATTTTTCCAATGGAGGATAATGAGCTCGGCTTTTTAAAGACTTGGCTAATATAATAAATGGGTAAATGTGTAGTCTCTTCCGCTTCAGACGAAAGCACAAAAGATCGATCGTGATGTCGGGGATGCAGAAGACATGATAGAGTTGTTCGCCTCGATAGGCTTAGACAAAGATGTCCGAGTATCCGCAAGGTGTTGCTTTAATGATTCAAATGCATTCCGCAATGCTCGGTCCATCGAAATTTCCCCTTCTTTAATGCATCAAAGAAAGGTTTACATTTGTCCCCATTTCATTGATATAAACCGGCTTACTAAGCTAATCGTCCGGGTTAACTTTCGGACCTCTTTCACATTTCTCGGGGCTTGCATATCGAGCATTGCTTGAATCTTTGATGGGTTTGCATCAATCCCCGTTGACTAACCATATGTCCGAGGAATTTCCCTGAATGAATCCCAAAGTCGCATTTCGATTTAACTTCATATTATACTTCCTCAATATATCAATCGTTTAAAGCGAGGTGGGTGATGTGGTCTTCCTTATGTTCGCTCTTTACCACAATATCATCGATATATACCTCGATTGTTCTACCGATGTGTTCGTCTTAACATTTTGTTCACTAAACGTTGATACGTTGTTCGCATTCTTTAATCCGAATGGCATGCGTTACCAACAAGACATGTTCTTTTCAATCGCAGAATATTGTATTCTTTTTGATCGTTGGATGCATTGGTATTTGGTGATAACCAAATAACGATCAATAAATGTCATGAGTTCATGGCCCGTCAGATTATCAACCAAATAATCAATGTGGGGCATCGGAAAATTATCTTTTGACATACCTTATTCAAATCGGTGAAATCGATACACGCCTAAGATCCATTTGATTTCGGCGACGAGCACGGGGTTCGCAAGCCATCTTGGGCATTTTACCTCTCGGATCGCTTTGTTGTCGAGCAAACTTTTTGATTTCATTATTCATCGCCGCATATTTTTAGGACTAAATTTTCACGTTTTTGGACATTTGGAGCTTGTATTGGATCAAGGTTGAGTGAGGGGGCGTATGCTCCTGGATCTATTCCAACCATGTCCTCGTGTGACCATGCGAACACATCTAAACTTGCTTGAAGGTAAGTAATTATTTTCGCTCGGATTGGTTCAGTAATTCAACCAATGAACACTTAACTCGTGTCCTGTTCGGTCGACATCGATTGGTTCCAATTGCTCAACAGAGTCGCCTTGCTTTTTTTTTTGCTTCCACCGAGGGTCTTGAATGGATCCCGGGGCTCATCATCAACTTCCATGGGTTCAAAACCTATGCGAGGCTCTAGGTCCGATTGCTCGCTCGGGCCGATCAATATTCATTTGATCTAGGAGATCGGGGAATTAGTCTCTCTCTGAAGTTTATGTTCGCGCTTTCCGTGCTTTCGCACGAATGGTTATGCTCATTGTAACTTATGTTCGCTAGGAAGATCTTTCGTGAGATATTTGCTCATTGGCTAGGCTTATCAATCTCCCGTGTTCGCTTCCATCATATTGACGATACTTTGTCTTTTCTCGTACACACGATAGCAAACAATCTCGAGCTTTCTTCCGATCTCCTTTTATTACCTGCTCCATCCGGGTGTTGGAAATTTAACACAAAAGAGTAATACGTGAACAAGCCTTTGAATTCTGAATAAACGGGCGACCTAGAAAACCCGTTATAAGTAGTCTAACATCGACGATTAAAAAATCTAACATTCTAGTTAAATCTAATGTCCGAATTCAAAGTTGATTCTAGCTCGACTCTAACCTAATCATACCATAGGGTCAAGTTCTGATTCCCAAAACCCATTATAGTATGATTACATGGTTCAATATAACCGCTCAAATCCCCAACTTGTTTTTCCATCTGGCGAAGGGTATTGATTTAACAAAATGTTCGTGATAAGCTCCAAAGATCAACTAAGAGGCGATGTACCTTCAAACCAAGGAGACGAAATCGATGGTTAAGGAGTCGTTGCTAGGGGAGTTATAATTCCGTCGAGATCGCCCTCCGAGAAAATGATCCGGTGTGTAGGTGGGGAAATCGGATGATGTGCTCGCCACCTTCACCGATGGATGTTCGCATGGCACGCACCTCCATCTTTTTTGCGTCTGTTAGATAACGTTGGCGCCGGTAACATCCACCCACGGGACCATATTCGTGACGTATCATGTGGATTTTTGGCTTTCTCGACCTCTTCCCACAAGAGGAGGCCCTTTTGGTCGTTTGGATCTCTTACGTGATTCTTCGGGATCACCATCAAATGTTTGTTCGCCTTTCGCTTTCGGTCTTCGGTCTTTTCGTCGTTGTAATCCTGTTCACGGCTTTTTTAAGAACTGGGAAAGACGATTTTCTTCATATAGCTTCCAAAGTTGGCGGAGTAAATCGCGGCAATTTTTCAGACAGTCCGATGTACTCGTGATAGTTCTGATGATTTGGAAGCGTTAAGTCGACATTTTATCCATTACAATTCTTTTGGCCTGTCCACATGTCCCGATCTTTAATTTGATTAAAGATAGTTTACCAAAAATGCAAAAAAGACTTTCAGAGGGCATTTGCTTATTCTTTTGTTCAAAAGGTTTGAAGGAGGCAGGGGATCTGTACCCCCTTTCATTCATTGTT
>JBBCBC010000036.1:0-36227 GCA_037126765.1 Stenogyne calaminthoides | reverse complement strand
CTTTTACAATAAGAACCACAGAGATAAAGGGTAGGATGCTCTACTGGCCCAAAACTTTGAATATCTTTGAATCTAGGTTTAGTGAATGAGCTCTCTTCAAGATGAAACAATTAAAAATTCTTAGGGTTTCAGTGCTTCTACAATAAAAATGAATCTGAATGAGCTCTTGAGTTTTTGATTTTCTCGTGAACCTTTCAATGGTGAAGATCATTTGGTATTTATAGGTAACTCACCAAGGTCACCTTGAAAAACTATCCGCTGGAAGAGATAAGCGTCAAGGTTTGTATTTGGTTAATGTGACTTGTTATATTAGAGTTTGAGCGCGCACATGATTTGGAGTGTATTAGCCAAAGCGATAATCCTTTACTTCTGTGAGCGGAAGATATGGAATCTGACATTTCTCGGAGATAATATCATTTCCGGTGTCGATGAGTACGTTGTTATTGCGCCCTCGTTTAGTTTGAAGCCTTCGGCAAGCAGAGGCAAACCGTCTGGCTTTCTTTTTAAGTCAACCACCTTTGAAGCGATATGCTCGCTTGTTCAAGATATATAGCAATTTCTCTTTGTTGTACTAAAACACTATTCACTCGGTAAATAGCTGTTAGGGTCTTTCGGTCAAGATAAAATAGTCTTGAGGATCTTTACATCTTGATCTTGCCTTTCGGATCTTCTGCCTTGAAGTGCCCGATTTGTGGTCTTCAAGTATCCCTATCTATCCTCGACATCTATATTTGGTAATTATACATGGTGCGATAGTCCCGATCCTATCATCTATAGAAAAACTCCGATCCCGATCTACCAAAATGTTACGACACGATCATACACTGTGGGTTTTGGAATCTAATCAAAATTTTATTAAATTAATCTCCCCAACATATATATTATTATTATTATTATTATTATAATTATATAATAATACAAGCGTGGGCTGGTCGGGGTTAATCGTGAGTTAGCTGCGTTTTGTCCCAAAGCAAAAAACCCAATTTTAAATCGCTTTGAAATGTATTTGAAATGCGCTTTTATCTACTTTTTTATTTTATTTTTTGCATTGAAATGCGTTTTACTTTTTTATTAGTGTCTTATGACACTTCAAAAATTAAATAACGGACATATTGAAATTTCAATCTAATGAAAACTATCAACTTTTGTCTTATGTATTCCATGAACACATCCTCTCATTTTAATGTGCATTTTAATTCGCATTTGGGCATTCTAGACGTATAAAAAGGATAGGATGGTTGCACTTGGTATCCGGATATGTGTTATTTAGATAATCCGAAAAATTGGAACAAGCTAAGGTTTGAAGGTAAAGCTTTTTGAAATGGAGAATATTGTTGAAATCAAAGGTGGACTTTTGGAGTCGGATGTTAACTAGAATTCCTTCTTGTTGTAATCTTACTTACAAAGATTGATGGAAAATCTCCCAGGCCGGTTAGACACGATAGAAAATTGATTTTTTGCTCTGTTTTCAAGATATAGCACCATGTAAATTATACTATACTAGGTATCCCTTTGTACCTATTCTTTCATTTTTAATGAAATTTTCCTTATCAAAAAAAGAAAAGAAAAAGAACTCTCATTTTTAAATAATACCTTAATGCTTAAGCATCTAATGACATGTAGTGAGCTAACAATAATTTGTTATACCCTTCTCTCAATTTGAATTTGGGCGAGTTTTGTTATGTTACTCAGATTTCAATTTTTTAATTAATTTAAACGATATTTTTTTCCTCGCAAAAATTAAATTAAGTCGTCCCATTTTGTCCCCAATTTGGCAAATTGCCCTAAGCGGCCTAATGCCAAAAAACGCTTATAACTATTATTTTTCATAAAATCGACCAAAATTTACGCCACCTAGACACCGCCCATACTGATTTATACATCATTGATTAAATACATTTGATAACTTAATTTTTTTAAATTTCTATATATTTTACCGGTAGTATATAATTAAATATAAATACATAGACATATTCTTATTGAATCGTGCTAAAAATATTAAAAATTATATTTTCGATTTGTATTTAATTGCCCCGCACCAGATAAAATAGTGGCACCTTTTTCATGAAATACAATGAGAGTCCGTTTATTTTTGAAAAAAAAGATAAACAATAATTTTCTACCATTTCAAATGTTTGTTATTATTGACTTTTTTTTCTTCCGATCCAAACACCGATACTTTATTTTTTCATTGTGGTTGAATTAGAATTCTCATGTTATAGCTATTAAAAAAAAAAAAAAATCATATTATAATACATCTTAACAAATATGTGAAAAAATTAAATATATCACACAACCAAGTAAAATATTTTATAATATTAATGCTATCAATTTTCAAATTATGTGGTATTAAAATTGGGTATTAAGACCACTTTTCAAATAAAAATATTGACGGGCTCGTGGGATTATATGAACAGAAAAAAAAAGAGGGAACCATCACTTCACTTCCATAAAGCCCTAACTCTGATTTGGGATTCATCATCCATACTTTCTTCGAATCAGAAAGAAGGGATAAATTCAAGGTCAGGTAGTCATGGGTGGTGAATTGCGGTACGAGATCCACCAGAACGCCTATATAAAGCTGGTCCTGCACGCCCTAAAGCACCGAACCTCCGCCGTCAACGCCGTACTCCTCGGTTGCTCCGCCGGCGCCGGAAGCGCGGTGGAGATCGTCGATTCCGTCCCCTCTTTTCACTCCCCAGATCGGCCTCCTTCCGCCCGTCGAAATTGCTCTTATTATGGTTTGTCAATAATCAACACTATTCACTGCTTGTGTTTTTTAACTAAATTATCTTTTGGATTTGGAATTTGAACTTTCCGGGGTTGTGAATTGGTAGATAGAGGAGTATTATGGAGATAAAGGCTTGAGCATAGTGGGCTATTTTCATGCTAATGAGAGGTATGATGATTTCGAGCTTGGGGGTGTGGCTAAGAATATTGGGGATCAAGATAACTTTTCCATTTTCCTCAAGGGCCTTGCTTTTGGTAGGTTCATTGGTTAATGTTGTTTGTGAAGTCATTGGGGTTTAGTTAGCAGATGACTTGTTGATTTTTAAAATTTGTGAATTTTGTAGATGGACAATAAGAAGCTTGAGTCTCTACGTAAGGGAAGGATCAAGCCCGTGATGAAGGTAATTTTATGGAATGATTCTTAACCGAGCTACCTGGGTTAAAATTTTGGAGTTCTTATTTATGTGTGCTGATATACATGTTCCACATTTATGATTTAAGCTATTCCTGATGATTGTTTAGAGATACTTTGGCTGGCAAGGTTTTTGCGATTAAGAAAAAATGTAGAAATTCATAAGTAACAAATGATTTAAGCTCTGTATAGTTGATTCTTTGTCTGAAAAAGTTTATAAACTTTGCTCACAAACCATATTTTCAGTTATTCTGGTTGTGCTGGAAGAGTTCTCAATTCACAAAGCTGAACTCTGGAAAGTAATATTTTATAGTTAATAGATGATTTAGAAATGACAAAAGCAATCCTATGATGGGTAAATTACATTGAGTATAGCACAACTTGACTTATATGATAAACATATGAATCTGCATACATTTATTCACCACATCCCTGTTTTAAATTATTCTGCAGTTTAAAACCTGCCTTTGCTCCATTGTTCATTTTTTTTGCAAGTTGCATCATTGTTCAGCCTAACTCAATTTTGTAAGGCAATCATCTCTATGATGATGAGTAAGAATATAAGAGTATGTTTGTTCAGGCTGTAAGGGATTGGGAAAAATCCTGGAATATTAAAAAAGATGAATTTGACTTTTGTATATGTTTGGTTGATAAAATGTAGTAGGGGTAGCAAGGATAGTGAGATTATTATATTGTGAAAAATTAAAGGTGTGTGTTATTGGGAAAAGAAAAGTATGAGCTTAGAATGCAATAGAGTCTAGGTATTATAGGTTAGAATTTTGTGGATTTTGAAATCTAAAAACAAACATATGCATAATCCTACAAACAGACACGCATTAGGACTTCAAAAGTAAAATATTGTTTTTGCTAATCCAGAAACAAACATATCTGAGTTAGTCAGAGATTCATATGAAGTTTTGCCCCTTTATTGCTCAGATTTTTACCAAAGATGTGTCTAGTAGTTGGAAGGCGGTTGGAGCAGAGGGAAGCAATCAGCTCGCTCTCAAGGAGCCTTCGGCCAATGTAGTGCTGTTGGACTACATTTCATCGGAGAAATGGAAGGGCATCATCGATTTTATGACCACCTTTGACGACATCAGCAAGTCAGGCTTCTTTATTATTACATCATCGCATCTAAATAGCTGTTCATTGTTTTGAAACTGATAGTGACCGTGTTTGCAATATTCTTGTAGGATTGGCTGAACTCCCAACTTTTTGATTGAGCTTGAGAAGCTATCAACGATTCACCCAAGTGCTGTTTGGTACCCTTCGAATTTTATGACTGAGGTTTTCTAAGACTAGTTTTAAGATTACCATGTCTGGTTTGTGGAATTTCATTAAATAGATCGTGTATTTCGTTTACGGGCCATTTTGCATCGTATCGGAGAGTTGAATTATACTTTGTTGGATCCCCACCCCCAATTTTCTCCATGAAGTATCTTTCCTTGACACGTTGGAAGGTCTTATATTTTGGGTTAACCTAATTAAAGGATGTTCATTTGACAGCAAAAATTGACTTCTTGTGCTTTTGTTGCGGTTTTAGTACTGTATTTCTTCCTCGGTTATGGTTTGTCTCGGTTATGGTGTGTCTGTACTTATTTTTTGAGATTTCAACAAGACTATAATAAATAAATAAAATGTGAAGGCCTAATTGCTGTAAATCACAACTTATGCAACGCGTGTATAATGTTGTATCTTCATTTGCTATTATCCAAAAAGTCTGGTATTCTTTTGTGCAATCATGGAAGAAAGATTGTTAAATAACTATATTTAATAGGAAATTTTATTTTAGCTAGAGCAAGTATATAGTGAAACTTGTTCACAATATGAAATTTGTATCATTATATTTATAAATTAGTATTATAACATTTTTTTTGAGCACATTAATATTATAACGTTTATAAGTGTAATAAATTGATATCATAGGTTATAGATGTAATAATATTAGTTTATAAGAGTAATATTATGAATAAATTTTGTAAGTGAGCATGTCTTACCTATTACAAATTCATAATTTGTTTATCCATTTCAATTTAAAAAATCATTTTTTACCCGTATTGCTAGTAATAAAAAGTAAAAACACTCTTCATAGTGCTCACCAATCTAGCCATCAAACTTAACCTCACCCTAATCTGTCTTTTAACGCTTTTAATACTTTAAAAAATGAGTGTCATTTTTGAACCGTTTCAAACAATTTTTTGCCCGAAAAAGTATAACGAACAAAAAATGAGTGTTAATTTGTGAACCGTTTCACACAAATTTTTGCCCTGAAAAAGTATAACGAGCCCCCACCCGCCCTGGCCGCCTCTCTTGACACAAATTTGTTGGTAATCTCTCAATTAGTTACACAAATTGAGGGTGTCGCACACACTTCCACGCAAATAACTAATTTGAGTTTATGATTGGGGGATGCTATTATCTGAAGGCACACGTCTTACAGTGGCATCAAGAATTAAATGACCATTTTACAAACTGAATAACAATCGCTTTTAATTATTTGGCTAACAAATATAACGAAGTAATATTATGGTGCAATTACTGGACTTGGCTACCTGTCAAAAAAAATAAATTACTGGACTTGGCTCCATATATCGATTTACTTTTTTTCAGAGACTCTCTCCTAATAATGAGACTGTATCACGCAAAATGTGTAAAATTTTATTTAAAAGGCCAAAATTTGGAACAATTTTCTTTGCAAAATAGCATGATTACAAATCATAGACACAAGACGCTTTAGCAAATACAGAAAAGTGCAGGAGTTGGGTTCGTGTTCCAAATTATCGTCTTATTTCAACTCTTCATTAATACACAAATCAAAATGCAGATTGATGCTTATACTTTTGCTCATCCTGTGTTTGTGGTTCAGCAACATACATCCACATGAACAAGAAAAAAGAGAAATAAACTAAGTTCTAATATTGAAGAATTAAACTATCCCCACATTAAGTCTATCATAAGGAAGAACAACAATTCTATCCCCACATTAAAAATTTCTCACAAGGAACAGAAGATTCACCTGGGTTTTGGCACAGAACGCCTTTTGTCTCTTGTACTTCCTCTGACATTGTCCTTCGCTACAGCAGAATCGGGTCTCGTATGTTGGGAATCACTCTCATTAACTTGGGACACTCCTCCGGTTGGTGAGGAAGACTTAAACGGGATTTTCCAGAATCCTGAACATTATAGGGATCAGGGCGAAACCCACACTAAGAGCAGCAGACGAATCTTGTTCCTCTACGCCTTCCGCTGCCTGCCCTTTCTTCCCCCTCTCCCACCTCCTATATCATCAGCATCCACCTCATCAACTTTCACAGGATGCCCACACACCTCTTGATGCACTGGTGAAGGCTCAGGGGTATTCTTGTCATCCTGCTGAGGAAAGGGTTTTACATCTTCGACCCAGCCTTGGGAGTCTCTGATACTGTCACCGTGAACAGCATCTTGGGCCTCCGATATAGGATGTTTAGGACCATCAACATCCATCACCTCCTCATTAAGGCCTGTAGGGTCCACATTAGAGTCTGCAGGGACCTCACTAGGGTCTGTAGCTCCTCCATTCTCTTCTTGAACAGAGGTTGGTTCAACGGCCTCTACTGTAGTTTCGTCCAGGTTTTGCGATTTTCCTCGGGGAATAACTGGTTTTGACAGCTGTCATCATCAGAGCGAATTTGATCGCTCTGTGGATCACTTGGTAGATGATCCAGCATAGATGGGGGTTGCAGGAGATGGTGACGCTTCTACTTCCAGTAATGGTGTCTAATTCTATCATCAAGTTGTCCTGTAATTCTGGCAGCAGAGTCTCTCTTGAGACTGGTGTAACCAAAGGCTCGACATTATCACCATTAGGTACCAATGAAGCAGATGGCGTTGATGAAAAATGCACCAGAAGTTGTACTTGGATAGTATGAATTGACACCTGAATTTGATCCGCCCATTCCACCTCTCCTTCTTGGCTTACAATGCTTCATCTTAGGACCATCTGGTATTGAATCATGTGTTGATAGGTTATGATTATTCATTCCTAAAGCAAATGCACATATATCTTAATCTTCTCAAGGGCCTGTCCTAATGGATTTGTATTTTCTGCAAAATCCAACATAAATCATTCTTTTTTATATGTTTCAGATAATCAGGTATCAATGCAATAAGATTGAGAGGTAACACTTGCTGGTAAATGAGAACAACTAATACTGTTCAATAGAAACAACTAATTTTTTCAGTCAAAAACAACTAATACTGTTCAATGACAACAATTAATGCCGCTCAGTGAAAAACTAATACCGCTCAGTATTTGCATAAAATAGAATAAATTAAGCACCTGTAGCTTCAGGATCCAATTGCATTGTGTTTGGATCTGAAGTATCCTCTGGGTACTCGGGTGCACTCATCGCAGAATCCCATGTCGAAGGGGTATCTGGCAGTTCACCAACATTTGAAAGAAAAAGATTTGATGGCTTAAAAGAGTAGGACACTTCAGAAGACGATGGAAGCACTCCTGACACATATGAACCTCTTTTTCGAGAATCAGTTCCTCGTCCACAAGTAAGGGCACCCCTCTTTCTCGGTCGACCTCTCTGTACCTTAGGAAGAACAAACTGAGATGTGGAAGGGGATGGGCTCCCCACATCAGCACGCAGAGCGAGACGATGGTCTTCATGGGCAGCCCTCAGGGAATACGAGCATATTTCCTGTATCTCTCTAAGGACATCTTCCCCAGAGACCTCATACCCTTCGTTGATAGCATCAGTTGCTCGGTAGTAGATTTTTTGTAAGCTCTGGGCCTGGATACATACACAGTTTATTTATTAAAAAAAACGCATGAAGCAGGTAGATAGGAGGGGACAAAGTTGTAATTTTCTACCATTGCCTCCATTGCACCTCCAACTCCCTGGTAGCCAGTATTTGGAAGAGTGGCTGGATTACCGATCAACAAACGAGTAATTCTTCTGTACCATACCATGTATGGATCATTCTGGTCCATTGGGCCGTCAACAGGGGGTGCAGATATAACTCGGGCACATCGGTCAGCCCACATATCAACGAATTGCCTGTGATGATTGGCCCAATCGTAATTCTGTCTTCCACGACGATCGGTCAAATGGATATCTGGAATAGTGTCACAAATTGCAGGGATGGGTTGTTGTTGACCGAATTGACGGAGAGCTCGGTCAGGGTGGTGGAACTCCACAACATCAAAGCAGATGAGAGGAGCAGCTGTTTGCCAAATTGCTCTCCTGATAGGCAGTATGCTGGGAGGCTGGCCAGGACAGAAGTAGGATATGGCTCCCCATATAAACTAAAAACAGGAAGTAGGTATCAAATATTTGCAACAGAATTATCTCAGAATATAGAGATATAGAAAAATATGTACTAATACTAGACTAAGAACCTGGTTGTCCTTCATATTGTCTAGCTGGTCCCTGTATAACACTAGAACATGTGTTCCCACAGTTTCCAGCTTGAAACCAACATTCCACCTGTAATAGTCAATATTTTTATCAGATGTGTTTTTGAAAGGCAGCAGTAGTGAGGTTTTGATACTAGCATTTAATAGACTAAATTGCAAAATTGGTCCCATATATTTATTGGGCGTATGTTAGTCCTATACGAATCAATTTTTCTCAATTAAGTCCCATAACTTTTAAAACGGTGCAACTTCAGTCCTATATTAACATTTTTTTTTGTTTTAGGATATAATTAATTTGTGATTTTTTAAATTAAAATTAATATGTTGTGCTCTAATTATGTCACGTAAGTGACGCCAAGTCATTGGTCTGGTAGCTACGTGGAATTCTAGAAGCTCACGTGCAAAAAACCTGCATTCTTAATAGGACTAAAGATACAGGACCAATTTTTTTCAATTTATTCACAAGAATACCTGGAACCATAGGGGGCAGCGGGCAACAGGTGATTCCCAATAACTACATCAGGAGGTGGCTGCTCTCTCGGTGCCAGTCTCCCCGGACGGAGGAAGGGCAGCCTCTCCCACGCCCATACCTGATTAATAATCACAAAGACCATATATGTCTCAATGTTAAGGGATTAGGCCAATACTTATGCACAGTTGCACCGTGCAACTCAAGTGCATTTTTAAATAGTAGTAGTTGATTCAACTAACAGTATCAGTTGATTTCATTGAACAATATTAGTTACGCACCGGTGCACGGTGCACCCAAGAGTTAGTCTAAGGATTATCTATTACATACGAAAACACCAAAGTCGTAAATAAGGCAGGCAATTCTTAGCCTTTCTTTAATACCTGCAAAAGTACTAGTGGCCCACATATATCTGATGTCTCGGGTTTGGTTGCACGGCACAATGCACGGTATAAACAAGCAAGAACAGCACCACCCCAGCCAAACTTGCCAGCCACTTCAAATCCCTAAGCAGGGGCAAGTACATCAACTTCACCTTATTATTAGACATATCAGACAACAGTTGTCCCCCGAGCAACTGCAAAATGTACGCTCTGGCATAGAATTTCACCGTGTCCTCCGATGCACCATCTGGCAATGTCTTAAATCTCTCCTGTAAGCATCGAATCTTGAGGCGGCCCCATCAAAGTCTTCCGTGGTGGTCTGAACCCCAACAGTTCATTGCAAATCTCCTGCCATTCGTCCATTGTTCGATTGGTATCAACACCTGTAATAGGCTCCCCGTCTACAGGTAGGCCCCACAATACAGATATGTCCTGAAGTGTGACAGTTGTCTCACCGACGGGCAAATGAAATGTGTGTGTTTCTGGGCGCCATCTCTCAACTAATGCTGTGATTAGAGCATGATCTAGCCTCATTCGACCAGCTTTATACACCCGTAAAACCAGCTTTCAACATCATTTGCTGCACTCAGGTCCAGGTTACCCAAAGCGCCAAAAGTGGCCATCACATCTCCTGCAAGTTAGAGGTTCAAGTTCTGACCGCTCCATATCTCTGTTGAACGGTGATGGTCTTGTAAGGTGAGTACGGAGTCATCAATTGGGCCAGGATGCAATGTGTGACCCAGTCCAGATTCCATAGTCACTGACTTCCCTGCAATATTTTAGATTGTCAGTGGAAGTGTCAATTGTAAAATAAGCAGATTCAAAGGACACCGACAAACTAAAGTTAACACTTGGGTGGTTGCACCATGTAACTGGTGCACAACTAGTACTGCTCAATGCTGTCCAATGAAAAACACCTAATACTGACCAACTAATACCTTTTAGTAAAAGCAACTAATCCATTCAAATGTAACTAAGATGCTCTTTCAACATATCTACTAAAAATTGATTTCACATTCTTTTTTCTAATCAGGAAGCTAGCATATATATACACCTCTATTCTGCAAATACTATATATTACGTCCATCCACATCCACTGAATCTGAGAAGATTATAGGGACTCATATCAGGATGGGACTTTCACAGAATTATACCTCAGCAAGTATACTCCGAATAAAAAATGTCCTTCATGCGCACCAACTTACACTCAACAAACAGGGCAAAATGGGGCTTCCAGTACACCTGAGCCTAAAAGAACTTCAATTTGAGAACTTCGACTTAATTCGTGCATTTAAAACACCTAAACAAGAGATAAAAGAAACAGGAATCGAAGAACTAAAACTACTGCAAGTGATCAGTGCCATGTCCTACGAAGCATTCAAAATTCAACAAATTCATCAAGGCTTCCATAATCACATCAGCAATCTTAAGAAAATGCCACTACTGGATGAGAAACAACTACACAAAGTACTAACCAAATCAAAGACCACACTTTATGCTACCTCAAATTCCAGAACAGAGAGAGAAGACAAAGAAGAGAGAATTTTTTTTGCAGAAAGAAAAATCCAGGACCAACAGTGTGTATATACCACGACCCACGCGTCAGTTACTCCGCCATTGCTGCACACCATACCTTCATCGATTCATGGGTACGGACTTCTCCCAAAACCCACGATTTTAATTGCGAGGAACAAATCAATAAATTAAGAAGATTGAGAGGGCCGAAATTTGCAGCGAGGAGAAAAGGGAGGGAAGGAGGGAGGTGAGTGCGAAGTTGCAACGGCTATTCAAATCAGTGAAGCAGTGAGAGAGATTCCATGAGAAACGCTTTCACGACTTCGCCCTGTCTGCGCGTTTTTTGGCAAAAGAAAGAAGATAGCGTTAGGGTTTTTTTTTTTCTTATGTGAGGAGGCAATCCTCGAAACCTAAAAAGCGTCCCTCTTTATCCGCACTTCTTTATTTGCAATATCACTCCCCCATTTTCCCCAAATCTTGAATTTACCCCCCTAAGTTTTACATTTATGATTTATCTATATATTTTTTACGAGTAGAGTTTATGTGACTACTGAATACATTGGCGTATATGGCTATCCATGTTAAGGCACACTCGATTGAGACAATCTCACGATAAGGTGAATCATAATTTAACGTCGACATTTTAATATTTTTGAAAGAATGTGTGTTAATTTATCTTTTAATTGATCCCGCCTCATGTATGAGGCATGCCTTATATAAATTTTTATCATTTGTATTACTCATTTGAACACTCTGACGTGATTCAATAGAACAAAACACAAAATAAATACGTCTGCACGGATCTAAATATTGTACACTTTGTGGGTGGAGTAATATTTTATGAATTTTTATTACTCAAAAATGTTTATAAAAGTTGACTTTACAAGACTATGTGTTTACATAAGTAGAAATTAATTTGCTTCTCGTATAAAATTAAATAATATAATTATGTAATAAATATATTAAAATAATATATATATCTATAAAATTATAATATATATTTAATGTTTTATCTTTTAAATACGTCAAATTTATTTATAATAATCTATCATATTATAGAAATACGTAGTTTATTATATATTTATAAAATTATAATTTATGCATTTTTATTTAAAATTATATAAGTATTTATAAGCATTTTAGGATTAAAAATTAATAAAAGAGTAGATTGCAATTATTAGATTCATTAATAAGAAAAATTAATGATTAGTGGGTATTAATGAATTAATATGACCCATTATTTTTTCAAATAAATATATAGATATACATGATATGTAAAAATTATAGAGTGTGTTTAGTTGGTACAAGAGGTGCACTCAAATTGGGTCAACACCATGAAGAATGAGGGCTCTCATAGAATGAGAAGCCCGAGCAAACCTCATGTTCTATAGAATTAACACTTTTTTGTTAAAATTAACAGAAAAATACGAAGAAGAATTTACGAGAGAATACTCTTTGATGCTCGGATATAATCACCCAAAATTGAGTAGTCCATTGTCACCTTACCAAGAGCATAAACAAAAAAAATTCGAACCACTTTCTCCCAAGATGATGCTTCACAAAAGTCCATCACTTCTCCTTCATCGACGTTCATGCATCCGAACCCCATCACAAAAGTCCATCACTTCTCCTCCATCAAAATTGCTAGATCAACTACGGATGACAAGAACAAGTGGATCTTTCCACTCATCTGAGTTGGTTGTTGATCCAGCTATTTCTCAACATGAAGTGGCAGTCGACCATCAAGTTCTACTTCTCGAAGATAATGTTGAGGAAGAACAGGTTACTTCTATCACCCAACATATAATTCACACCTTCCTATCTTACTTTCTGCAAACCCAAGAGCCCACCAACTATTTCCGACCAACCTAGTCTCAACTATCCCTAAAGTTGAGAAGAACGTGAGAAGTACAACTGACGAGGTTAAAAGCCCATTATATCCAACGTTGGAAAGATACCCAAGGGTTAGGGCTGAAGTGTATATATTCTGGGAAGAACAAGATGAAGAGTTTTCCCTAATGATTGAAAACTAAGGGTTAGTTGAATTGGTGGAGTGTGAGATGGAGATGCGAAAATTACTGAGGTATATTCATTTCTTTATTTGTTGGCAAATGACTTTTTCAATCAATTGGTAGCTTAGAATTAGTTAGAACTTGTTGTGGGCTCAGCTCAGAAGACAGCTGATGACAAACAATCCCGATAATAATGATGATCATCAAGCTCTAACTGAAACTGGGTTATCCACAATTAAGGATAATAAATAACCTGGAGGAGTCCTTGGAAGAAAAAAGTTCAATATGATTAAGGTGAGCAATATTGAGCCACAATATTATTCAGTTTTTATAAATATTAATTAATCCCATTACATAATTAATATTGTGTTATCCATCTTAACTCATATTATTGTAATATGACTTTTGGTTATTATTTCGTGTTTTAGATTATATATTAGTTAATTAATTAATTGGCAAAAAGCTTTATATTAATTAATATCTTTTATCCTTGGTTTAAGAATGTGTCAACATTATTATCCATACCAAAAATTAATTCCACTTTCAAGATTTGGTATGATAAATCTTCCGAGCTCCCAAGGGGACAAATCACGCAAGACGACGGCTTTTGGATTCTCCGTGATTAAATCTTAGCAATCGTAATTAGAACTAATAATATTGTTCAAGATATAAAAGTATCGAGCCACAATGACTCTCTACCCAACATAAGTCAAAACAAGAGTTATTAATTTCACACAATCATATTTAAGGGACGGAAATTAAGAAATAACGAACCACTGAGGTCTAATTCTTCCATGTTCAGTACTGAAGAATTTATCCTCCTCAGAGGTCCTATTTAGCATCATAATGCACTAGTGTAATCTCTTGGTCAAGACAAGCCAATCTGAGCCTTACACTTCAACCTTTCACTATGGATTGTTCATTTCCATCTAGGTTGTGAAATTTGCACTTAGTTACAAGGGTTTGCTAATGTGATCTTCTGTGATCTGGTATCACCACATTAACTACAATGTAACGCGTACTATTTAATGAACAGGTATGTCACAACAAATATATATATAACATTAAATCATATTTAATGCAACAGTGATAAATAATTTATTTCAATAAATAAATAAGAAACACAGTCTGGTTATATATAAAGTAAAAAACACACTTTACAGTATAACCCCGACTATCTCCCACTTATACTCAAAGTTCGCTTTTAAGTATACTACATCACGTCTCGTGTCCTATGTGACATTTAATGTCACCAACAAGAACCTAATAACATTTCTCCCACTTATACTCAAAGCATTGAAAATGCTC
The DNA here is from genome assembly GCA_037126765.1 of Stenogyne calaminthoides. NCBI lineage: Eukaryota > Viridiplantae > Streptophyta > Magnoliopsida > Lamiales > Lamiaceae > Stenogyne > Stenogyne calaminthoides. Next base: position 21,991 of record JBBCBC010000036.1, on the reverse strand, counting down.
TTTGACACCATTCCTTCCACATGTCTCTCGAATGTACATGCAGGGAGACCCTTTGTGAACGATTACTGCAAAGTTGTCTTCCGGCGCAATCTTTGTCACTTCTATGTCTCCTCTCCTAACAATTTCTCGTATAAGGTGGTATTTTCTTTCTATGTGTTTGCTGGCTTTGTGGGCTCTCGGTTCCCTTGAATTTGCAATCGCTTCCCGAGATTATCACAAGAAACCGCGATGGTCTTTAAAACCCGGAACAACATACAAGTCCACTAAGAAGTTTTTGAGTTGTACCGCTTCTTTTCGTTTTCACAAGCGGCTTCATATTCGCTTCCATGGTAGAATTGGCGGCGCATTTCGCTTTACATTCTCCATCTCATTCCAAACAAACTACCCGAGGTAGACTTTTCTGAATCTAAGTCCCATTAAAAACCGAACGCGTAACCGGCTTAGGGGGATTAGACCTATTTCGACCGATAAACCAACATTTTGTCCTGCGTCCTTTTCGAGATGCTTCGAATCGTTTTTTTTGCCGAGCTCAATGCTATTTTCCGGGGTTACTTTGATATCTTGCCACCATGCCTAAAGAAAAGAAAATATCCGGTCTCGTGCACAACATTGATACATGAGGCTTCCTACAAATTGAGCGTAAGGAATGCCCTTAATGTCATTTATCTCTTTTGTGTCTTGGGACACATTTCTTTGGATAGATGGATTCCGTGTGCGAAAGGTAATGGCCTTTCTTGAATCTTGCATGCCGAGTCAAGATTCAAGATGTCTATGTATGTATGAAGCCGGAGGCCGATCATCATTTCCTTCGCGATCTCGAAAGATCTTATTCCTAGGATATGACCATCTTTCTCCTAAGTCCTTCATTTCAAATCGTTTTGATAAATTACGCCTTTACGCCCCTCGATAACACCTTTACATCGTTCCCGATGAACACAATGTCATCTACGTATAGTACCAGAAACACCAAGGCAGTTTCGACGCGCTTTTTATAAACACAACTCTCGAAATTATTTTGATCAAAACCGTAGGATTTTATGACCTAATCAAGACATTGATTCCAAGCACGAGATGCTTGCTTCAGTCCATAAATGGACTTCCTTAGCTTGCAAACCAGATGCTCTTGGCCTTTTTCAATGAAGCCTTCGGGTTGTTGCATATAGATTTTCTCATCAAGATTTCCGTTAAGGAAAACCGTCTTGACATCCATTTGCCAGATCTCAAAGTCTAGATGCGCAGCAATCGACAAGAGAATATGGATGGACTTGAGCATGGCTACGGGCAAAAAGGTTTCCTAATAATCGATCCATTCTTTCTGAGTGTACCCTTTTCGCCACTTAGTCTTGGCTTGAAGGTTTCTACCTTACCATCCGATCCTCTCTTTCTCTTGTATACCCACTTGCACTCAATGGGTTTTACACCGTCAAGTGGTTCGACTAGCTTCCACATTTTATTATGATCCATTGAACCCATTTCAGCTTCCATTGCAGTTTGCCAAGAATTTGAATCCTTGTCTTGGATCGCCTCGTCGTAAGTCCAGGGGTCTGATTCAACGTCACCGAGATCAAAGTCCGAGGACTCTCATATCCCATGAATCGCTTCGGGTTGTTTGAAAAACCCTCCCATTCTGTCAGTTCCGGTTATGTAAGTGTTTCACTTAGGGTATTGACTTATCTTTGTTGGCGTTGGAGTTGCCTCTCTTAACTTCGTCTAAGGTAATCTCACTTCTAGGCTTTCTATCGTTCATATAGTCTTTCAAAAATCTAAAGTCTGCGTCGATTCGATATTTTGATCTTCGGACCATAGAACATGCATCCTTTTGTTCCTTTGGGGTATTCTATAAACAACATTAATTTTAACGTCGTCTAACTTGTCTAACTTCCTTGTCCAACCACGAATCTTTGGACACCCCAGATTCTCATGTGTCTTAAATTGGCAACACTCGAGTTAACTTGGCTTTTGTCGTACTTTGTCCTTTTCTTTACTCTTACCACCTTTTGACCTAGAAGAAGAAGGGACCATTTGCCCTTCAGGTTTGACTTTGCCGCCCCAAGCTTGCGGCCAGATCGGGCAATGTGAACTTTTGATTGTTCATTTGGTAGTTCAAATTGGTGCTCAAAAACTTTTCGGTAGAGAATGGAGTATGAAGTCAATTTGGGTCTCAATATCATATTCATCGCCAAGTACCTCGAGCTTGTTTGGGTGAGCCATCATCCGGAGAACGTGCTTCCCCACGCACTCCTCCACCATTTTCATCTAGAGTTTGTCCCTCATGGTGATCCGACAAGCCACTAAGTTCGATGTTGAAACATTGCTTTAAGATTTTTCATGATGTCCACAGCGGTTTTAACGTTTTGGTGTTGGTGTTGCAACACATCTGACATTGAAGCCAAGATGGTACACTTTGCCATTTTGTTGGACCGCTCCCAGTCAACATAATCCTTCTTATCCGATTTGCTAGACTCGTCAGTTGGCTTTTCAGGTTTAGGTGCATAGAACCCAATTATGATGTTGTGATTAGACAATAGTAAGTTTACGATACCAATCAACAAAATTCTCTCCGAGAAGCAAATTTTCTTTAAGTATATTGAATAAAGGATTAAAAAGGTTGTGACATGATGATAATTTAAAATAAAATATATATGTTGAATTAATAACACAAAATTTATCACATAATTCGATAACATGAATCATATTAAAATCTCAAAAAAATATGAACATGCATCAGCCAACATCTTAAAACAGTTTAAATGAGCCACGTGGGTGGGTCATCATTTAAAACACATTTAAGCAGGTTACAAACAAGAATAGTTACAAACCTTTAATTTCAAAAAAAAAAATTAATAGTTGGCTCCCACTTGACCAATATAAAATTGACAGGGACTTCGACGAAGTATATGCATATCAATTTTATACCAAAGTAATAACCATGATTAAATACAAAATTATTATTTCGTTTTTGAACGAACCTCTTTGAGGTCATCGTCATCCCCAATAATAATTAATAATCATCCTTTTGAGAATTTATTCATGTGAAAGATTTCTTTTTGGCCCTAAGGGGATTTCTCCAAAAGAATTCACAAATAAATAAATCATGGAGGTAAAAATTAATCCAATTTTATTATCCGGAATAAAATTGTCAATTAATTATTTAAGCATACTTAGTAATTTTAAAAAAAGCGAGATTTTTCATGCATCACAAATCCTCAATACAAACATATTTAAACAAATTAAATACAAGCATGAGAAAAATAACATAACATCAACAACAAAAAAAAATAAATACATGGGGCACATATATTCAATTGTCACGGTTTAAATTTTTGTCTTGAATTTGAGAAATCATTAAATCTTCAATTTCTCCCCACTGACCGCCTCAAAAAAATATTCTTCAAGTCTGCGTGTCATCGATCATCCGCGAGATGCACGCCCAGATCCGTCTGACCGATTTTGGCCGGTCTGTCTTATTTCGCGCCCAGCGACGATGCCCTGCACTTTCGAGAATTCTCGACGACATCGGCTGGCGCCGGCTGATACCCGGAATTACCAAGATCCGTTACCTTTCGTATCCGAAACTTGCCACGCATCCGTAGCGCCCATGTAAGGCCGTCTGTCGCCCGATCCTCAATTGGCGTCCATTCCTACGCCATGTCTTATGCAGCCCAATGCCGTCGATCTGCATCGTCTGCGTGCCTCCCTTAAGACATTTTAGCGATGATGCACGCTACGCTATACCCGGGCCAATCTGCCTTTCAATCATCGTCTTCGTCTTCGATCCGATTACAATTTATTTAACGGAAAAATAAATAAACCTATGATCTAGACTTGTTCATTACATTGAGCAAATCAAATAAAACTAATCTACTCGTGGATTTTCTCACTAGCAAAAACGAATCCGACGAGTCAATTAAAAATCAAACAATCATACATGAAATAAACAACAATTTAAATTACAATCTAAATCATAGAGCCCAAAACCGAGGCTCGATACGGTTGTTGGGAAATAGGTGCCGGATCTATTCGGGAGTGCAATTTAAATAGAAATTTAATTTATTTAATTATCACTAGCATGAATTAATCATATATTAATTCAAATAACAATTAAATAGCAATAACATATCATGCATATAATAAAGCCACGTAAATTCTACACATGCGGATTCCTAGGAGTTATGTAAGGCGTACCTTTTGGCGAATCAAATGGAGACAAACAGAGACGGATGAGCAACGTTTCGAACACACCCAAAGTCCTTCTTTAGTATTCCCATCCTTTGTTCAAAAAAAATCAATGGTAGGAAGCTCGCGAACAATTAACGAAAAGGAAAAAAAAAAATATTTTGCCACCACCTTTGGGATTTCTAATTTTTTTTCAACACATGGAATAGTGTTGGGGATGAAAAATTCATCCACTGTTATAAAAGACTATGGGGGAAAAAATTATGTGCATTATTAGGGTTAAGAAATTTCTTTGTATCTTCCCAAGATACAATCTTGAATATATCTCATATATTCTATTTCCATAATAATCACAAAATATATTTTCTTTCCCCACACTCCATATTTTCGAAAATCTTGGAAATTTAAGGAAGAAAAAGAATCTTTGACTTATCTTGAATTTATGGGATAAACTTGTATCTCAAGAATACTTATTCCATAAATATCTTTCCAAAAAATCAAGAAAAATTCTTCTTCCTACCCATAATTTTTGAAATTTTTGGAAAAAATAAGGCAACAATATTTCTTTTATTTTAAGCACTTTTTTCAGTTATTGGACTTTATCTTTGGTCTACTAAAGGGGCCTTTAGGAGAATTAAGATTGGACCTTCCAATGGATTTTGAATTTTCAATATTAAGCCACAATATTATTCAAGCCCATAAATATTAATTAATCCCACTACATAATTAATATTGCACTATCCATCTTAACTCAAATTATTGTAATATGACTCCCGATTATTATTTCTCGTGTTTAAGATTATATTAGTCCATTAATTAATTCAAGCCACTGAAAAGCTTTATATTAATTAATATCTTTTTATCCTTGATTTAAGAATGGGTCAACATTATTATCCATACCGGAAATTAATTCCACTTGCAAGATTTGTGTTGGTCCCGGGTAAACGAGTTCCACACGCGTATGGGGGGGGGGAATACAAGTGTATAGTAATTTTTAACTTTCTCAGAAAATACTATAATCAGAGAGTCAGGTTGTCCTGAGTTTCAATCCTGAGAATCACAAAATGCCCTGAGTCAAAGTCTACTGAGATAATAACATTGAGCGGCTTTCAGAGACTTCAGATTAGCTCAACTGATTCTGAGTTTCTACAACAATGTCCAAATAATGCTTGGAGTAGATAATAATCTTCGACTACTCGGGAGAGAGTTGATCAATTTGACAACCATCTATACTAGCTTATCTAGAGTCTCGGAATGTGTAGGCCCTAAGTTTATACTGCTTTTACTTTGGTCAAAATATTTTCTTTAATGAAACAAATGGTTAAAGCTATGATCAAGTTAATGCAACTTCAGTGGATTGTTTCCAACTGATTTTCAGAAAAACTTCAGGATGCTTTCGGTGAAAATATGCAATGAATAATAATCTGAAAAGAAAGCAAACAACAAAGCAATTATAGTGGTTCAGAGGCTCAAGCTCCTACGTCCACTCTCTTTGATCCTCGGAGAAATTGCTTAACTCACTACTTATTACCTTAAGCTTCCCAGGTGAACTCCAAGAAATTTTACTAACTTTCTACCACGAGTTTTTGAGTCAGAACCATCGCAAACTTACTAACTCAACACACACACGATTCGCCCGAACAATCAATCACTAATTCTTCTTCAGAGTTTTCGGATTGAACACGCATGACTTACTTACTCTTTACAACTCTCACTTCTCCAACAACTACACACAAAAACTACCTAATTAAAGGGTTTGGGTTTTGGTTGATTTCAACTAAGGTGAGATATCCTTTTACAATCAAACACAAGTAAAAGGCTAGAATATCTCTAACTAAGCTTTGGATATATCTTAGATCTAGGCTTAGTAAATGAGCTCTCTTCAAAGATGAAACACTTGGAAAATTCTTATGGTTTCGAGTGCTTCACAAGATTGTTTGAATACGAATGAGCTCTGGAGTTTCTTTGATTTCCCGTAGCCTTGAAATGTCCAAGGCCTCTGGTATTTATAAGCAACTCTCTAGAAGTCTACCTTTGAAAACTATCCGTTGGAGAGATAGCATATAGGGTTTCTCCTTTGAGTAATTGATGAACGGCTATATTAGGGTTTGAACGCACCCTTGCATGTTTTAGGAAATATCCGCATAAGCGAACGAATCACCAATTTCTCGAACAAGACAAATATCATCGCAGATATTCTTCGAGATATAAGGCTCTCGGTCGATAAAAGTACTCTGTTGTCGCCTCCTCATTGGTTGAAATCTTCTTTTGAAAAGAGATAAACAAAACGGCTCTTTTAGTCAATCACACTGATCTGATATTTTCCTTAGTGTTCACGAACGTATAACATTCTCTTTGTTTGTACTAAGAATGTGTTGGGGTTATAATTGAAAAAGTATGCTTTTACTTTGTATAACTAAACCAAGTTTCTTATTTATTTATTTGAAATAAATTATTTAATCACTAATGCATTAAATATGAATGAATGTTATATATGTTTATTACCAAACCCGCTCAATAAGACAAAGACGATATTACATTGTAGTTAATTTGGTGATACCCGATCACCGAAGATCAAATTAACAGCCCTCGTAATTAAGTACAAATTCACAACCAGATGAAAATGAACGAACCATCATGAACGGTTGAAGTGTGAGACCCAGTTGGCTGTTTTGACCAAGGGATCACACTAAGCATTTAGGTGCTTATTGAATGAGGACCTACAAGAGGACAAATTCTTGATCTTGAATATACAAAATTAGACCTCGGTGGTGCGTTGTTTAATCTCTCCGTCCTTAAATAGGATCGTGTGAAATTAATAACTATTGTTTTAACTTATGATGGGAAGAGAGTCAATGCGATTTTTGATACCTTATATCTTGGGCAATATTATTAATTACATGACGATTCATTTACATTTAAAATGGAGAATCGCGTCTGAGCACGCCTTGCTTGATTTGTCCCTTGGTGGGCTCATATCCTTTATCATGCCAAATCTTGCAAGTGGAAATTTATTTCCTGCATGGATAATAATGTTGAGTTGTCTTTACTCCAGGACAAAGATATTAATTAATATAAAGCTTGTTCAGTGGCTTAATTAATTAATGGACTAAGATAATCTTAAACGCGGGAAATAATGACCGGGAGCCATGTTATATGTGAAATCGTAATATGGGTTAAGATGGATAGTTCAATATTAATTTTATAGTGGAGTAAATTAATATTAATGGACTTGAATAATATTTGACCCAAAATATTATAGCTTCATAGTCCATTGAGGTCCAATCTTAACATAAAGGCCCCCCAAATAAATCCAAAATAAAGTCCAGTTAATGAGAGAGAGAAGAAAATATTCTTGCTATATTTCCAAGTGTAATTTTCGAAAATCTTGTCTATTAAAGGAAGAAAAGATTGTCTTGATTTTCTTGTTGATATTTTATGGAAAGAGATAATTATTGTAGGAATACATAATTATCCCATAAATTCAAGAAGTCAATTTTGACTCCTTCATATAAGGTAGATTTGAAAATATTGGGTAGAAGAGGGAAAGAGAATTTTTATGGAAAATTTAATTAAGGAGAAAAGAATATAGGAGATATATTCAAGATTTCTTGGAGATCAAGAAAAGATTTTCTTCCTTATTTTCCTAGCCCTAATTTTCGTCCCTCTCCTCCCTATTTATAGGGGATGAGCTCTTCATTCCCAAGTGCAATTCCATGTGTTGGAAATATTAGAAATCCACAAAATTGGTAGCAAAATATTTAATTTCACTCCATTAAAATCGCTCGTTGAAATCTTCCCAATCGGATAGCGTTAATGGACTTTGGGGATATATTTGGGAATGCTCTTGGATTGATTCATCCGTTTGATTCTTCAAGAGGTTAGTAATTCTGTAACTCCTAGTTCCGCATGTTTAGGATTTACGTGAATTATGTGTACGCATGTTGTTTATTATTATGTTGAATATATTTAGGATTAATTCATGTTAGTAATTAAATCGTTTAATTTAAATATGTATTTAAATAATCACCTCGAATAGATCCGGCACCCCATTTTCCCAACAATCGTATCGAGCTTTGGTTTGAGAGCTCGATTTTTTAAATTGTTATTTAAATTGTTGGACATTAAATTGAAATCGATAGTAGAATTGTTAGATATGTTTTGCGGTATCCATTGTCATGGTATTTAATGTGTTTATTTTCATGTGTATGAATGAATGGTTTTAATTAGACTTGTTCGGATTTGTTTTTCTCGTGAGAAAATCCACGAGTAGATTAGGCTATTTGATTTGTTCAATGTAATAGACTAGTCTAGATTTAAAATATTTATTTTTTGTTAAATAAATTGTAACTTTGACGGAGAGGCGACGGCGAGAATTAAAAACGGATCCGTAACTGCATTTGGGCAACGGCGCCCCGAAAACGTTAAGGGATGTCTGTAGCGCCGCGACATTGGTTAGCTCCGACGAAGCCTAGCACACGGTGCCGGGGGAATCGCCCAAGACGCATATGGATGACTTGAGCGGCGGCAGACGGCGCCAAGATAAACCGTTACCGCACTTTCACGCATTACCCTGGAATGGGCACAGGTGGCCGAGGCGGAGGCGGATCTGCGCCACCGCCGAGGCCGGGCCAGTCTTCAGTTCGACGCCGACACGCCCGCCTAGGTGCATCGGTGCGGTCGCCGCCAAGTGGTCGGGGACGCCAAGGCATCCCGACCGCGAAATTGCTTGGCGTTCAAGACGGAGTTCTTTCGAGACGAATGAGTGGGAGAAATTCAAGACGATGTTTCTTCAAAAATCAAGTCAAGAAAAATCAAAAACATGATGATTGGATAATTTGTGTCCAATGTGTTTATTTTCTCGCTTTTGCTTGATTTATTCTTTGTTGTATTTTCATGTCTTTATTTAATTTGTTTAAATGTGTTTGCATGAGAATTGCCCAACGAAAAATCTCAAATTCAAAAATTACTAAGTATGTTATGATAATTAATTTGTCTTGACACAAATTAATTTTGACCTCCATGATTTATTTATTTGTGAAATCTTTTGGAGAAATTCCCCTACTGAGACGGTCAAAAGATAAATTTCACGTGAATAAATTCCCAAAAGGATGATTGTGAATTATTATTAGTGGCGACGATGACCCTCCAACGAGGCTCGATCAAAGCGAAGTAATAATTTTGTATTTAATCATGGTTATTACTTAGGTATAAAATTGATATTTATATCTTCTCAAAGTCCTGTCGATTTTATATTGGGTCAAGTTTTGTTTTATTAATTTTTTTAAATTAAAGGTTTGTAAATCGTTCTTGTTTGTAACTCGCTTGAATATGATTTAAATGATGACCCTCCCACGAGGCTCATTTAAATCTGTTTGAGATGTTGGGTGATCGTGTTCATATTTTTTGTGATTTTAATATGAATCATGTGATCGAATTATGTGATTTAATTTTGTGTTGATATGGATATTGATACAAAATATATGTTTATTTCAATTCATCATGTCGCAACCTTTTAATGCACTATTCAATATACTGAAAGATAACCTCCTCACTGGAGAAAACTTTGTTGATTGGTATCGAACACTCACTATTGTCCTCCTTGCACAAAAAGCCATAACCGGTTCTTACTACACCCAAACCGAGAAAGCCATCCGGCGAGTCAACCAAAGCGGTTAAGAAAGAATATGATAACTGGGAGCGTTCTAACGAAATGGCAAAGTGTACCATCTTGGCTTCAATGTCAAATGTGTTTCAACACCAACATCAAAACGTTGAGACCGCTGCGGAAATCATGGTCAATCTTAAAGCGATGTTTCAACATCGAACCAAAGGTGGTGGCTCGTGAGATCACCATGAGGGACATGCTTTCTTTTATGAAAATGGTGGAGGGAACACGTGAAGGAACATGTTCTCCAGATGATGGCTCACCTCAACAAACTCGAGGTGCTTGGAGCTAAATATGACATCGAGACCCATATCGATTTCATACTCCATTTCCGCCCCAAGAGCTTTGAAATTCTTGTTAAATTTGAATTATCAAATGAATAATCAAAAGTTCACTTTGCACGATCATGTTGCAAGCTCTTGTCTCATTGAAGGAATTTTAGGAGAGAGCAAATCAAGCCTTAGTGGCGGTTGGGCCATCACTTTCTTTCTAAGCTAAAGGGAAGGCAAGAGGAAGCCAAAAAAGAGAGAAAGCCAAGATAACTCGAAAGAGTGTTTCGAAAGACAAAGGAAAGGTGAAGAGGGATGGTGGAGCAAAGAATCCAAAAAGGGGAAGTGCTTCAAGCTGGGTGAAAAAAAAAAGGACATTGGAGGTCGGCTGTTCCAAACCAAAAAAGGAATGGAAAGAAAGGTAATTCACACTCATTTAGTTGTTGAAACTTGTTTGGGAGAGTATGCTTGCCATTAAGTGGGTATTGGATACCGGATCCATCGATCATGTATGTTTCACATTGCGGTTTCAAGCGCATCTGGATGACTAAGTGAGAGTGAGATCCTCATCACGCTTAGGCGATGCATTTAGAGGGCGGCCTAAAAAGCGATGGGAGAAATGCACCCGTCCTTTGGAGACAAGGCGTTAATTTTAATGATGTTCTTTATGTTCTTGTTTTCAAAAAACCTTATTTCTATTTCTAAACCGCTTATCGATGGATATTCGCTCGCTTTTAATAAATATGTTCTTGTTTTTAAATAACGATATGATTATCTGTCGTGGAACTTTTGAGGAACAATCTCTATATTATTAATCGCGTGCACATCACTACAAAAATACATCCTATAACACATCTACTATTTCTTGTAAACGAAAAGCGCTTGGTTGACGTGAATGAGACACTTCTTTTTGGCACCTAAGATTAGGTCATATTAACCCGAAAAAGATTCAAAGGTTGGTGAAAGATGGTTCTTTGGGGTCTCTCCAAATTGAGCCATTTTCGACTTCTTGAATCGTGCTTGAAAGGTAAAAAATGACCAAGAGGGCATTTGGAGCCAAGGGGCTTAGAGCTAAAGAAGTGTTAGAAATCGTTCACACCGATGTGTGTGGTCCAATGCAAATCAAAGCTAGAGGTGGCTATGAGTATTTCGTTACTTTTATCGATGATTACTCACGCTACGGATACATTTTCCTAATGAAGCATAAATCTGAGACCTTTGATAAATTCAAAAAATTTAAGGATCAAGCAGAGAATCATAAGGGAAAAAGTATCAAGTTTCTACAATCTGATCGTGGAGGCGAATACCTCAGCGATAAATTTCTGAACTACCTATCGAAAGTGGGGATTGCATCTCAGTTGACTACACCCGGTACCCCTCAACAAAACAGGGTTGCAGAACGAAGGAATAGAACGCTTTTAGAAATGGTAAGGTCGATGATGTGTTATGCGGATTTACCAAAATCGTTCTTGGTTACGCATTAGAAACAACGACTTATATTCTGAACCTAGTGCCATCCAAATCCCTGCATTAAAACCCCGAGAAATTGTGGACGGGGTGCAAGCCGGTTTACACATCAGATCTGGGGTGTCCGACATCGTTTGCTAGACAAGGAAGCCGTAAATTGTATGCACGTTTCGAATTAAGGATGTTCATAGGGTACCGAAAGGAACTAAAGGATGCATGTTCTATGGTCCCAAGATCAAAAAGGTGGTAATCGAGATTTCACTTTTAGATTTTTGGAAGAAGACTATATGAACAATCCCGAAAGCTAAAGTGAAATTACCTTAGAAGAACTTTGGGGCCAACTCGGTTGCCAATTGTACAAAATGATATACCAAACGCCACGCCTACACAAACCGGAACCTCATCGTGGTGGGAGGGTTATCGATAACCCGAGAGATTCTTAGGGATTGGAGAGTCTTCGGACTTAATCTCCGCAGAAGAATCGCATCCATGGTCCTACAACGGGCGATCCAAGACAAAGATGCTCAATCTTGGCAAACAACAATGGAAGCCGAGATGGGTTCAATGGATCACAACAAGGTGTGGGAGAGCTAGTCGAACCACTTGATGGGGTAAAACCCATCGGATGCAAGTGGGTATACAAGAGAAAAAGGGGCCGGACGGAAGGGTTGAAACCTTCAAAGCAAGACTTGTGGCGAAAGGGTACACTTTCGTAAAGAAGAGATTGATTATGAGGAAACCTTTTTAGCCCATAGCCATGCTCAAGTCCATCCGTATTCTCTTGTCGATTGTCGCTGGCATCTAGATTTTGAGATCCGCAAATGGACGCCAAGACAAATTTTCCTAAATGGAAATCTTGACGAAGAAATCTATATGCAAAAACCCAAGGCTTCATTGAAAAAAGGCCAAGAGCATCTGGTTTGCAAGCTCGTAAAAGTCCATTTATGGATCAAGCAAGCATCCCGAGCTTGGAATCGGTGTTTTGATCAAGTTATAAAATCCTACTGGATTCGATCAAAATGAATTTGAAAGTTGTGTCTATAAAAAGCGTGATGAGCTGCATTGGTATTTGTTGGGATATTTTAGTTTTTGATGAATTATGCGAAAACATTTATCAACTTGTTTTATTTAAGTTAATCTCGGATAACAAGTTGAGGGGGAACAAGTTAAGGGGGGAACTCGCGAAATCCGGAACCAAGTTGATCGAGATCGGAGGCGAAATTTAGAGACGAAATTTGTCGAGATCGGATAGGTATGATGAGTTCAGAAAAAATGATGGTGAACAAGAAGAAAACATCGCGATTTTTAAAAGAAATCTTGATCGACCGGTTCACGGTTCTGGTCGGTGACTGATGATCTTGACCCGGTCACGGTGACGATCTTCTTGACGAATCTTGGTGACTTTGATCTTCTTGACGGATCTTGGTGACCCGGTCTGGTGACTGATATTCTTTGACCCGAGTGCGGTGACTTAATCTTTCTTGACGATCTGGTGACTGATCTTTGCCTACGGTCACGGTGACCCGGTCTGGTGACTGATGTTCTTGACCCGAGTCTGGTGACGATCTTCTTTGACGGATCTGGACCGGATGTTCTTGACCGATGTTGTCTTGATCCGATCTGTTGGCCGATCGGATCGTGAGACCCGGAATCTCGCACTGCATTTTCTGACCAACCGTTATTCTGCAGACCGAAATCGCGACGAATCAAACGACCCGTAATCGAAGAAAGAGCGAAGAATAAGACGAAATAAATCATATCCGATTAGACAAACAAAAGTTTCCCAATGAGAAGATGACAACACACATATTGATGTGACATAAAGTTTGCAAGGAAAGTGCAAAAGACAAAAGAAAAATTGGAAGTTATTAGTATGGATTTGAATATTACTTTCCAACGGTAATATTTAAATCCACACTATAAAATACATTGCACTATCTTCAAAAGAAGACAATGGAGGATCTGCAAAGTGAAATAAAAGCCAAATATTCAAGCAACTCCATTCATAGAACACAGAGCAAGAAATACACACATATATTCAAAAGTGTTCTACCCTAGATCTAAGCACAAATGCTATTTTTTAAGCTTAGAGAGTTTTTCGGGACCAACAAGTGGTATCAGAGCAGGGGTTCAAAAGTTCACTAGATTTTAATGTGAACACTGAACTGATCTTTTTTGTTAAAACCCATTTAGTTTAAAATGCATATTATTTGTAAAATTCATGGAGGTTGACAATCATTTTCTCATCATTTTTTTAATGCATCAAATGTTCTTCATTATTTCAACATTTTAACTAACAATTTTTTTTTCTCATATATTTTATTGTTAGTTAGTTTTGGCATCATTATCAAAAAGGGGGAAATTGTTGGGATATTTTAGTTTTGATGAATTATGCCAAAACATTATCAACTTGTGTTATTTAAGTTAATCTACAGATAACAAGTTGAGGGGGAACAAGTTAAGGGGAAACTCGTGAAATCAGACGAAGATGATCGAGATCGGGCGAGGCCGATCGAGATCGAATGAGTAGGATCGTTAAAGTAAACCCGATGGTGAACAAGAAGAAACATGCTTGATTTTGAAGAAGAAAAGGTTGATAATCGTGAAGATCGATCTTGATAAGATTGATCGAATCTGGTGACCGTGATTTCTTGACCGATTTATGGTGAGTTTTAAATCGGTTTTTCTTGACCAACTGGTGTATTCTTCTTGACCCGGTATTTCTTCGAGACTCGTGAAAAAATTTCTAGACGAGAAAAGTGACCGGATTTCTTGACATGATGTTTTTTTCGAATGATTATATGTCGACTTTGAACCAAAGGATGTATGACACCATCTGCGGACCCGAAAGCTGCATCAGGAATAAGAACAGCATGGAATCAAGAAGGCCAAGTGTTAAGGCTTGAATTCTTTATGTTTTTGAGAATCTTTCATATTCCTGTGATATAAATAGGCTATCAAACATCTGAGTAAGAAAAGAAAATCTATGGAAAGATAATAGTATGGTTTTGAATAACTTTCCAGCGGTAATACATCCATCCACTTCCCTTTACGGGCTTCAACTAACCAATGGATGTTTACATTGTTTCTCATAAAACGAATATTTATCACTCCATTCATAGAACCACCCTTTCGATTGCTTAGATATTCAAAGTGTTCTCACCAAACGGGACTTATCATATCCTAAAAGAAGATTTTCCCCTCCTTTCATTGAAATAAACAAATGTTTACCGAAAATTCACACTCAAACCAAACAAACCTTACCGAATCGATTGGTTAAGTTTGTTTGGTTTGAACTTCGGTAAATATTTTCCTCAAATTTGTTTAGCCTCAATCCTAAGGATGGGAAAAATCTGTTTGCTTGAGATATATCAAATTCTAAGCAAGATCTGGGTAGAACACCCTTGAATATAAGTCCCGTTTGATTTGAACTCGGTAAACTATGAATTGGTTAGTTGGTGAATATTTGAAGGGAATTTCATGTAGGGCCGAGTTATCCGAACCATTTCTTTTGAAGATAGTGTGTTCTTTATTTTCTTTCATATTAAATATCATACCGCTTTAAAGTAATCGCAAAATCCATTCGAAAAAAAAAATTTAAGTCGGTCCCATTTTGTTTTTTAAATGACTTTTTCCTCGGGTTTTCGGGACAATATGTGTTGTAAATAGTCCTGGATTTTGTTGTGTGATTCTCTAACGGATCCGATTTAAAATTTTTTTATAGTGGTTAGGACAACTCGTAAAATCCAATGGGCAAATTGATTAAATTGGATGCAGACTTATCACGGTTTGGGATTCGTTGTCCTCTTTCAGAATCACCCTAGGGTCACCACAAATGGGTAGATGGGAAAATCCGATTTTCCGCTAGCAACCCTAGGATAAAATATCATTTGTCTTAGATCAGATCCCCATACCTTGGAATATATGGTCACCAGATGAATGGAGTCAAGAATATCGTCACCGTCTTCTGGTCGAATATCAACACCAAATCCGTCACCAGACTCCGTCACCAGATTCGTCAAGAAAGAACGTCACCAGATTCGGTCAAGAAAGATCTTAGTCACCAGATGAGGGTCAAGACGTCACCAGACTGGTCAAACATCTAAGTCACCAGATTCGCAGAACTCGTGACAAGATCGCATCGCTTTGTCGACTCAAGATCAACTCATCATTTCTTTCTTCAAAAATCAAGATAGAAAGGTTGTTCAAGCTTCATCACCATTTCGAAACTTCATCCTTAGGATTCGATTTCGACAAATTTCCGCTCGCAGGGGAGAGTCGATCTCGGATCTTCGCCTCAATTTCACCAGTTCCCCTTAACTTGTTCCCCGAACTTGTTATCTCGGTAGACAATCCTAAATAACACAAGTTGATAATGTTTTGGCATAATTCATCAAACCAAAATATCCTTCAAAGATTTTTTACTATACGTGGATGAAATTTTTGCTTCATCCAAACGAAATGAAGGTTTTCATCGACGAAGGGTACGGCCGCAAAGCGATTCGATATGAAGGACTTAGGGGCCGGTCACATCCTAGGATCAAGATCACTTCGAGATCGCGGAAAAGTATGATCGGGCTTTCGCAAGCCTCATACATAGACACTATTTTGAAGCGCTTCAGCATGCAGGATTCCAAGAAAGGCTTTTTGCCCTACAGACATGGAATCCATCTATCCAAAGAGATGTGTCCCAAGACACAGAAAGAGATAGATGATATGAAGGGCATCCCTTATGCTTCGGTTGTGGGAAGCCTCATGTATGCAATGTCGGTACTGAGACCGGATATCCATTGGTCGTGGCATGGTGGCAAGATATCAACGTAACCTGGGAAAGAGCATTGGACAACAGAAGAAGAACGATACGGAAGTACCTAAAAAGGACACGAGACAGAATGTTAGTTTACAAGTCAGACAGTCTGATCCCCATCGATTACACGGACTCGGATTTCCAATCAGACATTGACTCCATAAAGTCTACCTCGGGTAGTGTGTTCTGCATGGGGGGAGGAGCCATGACATGGAGAAGCATAAAAGGCAAAATGCATTGCTTGATTCTACCATGGAAGCCGAGTACGTCGCTACTTGTGAAGCAGCGAAGGAAGCGGTTTGGCTCAAGAACTTCTTGGTGGACTTGGACGTGGTCCCGAATTTGCCTAGAAAAATCACGGTCTACTGTGATAACACCGGAGCAGTTGCAAATTCAAGGGAACCGAGAGCCCACAAAGCCAGCAAACATATTGAAAGAAAATACCATCTCATACGAGAAATCGTCAAGAGAGGAGACATTGAGGTGGCTAAGATTGCATCGGAAGACAACCTAGCAGATCCATTCACAAAGGGTCTTCCTCAGAGTACATTCGAGAGACATGTGGAAGGAATGGGTGTCATGGACGTTGCCAATCTGCTTTGAGTATAAGTGGGAGAAATATTATTAGGTTCGTGTAGGGTGACATTAGATGTCATATAGAACACGAGACATGTTGTAAAGATACTTAAAAGCGGACTTTTGAGTATAAGTGGGAGATTGTTGGGGTTATAATTTAAAAGTATGCTTTTACTTTGTATAACCAAATCAAGTTTCTTATTTATTTATTGAAATAAATTATTTAATCACTATTGCATTAAATATGAATTAATGTTATATATGTTTATCAAAACCCGCTCAATAAGACAATACTTATTACGTTGTAGTTAATTTGGTGATACCCGATCACTGAAGATCAAATTAACAGCCATCGTAATTAAGTACAAATTCACAACCCGGATGGAAATGAACGAACCATCATGAACGGTTGAAGTGTCAGACCCAGATTGGCCTGTCTTGACCAAGGATCACACTAAGCGCATTTAGGTGCTGTAATGAGGACCTCTGGGAGGACAAATTCTTGATCATCGAATATACAAGAATTAGACCTCAGTGGTGCGTTGTTTCTTAATCTCCGTCCCTTAAATATTATCGTGTGAAATTAATAACCATTGCTTTGACTTATGATGGGAAGAGAGTCAATGCGATTCGATACCTTATATCTTGGGCAATATTATTAATTACATGAAGATTGCTGACATTTAAAACGGAGAATCGCGTGCAAGTACGTCTTGCTTGATTTGTCCCCTTGGTGGGCTCATATCCTGTTGGGGTTATACTGGAAAGTATGATTTTACTTTATATAACCAAAACTGAATTTCTGTCTTATTTACTGAAATAAATTATTTATCACCGATGCTTTAAATATCATTGAATGTTACATATATTTATTGCATAACTGTTCAATAAATAAGACGTGTTACATTGTAGTTAAGTTAGTGATACGGATCAAAAAGATTAAATTAATAAATCCATTGTAACTAAAAAAGTACGCTATTCACGACCTAGATGGAAATGAACAATCCATCGTGAAAGGTTGAAGTGTAAGGCTCGGTTTGGCTTGTCTTGACCAAGAGATTACACTAGTGCATGACCGATGCACCTTGAATAGGACCTCCACAGAGGATAAATTCTTGAAAGATCAACTAGGAAGAATTAGACCTCGATGGTTTGTTATTTCTTAATCTTCGTCTCTTAAATAGGATCGTGTGTGGTTAGTAATTATTGCTTTGACTTATGACGGGTAGAGAATCAATGAGATTCAATACTTTATATCTTGGGCAATATTATTGGTCACATGCGATTGCTAAGATTTAATACGAAGAATCGTGTGCAAGTACGCTTGTTCGATTTGCCCCCTTGGGAGGTTCATAAGATTTATCATACCAAATCTTGCTAGTGGAACTAGTTTCCGGTATGGATAATAATGTTGAATCGTTCCTTAACCAAGGACAAAAGATATTAATTAATGGAAAACTATTTCAGTGGCTTGAATTAATTAATGGGCTAGATAATCTTAAACACGGGAAATAATAACCGGGAGCCATATTAACAGTAATATGGGTTAAGATGGATAGTGCAATATTAATTATGTAGTGGGATTAATTAATATTTATGGGTTTGAATAATATTGTGGCTCAATATTGATAATTCAAGATCCATTGGAAGGTCCAATCTTAATTCTCCTAAAGGCCCCTCAAGTAGCCCAAACATAAAGCCCAATAACTGAAAAAGGTGTTTAAAAATAAAATAAATTTTGTTGCCTAATTTTCCTATTTTTCGAAAATAATAAATAAAAGAGGGAGAAAGATTTTCTTTGAATTTTGTTATGGAATGAAGATAAGTATTCTTGGAATACAAGATTATCTCATTAAATTCAAGAAATCTGCCACTTGGTTAATTATTTTGAAATTTTCGAAAATTTTGAAGAAATAAGGGAAAGAAAGATTTTATTGAAAAGATATTATGGAAGATATGTATTCTTGCAATACAAGTATATCTCATAAATTCAAGAAGATCCAAATCTTGGAATCTTTATCCTTAACTTTCGAAATTCCATGACAAAATAAGAGATTGTGATTTTTATGGAATATTTAATTATGGAGAAAATAATATATTAGATATATATTCAAGATTTCTTGGAGATCAAGAAAGAGATTTTCTCTCCCTTTTCCTAAGCAAAAAATCGGCCACTTCATCTTATAAATAGGGGATGATTTTTTCATTCCCAACTACAATTCCATGTGTTGATTCATCTGTTTGATTCTTCAAGAGGTTAGTAATTTTGTAACTCATAGTTCCGCATGTTTAGGATTTACGTGAATTATGTGTACGCATGTTGTTTATTATTATGTTGAATTGATTTAGGATTAATTCATCTTAGTAATTAACTGTTTAATTTAAATATGTATTTAAATAATCACCTCGAATAGATCCGGGCACCCCGATTTTCCCAACAGAATGAACAAACACTATTAAACTGGAAGTGTCATGTTCAGGGTCTTTTGATTCAGTACAAAACAGTCTTCAGGATCTTCTGGTTTTCTGGATCTTCTGGTCTTCAGGATCTTATTTCTTCAGGTTTTTCTGAACTTCAGTATGTTTTAGGTCTTCAGGATGTTCTTTGGTCTTCAGGAATCTTCTGAGATCTTCAGACCAAAACTTTGTTAAACCTATCTTATCCTGAACTATATCTGCTGACTATACATGGTGCAGGTAATCCTGAATCTAAATACAATTTGAAACCTGATCCTATACTACCAAGATTGTCCTGAAACATGTCATACTCAGGGGTTTTGGGATCTAATCAAAATCTCTATTAAATTCATCTCCCAACAATTTCCCCCTTTTTGATGATGCCAAAACCATCTTGTTACAAGCTTGCAAACAGAAGTAAACCTATCATCTATTCAGGTTTCAATTCATAAAGCAAGTAAAGCAAGTAAAGGCAGCCATCAAATAATTAGTAAGATAATGAGAGATTATCTTTTGATCAACATAAATTGAGTAGAGTTTTTCATTAAGCTCAAAAACCAAGAAGTACAAAATACATTGGTTTTCTCATGTAATCTACTGAAACAAAAAGAAATAAGCTAATCATTCTTCTTCTGATTCAATCTCATCTGCTGGTGGCTTCATGTTCAACATCCCATAATATATTTCCTTCAGCTCTTCTCTCTTCTGAATGGTCTGAGCATCACTCGCTGCCAGCTCAAGATATTCAGCCTGATCCACAAAATCTGCATGGATGAAATCATAGTTGATCATACCATTCTTGTATCTTGGTGGAGGGTACTTGATTTGACCAGGAGCCTTCAGCTGATAACCCAGAGTATCAAATAAATCAAACCATTTACATATATCGCTGAAGTTCTCTGCAAGATGTAGGCAATGAATGCTTCATCTCTATCAGTGTTGGGATGGGACCAAGTCTGTAATACATCATAATTGAACACAAACTCCCTCTCGGTCGTTTTCTAGTTGTCATTCAGCTCAATGGGCATCCATTTGTCCACATGAGGCCACATCCTCTTCCTCTGCTTGGTGCCTCTTCTTCTGCGAACCATCCTCTGAAAACCTCCCAACTTTCTCTTGGCTTCCTCCCTCTCCTTTCTGGTCATTTCAGAACCTGACAAGAAGTAGCAGCCTTCCTCTTTCTCAAATTTTCAATTGCTTTCAATCGAGTTGTGCAGTCCCAATAGAGTCTTTTGGTGGATACATCATACTCACCAAATCCTTCCTTGAAGAGATCATCCATATCGGACTCTCATCCTTCTCAAAGAACTTCCTTCCGAGATCTTCTTCAAATTCATGAGCAAGCTTCCTCCGAGTAGGCTTTCTGGCGACTTGTTTGGCAAGATGCTTCGTCTTCGTGAGGTTTTTCAATAAATGCAAAGAAGTTTCTTCCGAGGTATCGATTCCATGGGCTTCTCCATTTCTTTTAATCGACTCTGTTTCTCTCTCTCTTATCTCTTTGCTCAATAACTTCCATTGCGACTTCAGGATGGATCACCACTTCAGCTCTTTCCTCTTTCCTCTATGAATTTCAAGAGGAAATTGCTCAACTGTTTTTCCAGAGGTGGCAAGGCGCACAAAGCTTGTCATAACTTTCCCCCTTTTTGGCATCATAATTTGCAAATTTCGAAAGGGTTCTCCGCCCATGTAATTGCTCTCTCGCTAATCGATCAAACCTCTCACGCCAAGATGGAAATGTTCATCCCGAATCCTCTGCGCAAGACGCTCAACCCAAGATCGGTGTCTTCAAAGAAGACCACCATAGGTTGCTTTCATCTTTTCCATCAATGAAGTTCTCATCTCCTCAACAGCTGATTTGATCATCTCATCAGTCTTGGATTTCAGAAAATCCTCAAGCACTTTTGATCTCAAATCAATCTGTCTCTCCATCTCTTCCTTCATCTCCTTAGCCACATCATCTATCTTTGCACTAAAGGTAGTAAATTTGCTATCAAGGGCAGTAGAGAGTAAATTTACCTGAGCAGAAGTCACCATGGATGTGCTAAGGGCTTTGATGCTTTTGCCCTGAGAAGTTTGTGCCTCAGCAAGTTTGGACACTTCACCAACCAGAGGTTCAAGCTTTAGCATCTGACCAATCATAGGCTCGAACTTGGTTAACTTCTCAACAAGAGGTGTGAGATCAACTGTTAGTTATGGAGGAACTGGGACTTCTTCTTCAGCTTCAATCTGAAGTCCTACTTCAACAAATTCAGTAGTAGTTGCTGTAGGCGCCTGAGGGGTTTCTTCAACAGTAATCATCTGAAGTTCAGAAGCTCTCTGAGCTTGTTCCACCTGAGCAGTTGCTCGAGCCTCAGCACCCTTCTGACTACCTTCAACAAGGTCCTTGTCAGTTTTATCCTGAGATGGGTCCTGTCTGTCTTTGTCCTGACCCTCATCAGTACTCTCAGGTTGGGCAACATCTTTCCTCTCAGCAATTTTCCTCCGGACCAACTCCTCAAACTTAGCATTTTTAATTCTCAACCTTCTCTTACCCAGGCCTGAAAACGCATCTAACTCAGCCACTTCTTTAGC